>OY744522.1:87053652-87123652 GCA_963556195.1 Sepiola atlantica | reverse complement strand
AAACATTCCTCGAATGGGCATTGGAACAAATACAGTACGTTTGTTTGGTTTAGGGGGGAGTTAGTAGTGTTATTATTTTTGATTATTAAGTTAGAAGTATTGAATTTAGTGTAGTAAATTATTAGTTATATTTTGTTGTTGGTCGGTGGGTTTAGTATGTCGGTTTATTATGTTAGTTATAGCTTTTTCGTCGGGTTTGTAGTTAGAATGCATTTGGTTTTTATAGTACAAGGAAAGAGTGTCTTTTTTGTTGTGCTTTTTTGTCTGATTATTTTGGAGTAGGGAGGTTTAATATAGTTTTATTTGTTGGTCGACAATTCTGTTGGGGAAATTGTTATTTACTAGGGTTTGTTTGATGTTGGTTAGTTCTTTGTAGAATATTTTATTGGGTGAAGATATCGTGTATGCGCGGTGGACGAGGTTTTTTATTAGGGCAGTTTTATATTTTTGGGGGCATTCGCTATGGTAGTTGAGAAAATTAGGGTTATTGTTCGTGTGTTTTTTATATGTGGATGTTGTGTATTGGGCAGGATTGTTATAGTCGATAATTACGTCGAGGAAGGGAATTTTATTGTTAGTATTTAGTTGATGTGTGAAGGAGAGTACTGAGTGGGTTTCAAGAGTATGTTTGAGTTTGTCTATATTGTCTAGGGATTCGGTAGCGATAAGAATGTTGTCAACGTATCGGGTGTATATAGGGGGTTTGTTTATGAAGTCAGGGAAGATTTTTAAGTTTTCAACAATTAATACACAATA
Organism: Sepiola atlantica; assembly: GCA_963556195.1. Taxonomy (NCBI): domain Eukaryota; kingdom Metazoa; phylum Mollusca; class Cephalopoda; order Sepiida; family Sepiolidae; genus Sepiola; species Sepiola atlantica. Next base: position 87,122,896 of record OY744522.1, on the reverse strand, counting down.
ATAGTAATAATAATAGATATAAAAAAATAAAATTAAATAAATAAATAAACGAATAAAGATATATATATATATATATATATATATACATATGTAAATTAATAGATATATAACTAATAATAAAACTATAAATACGGCTCTTAGTAATAAGACACAGCCTCCTGAAGACGGTCGAGAGACCGAAAGCGCTCACGATACAACTTTAGGTGCCATACTCCACCAATTAACACTAGAAAACCGACGAATCGCTCACCGCGTCGAGAAATTAATAAGAAAGATAGCGAAGACAGAAAACTCTGGTCTTCAACGATGCGTGTATAATATATATATATATATATATATATATATATATATATATATATATATATATATATCTGTTCCTTTCTTATTGGAGTATGACAAAAATAAAAAAATGCCTCAGTCGCGAAAGACTTCTCTTACTCTCAGAACAAAACAGATACTACACTTTCTAAACTGGATATTCTGTGGTTATTATTAACTTTAAGAGAATTCTAAAAAATGCCGATCACTAATATTTTAATCCACATTTTTATCTGAAAGAAAATGAAGCTGTCTTTGACATTTTTTTCATAACAAATGTCTACACCCAAGCAACACCGACTAGAGACAGCTAGTATTAAATTAAATCAAGTTAATGTGAAACACAATTAAAAATTTTCTAAGCCCATAACTCCAGTTGTGTAATCTCTATTTTCATTTTTAAATTCGTTTGTCTGTTTTACAACTTATCAGTGTACTTGAAGATTATTTAATGCTGAAACAATATAAATTATAAATGATTCATTGAATACAAGTTGCTATTTTACCCATAGATGGGAAGAAATTATTGGTCCATACATTTTCCTATGGTATTAGTGCACAATTGAAAAAACGTTATCACTATAGCAGTATAATCATTATTGCTTTTGAGTACTTGGTGGTATGACCCCCTTGCACTTATGAAATGATCAAAGAGGGTCTCAGTATTATAAGCCTGAGCTGAGTAGTTCAATTAGTACATACTAAATAACTATCAAACACAAGTAAAAACTTTTAAGCAAATGATTGCATGGAAGTGAACTTAAAGTCGGCTAGAACACTGAAGGAAAATTAGATAGTGGAAACAACAAAAAAGAAAAGAAAACAGAATTATAGGATTGAGACAGAATGGGGTGCATATTTTTATATCTTAAATAATGAAAACTTACAGATATTCTTTTGAAGTGTGAAGAGAATTGGTCTACACTGCAGCAAAACTGGTTCTACCACAAGAAAACTCGATGACCAAAAGAGTTGACCAACAAACAAAGGTTGTTGCTTTCAGACTCGGTAAGAAAACCACTATAAACTTGGCTAAAGATTTCAAAATCATTGATGGTAAGAATCAATCTCGAAGAACTATCATAAGAAGGTTCAAAGAAAATGGAATTATGCAAAAAATATGTATTACAAAGACATTGCGTTTTGCAGCACGGATTATTGTCATTTTTATACAAATTGGTTTGAGAATATAATAGTAAGGGTTTGATGAGTAAGGGTTTGAGAATATAATAGGATCAGATGAATCAACATGTTGCCCTTTTAGTGGTATTCAGGTACATAGGTGTGGGCTATTCATTTTCTCAAGGTGAGATAATTATCAAGAGTCAGACTAATATATTTAATTCTTCTGGAGGGAGAAAGTATAATCCAAGAATAATATAAAATAGTAATCCAAATAATCCAAATTATCACTCCCTATCTGAAAAAAATTCCAAAATATAATATATTTAACTTGATTCTGTTTGATGTATATGTTTATTATTTAAACCCCCCCAGTAAATTCAACATTGAAATAACACAATAAAAATGCGAAAAGATAATAATGTTATTAGTCAGTAAATACAGAATAAAATAGTTTTGCAAGTTTACAATTTTTGTTGTATTTATTAAACTAGCAGTACGTCATTTGTATAAAAAGGATTAAATTCAACCTTATAAATGCAGTGCAGTTGCATTTATTGCATCATTTTCATGCAGGTTGGTAAGAGATAGACGGCAGACCAGATGTGACTTGCAGCTCAGAAAATGTTCAGGTTTATCTTAGAAAGTCTGAAAACAAAAGTTAAACATGGAAATGTTGAACTAATGGTGTGGGGAACTTTCTCTCCTTCGGAAGTTGGGGAACTAATTCGATGTGACAAGGATATTTTTGCTAAAGAATAAATTACAAAAGCCAAATTATAAAAGACGTAATATGTCAACATATTAAATTTCCTGTTTTGTATTTTTCTTACTTATGTTAACTTTTTTTCACTAAACCTAAAAATATGAACCATACATATTTTTTGTCGCCCTCCAGTGTATAAACTAACAATCAAATAGGAATTAAAATGATACCTCTGTTCATTGGCAGAAAGAATAATGGGTTAAACTGTTTGGATTTGAGAGAGTAAGCGAAAGTGTTAGAAAAGTTTTTACACCAACTATGTAGCGATACATCCCCCCCCTATTATACCCCCTCCCCCGAATTTCACACTCTCCTTCATTATAGAGTACAGCAACACACAATTCTTCAAAATCCTCTACAATTTGGAAATTCATAAAAAATATAAAATTATTGCCATTATAGAGTTTTGTGGATGCTTGGGCAGCATCCCTCCATATATATTTTGGTGTAAGATACATAAAAAAGATATATATCCTATTGTACAAGCAAATACAAGAAACAAAGGAACAAAACAAAGACCATATGTTCGAAATACCATTTATTCACCGTGAACCTGAAAAGGTTCGTTCCCAGTTGGATTGTGTGCATAAAAATGCGTACATAGGTCCAAGAAATTATGAAAAGAGTATGTGCAGGTGTGTGTGTGTGTGTGAAGAAGTTGGGAGAATGTGTCTCATATACCTTGGATTTTGTGTGTGCATTAGACCCACGTGTATCGGGTGAAGCAAAAACGAAAAAAAGAGAGAGATTCTCTGTTTTTCGACTTTCATAGTCCCAATTTTAGTGCCCCCTAATACGGCGAAAGAGAAGATAATCGGGTCTGAGCGCCCTGTGGTGATGTATGAGTGTGTGGGAAGGATATGTAATACTACACCACCTTTATAGTTTAAAAAAATATATTATCTTTCAGAAAAAACAAATTTCTTAACATTTATATTATATGGGGTAAATTGAGTGAAAGTAGAACAGACATGATTGGATATTTGGGCTTAGAAGAGTGTTAATTCGGTGATGGAGAATATTTCCCTACAAGATTTGGACTCATCTGACGAACAAAGGCATAAAAATACTAACTATACAAAGTAGTAGTAGTACTTGCTGATACAGTTAATCGTTTTACAACGAAACTAAGATCTATCCATTATTTTCCCTATTTCTTATCATCAATGGATAATTATATTTTCCTTTTTGTTGTGGGAGTGAATATTTCTTTACAAAATTTGGACTCGTCTGACGAACAAAGGTATAAAAATACTGAAAAGTAGTAGTAACCTTGTTGATAACAGTCGTTTTCTGGCTAAACCAAGAACTATCTATTCTTTTTCCTATTCCTTATTTCTCATTATGTTTTCCTATACAAAATGTTTCAATATTGTTTTAGATAAACTTAGTTACAATACCTTTGTTTCCGTGTTGTGTTCAAAAAGTATCTAGATTTCAGTTGTAAAAGTACAAGATTGGTATTCTATGATTTATTTGACGTACTCATATCAGAAACAATTTTTGCTAAAAGAATTAGTATAGAAAAAGAAATCCAACAGAAATCTTAGACAAGGGTCCAAAAAGAATGAGGAGGTGAAATCTCAAAAGTGGGTGTTGTGAGGAACATTTCCCTACAAGATTTGGACTCGTCTGACAAATAAAGACATAAAAATATTGACTACACCAAGTAGTAGTAGTAGCTTTATGGGCAACAGTCTCACAACTAAACTAAGAATTATCCATTATTTTTCCTATTTCTCCTCATGTTTTCCGGTACAAAATGTAATAAACCTTATTGTTAACCATTCTGGATTTTAATGTGGTTTTTGATAACCTCAGTTACAACATTAAGCGCTTATCTGTGCGGCAAAATCTCATATAAATTAGACCACAATTTCTTATTTTGTATAGTTTAATGCACCCCAAGCATCACTTGTACACAAGAGGTTTGCTATAAATTAATTTCAGTGATGCGCAGAGTGTTTTTGCCATATCCATAGTCTTAACATTTAACACTAAACGAAAAAAAAAGGCTTCATGCCCCTCTCCTTTCTTTTTGTGTGCCCCAAGACTTCCGCTAAGTCAGTCTTTAGGATAATAAGAATCTGAACACATACACTAAAAGACAGGCTGGAATTTGGAAGAAGAAAAATTATGTATATTATTTTTATGAAAAGATGATGTCCGAAAGAAAAGAGATTAGACATGAAAGTCTTAAATAACTTCTGTCCTTAACTCAGATAACAACTTCCTGTGTAGAGGAAACAGGAATTACTTAGCTGCTCCGCCACTGTTTATTTAAAAAAAGAAATTGGACCTAGTGTTTATTTGCTTTATTAATACGGCAAATTACCCTGCAAGCATTTATTTATTAAAAAAATCAGACTTTTATATGTATGGATGGCCCAAATGACCTGTAACTTTTATTTTTATCTCTCATTTTAAGAAAAGCAAAAGAGGGTAGAAACTAGAAAGTTTGCTCAGTGGTAAAAGCAAACAATATAAATATATTTTTATATCCAGATGGCCAACACAGAAACAGACTGTTGTAACCTTTGAATTCTCGTTAACATTGTTTTATCCTTCGAAAGGGGTACAATTAACAATTCAGATAGTAAAGGAATAGACAACACCATATAATAATGAAAGAAAGGAAGGTTTATTATCATAAAGAGTACAATAAAAGAGCGACAGACTTCAATCAGGAATTATTAACGTCCGAAGCAAAGATCAATGATCAGTGCAATGCTACTGAATATATAGCATGGGAAAGTCGACATAAGAAAAAAGGGGTTAAAGGTATTCTATTACAACGCAGATATACACTCATTTTTTATATATGTATATTACGCTTTCATGTATATACACATATATATATTGCGTATATATTTTCAGTGTTTACTTCAACGGTGCTAAATACATGAGTAGGGCGTAGCAGTAGTATGAAAATATATCTATGGTAAATAAGCTATACAGTTTCATTCCCGCAGGAAATCATCAGGCTAAATGCGCATTTAGCCTGATGATTCCATGAGGAAAATAAATTTTAGTGTTTATATACAGAATATCAGCTTATAGGTATTATGAAACAGCAAACTTTCTTTTATACATGTTTGTTAAATTAAACCAACAATAAAACTTTATTTTACTTTTTCGTATATTTTCCATCCGCTCTCACCAGTACTGATTTTTCCTTTCTGAAGGAATACAGAAACTTATCAATTGGTATATTAATGTATTTATTGTCGATTTCGACATCATTTAAGAATGTTCCTCATTTCATTGGAAAGACAAAAAAAAAAAACAGGGCTTGTGAGATCAGCAGACAAAAATACAGAGAAAAGTATTAACAAGTTTTTGGTAGATCTTGTTTAATGAAACATCTATGTACATGTATTATTTGGATTAGTCAGACTACTGTTTTCATCTTGGATGTTATTCTCACAACGTTTCGGCCGATGTAACCTCTGACCTTCTTCAGGTGCGTATTCTCGATTTTGGAATCTACATGGATCCGTAGCGCAGCGGATATAAATGCTAAGTGATAATCAGTTGTAAGTAACAGTCATCTGGAGGTTGAAGGTTCAATCCTCAGTACGGGCGATACTAAGAATACAATTTAGAATTACTTTCGATATCTACATGGTCACGACTGACGGAATGAGAGCAAGCTACCTCGTGGATAAAATAAAGGGTTTCATTCAAAATTCTGTACAGATTCCCGAGTTCGGCATAAATATTCCTGAGTTTGAAGAAGGTCGGATGTTACATCGGCTAAAACGTTGTGAGAATAACATCCTAGATGAGAACAGTAGTTTGAATAATCCAAATAATCCAAATTATCAATCCTTATCTTAAAAATGAAGAAGCATGTATGTGCATATAAGTCTGAAGAACATAAAAATAGAATCAACAGTGCATGATGACTGGTAGTTTCGCACCTTGCATTCATCAGGCACATGTAATGCATATAATTGGTAGTAACTTCCTCTTTTAGAACTTTGTGTATACAGATACAAGAATATCATTGTCATGGAGAGCAGGGTTTGAATAGCGACAAGATGGCGCCCAGAATGTAAACTTCGACTCCATGAGTCAATAAAAATGTTGAAACTAAAGACATAACTTGATTTCATCATGAGATCTACAAACTGCCACCATGTTTATTACGAAGACAACACTGCCGACTGTATTTGATCCCAATGTAAATGAAACCAATGTTTACCAACCTTTCTCAAGCGTGATTGAAACCTGGGAAATGTGGTATGAACTCTATTTGATTGGTGAACTCAAAGCAGACTTTTCTGAGGAGGAACAACAAATTCTTCCAAATGTACTTTCAAGACAGATTGGAAGGCAGAGTTTGATCAGATCTTGAGGCAGTGAAATCAGCAAACACTTGTTATAAACCGTCCTTATAAGTAATAAAATTGCATTCATTCCATTCATCATTTTCAATCTTCTCATAATATTCTTCATCATTCAACTGACAATTTATCCATCTCATTAACACTTATATTCAAGTGGCATTTAGCCTTAATTACTTGTGACTCATTAGTAAAAATAAAAATAAATGAGCAAGAATGTTCAAAAACTCCAGGAAAGATACAATCAACACTGGATCAGGTTCCACAATATGCAACATGAACCAAACGGGAAATATTAATATAGAATGCAACAACAAACAGATAAATGTACCTTCAAGTGTGACAATCACCAATAAATTGGAAAGTATAAGATATGCAATATTTTCACAAGAGACCAGATTATCTTTGGTACGTAAAACAAAATTACTGAATATTGAATTTAGTAGCCAGTGCTCAGCTGTCTGACGAGTTGAGCTAGAGATCAGAAGCCAGAGAGTTAGCATATAAGCAGGCTGGGATGCTCTATTATGCTTAGATGGGCAAGTCTATTTTCTGGGTTCTTATTGGTTGCTAGTCCATGAATGGATGTTCTAGTGTATAAATATTGCTTCATTCAAGCAAGAGATTGTCAGCTGGATACGAGTTCGAGCTTTTACAACTAAGATGCATTCGAAAAAGAATACTATCTTGCTACTCTTATCTCCAATGCTTGCAAAATAGAAGCCACCAAGGAAGGAGGAAATCAAGAGACTCGACAATGATAATAAAGACAAGCACTAACTTCTGGTCTCAACAAAACGCCAGTCCTTGAATGAGATTTAAAGTCAGATCTTGACAATCATGATACAGCAATTGACAAGATCAAAAGACAAGGAGACAAATGCAATTGACGTAAAAAAAATTCCCACTACATCATAAAACAACCCTCAAACGATGTGGAGACTAGAATTGTGAATGGAGTGCAACATGTCATACTCGTAAAAGTATTACAATATTTGTGGCAAAAAAACGGCATTTCCCTTCCATGGACATGAAGACATCTCCACATAAAACCACCATTGGGATGTCAATGGTAAAAAATATACATTACATAGAAAGCAAGAATCACAAATATCACACATGGAAGACGTTGAATCCAAACAATGATAGACACTGAGAAGAAACATGCCTGACGAAATTAAACGCCAAATCCAAATCAAATTTCAACCTTATGGGAGTGAAATTATTATCTCCAAAGAAATAATTTTTCATAAATACCTATCCATCATGGGTCGTTGTTTATAACTCTAAATTGAATTAAATTGCCACTTACTGGCTGAAAGAATTCCAAGTAGTTGCTCGGAAAAAAGGTTTATGATTCAGTGATAAGAGGCACCTTTGCAAGCTGAACCCGTGTCCTTCTGCGACGCTGACACCGTCTCCAGCCGATTCAGCTGTCACTTCAACACGGTGACGATGACGATGATCAACCCACCATAGCGACAGCCTAGACAGCAGCAGCCGGAGCAGTAGAAAAATCAAAATCAACAACTTTATCCACTGAATCATCAACCTTTTTCCTATCAACTATTTGGAACCATTTATGCCGGCTAATATCAATTTGATTCCATAATAATGATGATCAATAGCCTCTCGAATATCTGTAGGAATTTTAAAAAAACCCACCAACCAGAAATTAAAGGACCCTTCTCTGTTACGAAGACATTAGCCATCTCGTTATATGAAAGAGGGGCAAAGAAAATCCTGGCAATTTCATCAGCCAACATACAATAGGCCTGAGAAAATCAAAAAAAGGATTATAAAAAAAGATGCAGAACACTATAAGCTACTGGTTATCTTCCACGGCCACATCCTGTCATCAACTACTATAACAGAGGAATGACTGTACGAAGCAAAAAAGCAAGACATCATGTTGTCACAATTGAGACACTTTATTGCCTTTAATCAGGTATCAATCAATGACACTGATGGCATACCACAGACTATTTAGTTAACTGTCAATTGACAGTGATATCATCTACAATTGTGACAAAATGACACTTCTAGACAGCTTACATGAGGATGCTATCGCCTTAATTCAGGACAGATTTCTATCCAGGATGCCGTCAAGCACTAGTTAAGAGCATACTTCTGCTGTCTTGGGAAGGACAATGTCGTAAGGCTCCAGGTCGAAACCTGCCATGAATACCAGACACAAACATTGTCACCTATAATGATTCAACTCACACACCAATTCTGACTTATTTGATCCACTTGTGGTCATGTACTAGTAGCTCAGTGGAATATAAATAGATTTGTAGCAACCAAATTTGTTCCTTTTACTGAGAGCCAGCATTTTCTTCCTGCCCCACGAATATTGGTAACCTGTAATATCACAATGGACCCCCTTTCAACATACAAGAATTTCTTAGCTGGCCCACAAAAAGAGATAAGGGCTACTCAGGTTCATTACCCTGTGGGTGGTATGGATGAGTGTTTCATGAAACTTTTGAAAAAGGCCATTCAGATTGCCGGTGATAAGAACAGCCCTGTACAAGAAGCGATTGACTAACTTCTCAAAGATTATTATCATTCAATCTTCCACCTAGTCACTGGCCTTATATTGGGGAAGGGAAAAAATGTGGCCCAGTGTATGGAAGAGGGGAGGGACCAAAGAAAGCTCTCTGCATGACCTAACATTAACAGAGTACCACAAGCAAGATGACGAATTAAGCTAAGGAAAGCAGTCACAACTCTAAAACCAGGTGGTGTAAATACTCACAAATTATCTAGGAGGACAAAGTGTTGGTAAAACAAACAAAAAATAAGAATAAATCGTGAATACAATGACAGTCAGGCTATCTATAGCAGCCATAAGCTATGCCTAATGCTACAGAGTGTGGCCTACCTTCATAATTCAATACACATACTTAAGCGCAGCCCACATCAATAGCTCACCCACTCACCAGTCCGCTCCACAGCGTCTAACACCAAATACAATATCCTTAGTATAAAGATAACAGAATCTCAGTTTGGGGGAGAGCAGATTTTGGAGATCGACAAGATGGCGCCCAGAATGTAAACTCTATTAACTCCATGAGTTAATAAAACTGTCGAAAGTAAAGTCACAGCTTCATGTTATCATTAAACACAAGACAAGAAACTAGCAATCGCCATGCATTGTTGATTCTATGCTTATCTCAACTTGTATATTGAACATTCTCCACTTATACATCTAGTAACTAACAGTATCATGACATCTACTATACAAAGGAGAAGGTAATGCTTGAGAGGAGGATATCAAGACAAACAAACATATATAACATTAAGCCCCCAAAAGGGGGGAGGTAATTCCTGGGAGGATGGTCTCATGACAACAGAAGAGATACTACACTACCTCCACTCCTGAATGGGGCATTGAAAGACATTAAGATAAGTAATAGTATAGTTTCAGCTTCAGACAGACAGATAACAACTCTCCGATCGTAATATATATCTAAATGAATAAATGTAATGTTTTTCTCATTTATCACAACTATATTACCATCAGAATGGGTTACTCTAATTGGAATAAATAATACATAATAGTCTTTTGAAATACTGTATATATATAGTAACAATCAAAGGCCCAAACAGACATATTTGTTTACCTCATTTGTATAACTATAGTTTAAACAGCTTCTACATTACTCCTAACATGGAATTCTATGTTTAATTAAACATTTTTTTAAAACTAAACGTTTCCCACTCTTCAATTAAAAACATGCTTTTTTATTTATTTGAAGCATTTAATTTTTGAAGATTTTACATTTTCTGTGAAAAATAAATAACTTATTTTAATTAGCTAATTAAATGCTTTGTTTGTAAAGTGTAATTAAAATATTAATAGTTTGTTAAACTTATTGTTTAATGTTTTTGTTTAGAATATTAAAGATGAACCCCGATTTTTACTATTCTCATTGACAAATTTCTCTCCACTAATCTGTCAAAATAACAACAAAAATAGATTCATAATTTAGTATTATTGTAGATTACCCCCCCCCCCCCAATGAAATTCTACTTTTTGTAGACGATTACATGGGAAAATACTGAAAAAGTTGGTGGAAAGAAGAAAAAAAATAAACAAAGCAACTAAACAATTATTTTAGAATTTAAAGTGGAGGATCAGTTTGGCATATAAATTTAATATAACATGATCCTTCATTTCCGGGCCATTCCAGCGTTTTAGAGCAGTTAACTAAAATAATTTTGCTATGGGAGATAAATACTGCACATTATTTTAATTCTATTTTTTTTAGGCAATTATGTGTGATTTTAGGACCTTGCCACTTTTGATTCATGGTAACAAATTTGGTTAATGCCCTAAAAAATAGAATGGCTCGAACTGGGGGATCAATTTACATTAAATGTATATACGAAACTTATGCCCCATTTTAAATTCTAAAATATTTATTATTTGTTTTTTGTTTTCTTCCTTTCATCAAGTTTTTCAGGGTGCACACATGTAATTAATTAAAAAAAGTAGAATATCTTTTTTTTTAGTGTGAGGGGTGAATCATTCAGCTGCAGGTTTTAATCTTCAAATGTACCCATATTTTTAAAAATCTTATATTTTTTTAATTGTACGTCCCCACACCCGCTTAGAAAATGATTTTATTTTGATTGGTTTAGATTATTTCGAAATTCAAATAACTTCCGGTTACGGTTACGCAAGAATGCATTTGCAAATATCAAAAACTTAGATTACTTTGAAATAATTTCTTTTCAAAATAAACTCTGCATTAAACGCATTATAATATTATTTTAAAAACTTAATTTGTGGTTGATGGTGGTCGTGGTGGTTTTGATGCTGGTGTTGGTGCTGCTACTGCTGCTGATGATGACAACCATTACATTTGCTATGAAATAGAAAAAAGGGTACTTTGTTACATTAGTACCACGCTAAATTTGACCATGACCCTAATGCTAACCCTCAACCCTAACCCCCACTTTGACACTAACCCTAACGACGGGGTCAAAGTTAGCTCGGGTCCTAATGTAACAAAGCACCGAGAAAAGAAAAGCCCCATCTCCTCTAATCTTTCTAAATTACAAAATAGATAGATTCTTTTTTTTTTTTTAAATCTTCAATAAGTTTTTTAAATTTATTTTTCTATCTTTAATAATAAAGGCGAAAAGCACAAAGTAACTGTCTAAAATTACTCTGTAGTATATAATTGTTTGATTTAACCAATCGACGTTCCGCTTTTACGTTTATTCGTTTCATTATTGTTGTGACCTTGAAGGGTCGATAATAATTAAGAGAACACGGTGGTATATTTACAAGAGTGTATTTACAGAAGAATTTACAGAAATTCTGTGTCCGATACTGTGGCTATGACTGTCACTATTTACTTCTGTCCCACCGCAAAAATATGTGGCACAAGGCTGGAAGGTGGGGAGAATTAAGCCAGCGTCTCTAAATCAGGGACACTCTGGCCTCCTAAAAATAGCCTGGCCAGCCCATCGGCATTCCCCAGTCAGAGCGCCTCCGGCAGCTAGCAATAAACTAACTCCACCCCAAAAGCGAGGCCAGGCCTTGGAGAGTGCACCTTCTAGGACTATTCCGGACGAATGCCTCAGCCCATCAGATAGAAGGCCACCGAAATGGCCAGGTTTCTGCTGGACTGATTGTCGAGATCGGATCCTTGACTGGTATGTATACTGCCAACAACGGACGGCACATTACTGCTATGACATTTCTGTCGTAACTCTATTTATAGTCTCTGGAAGAGTCCATCTACTCCTGAAATAAGGTAGATCACCATCACACCATAACACCCCCCTTTTTAGCCTTGCTCTGTATGGGGTCAATACCTTTTATTTATGGGTTTATTTTAATGAAGTTTGTAATCTTACGGTTTCTTCGTGCTGTGAGGATATTTATTTTTTCAAACACCTTCTGACATTCTGTCGTCCAGACCCAATCTTTTTCTTTTTTAAAAAATATTTTGAATAAACACTTTATAATAATTCGCAAAATCAAGAGAACTTTGAAGAGACAATACATTTGCTGGAGCTGGCATTTTTTTTATTGCACTCGCTCGCTCTGGGTCTGATCTTTTAACATCTTTGTCAATAATTTGACTAACATATTTTGTTTTCTTTTTCTTTGCATAGACTTTAGGCAAAACCCACTCGCTGTATTCTACATCCATTTTTATCTAGTCACTTTCTCGTCAATTTTATCTAATGACGCGAATAGAACTTTTTCTTTTCAGAAACTGGTTGAATATATATTTTAAATTCAACTTTGTCAGTCATGTTTTTATATTTTCTAATCCACGAATCCGAATAGTTTTTTAAATTTATTCTTTAGTCTTTCTGCTTTTAGTATTTAAGGTTTTTATATTTTTACAGAAAGAATTTATAGGCATATCCCATAATTGAAACTTTTCCATCCAATCCGTGCTAAACGGTTGCTTGAGTGGTTTATCAAACATTTTCAATTTTAAAGTTTGCCTTGTAATGTAACTGTAGTTATTAGTTTGCCCTCAAATTTTAGTTGTTCTCCCGTGACGCCTTTGACTTGAGTCAAGTGGCATTTTAATATTCTTATTCAATATTCTTAGTTGTACAAACTTTCTAACTTAGTCACTTTTAGTGATTCTAATAAAACTTTTAAAAATGTTATTTTTGACTCTGCAGTGTGTACTTTTGTGTCCCATGCGATCACACTTAAAACACTTTTTCATTTTATATGAACAATCTTTGTACTAATGCAGTTGCCCGCAACTAAAACACGGTTTAGAGGGCAGATTATTTTCCTTTTGTTTATCAAATTTAGCTGGTGAATTAATATTCTATTTGTTACGGATTTTTCTAATATGTGACATTCCACTTTGTTCAATGTTTTTTTGAATCTTGACGAATGCTAATAAAATGTTTGCAGTCTTCTGCGATAGGTTGGAGTGTTGAACCAGGTGTATTCTCGAGTTTATTAATAACACTTCTGATTTCCCCATCCATATTCGATAATAATCCTTGCGCAAAGATAAGGCATTCAAAATTGTTCGTACTCAACTCTGACAACTTGAAATCATCGCAGTCAGTATTTGTTAACTATGCAAGCAAAAGTTGTGTAGTATTCGTCGTCTTTCTTTGTGAGTTTCATGCATTTCCACCTTTTGTGAAAAAGAGACGTTTTAGGGCTAAACAATTTTGTTAATAATTATATCGCTTCAACAAATGTAAGGTCGCTGTTTTTTCTGACAATATATAATTGATAAATTTGATATGTTCAATCGTACCCAAATTGTTAATAGCAAACGAACCTTTTTTTCAATTAGCACAACTCGTATTATACATGTCTTCGTATTGTCTGAAATACGAAGTAAACGTAATCTCGTTTTCAGGATCGTAATTAAAATTATCAATAGTGCTCCAAATACTGTTTTGTGAAAATACACTTTTGTCTTTACCATTTTGACTCCCATTCGATAATTCGTATACCTTTTCTGTTCCTGTTGGGTATGAAGAAATATTTCCTCAAATTGCATTTGTTCTGTTGTTCTTGGAATTTTTCTTCTAGTTAAAGCTTTTCTGTTTCCATTTTCTTTTGATATTCCATTTTATTCTGATGTTTCTTTTTTTCTGTATCCATTTTCTTCTTATATTCCACTTGTTCTTTCTGCAATTATGGGCAAATAGCATCGCCAACCCACAGTGCCTAGCGTGGCGACCATACCAAAAAACCCTGAATGACAGTCACCAATAAGGTGGACGGAAATCAGGGAGGGGTTCCTCCTCCAGGAGTGATCAAAAGGATTATTTTCAAATGCTTTTTGACGAATTAATACTTAATACTTACATTTTTAAAATTTAATTTATTTCTATCCCGGGCAACTCGGGGCACGGGTCCTGCTAGTATATATATATATATATATATATATATATATATATATATATATATATATATATATATATATATATATACAGTGCTTCCGGGTATGTTGAAAAGAAATCAATAAAGTGCTCGATCGCAAAAATATGAGTGCTAATATACAAATTATTTATTTACAAACTATACGTTACGTACATCAGAGACGTACCATAGTTTCATTGAAATAGACTGACCTTTTATTGTTGTTAAAAGGGTCGTTAGAGGATGATCAATAAACAAACGCTTTATTGCCCTATCTCCAGGAATTGCCACTGAAAAATTCAGGATCCTACAGCCAATCAATAACCATTCCATGATCTGCATGAACATCATACTGAGCCAAATGGACTAAAAACGAAAATACATAACTCACTGATAGTCCTATCCGTACATAAGTCTAAAGAACTCCACATCATATATAAAATATAAGACTTATTTCCCCTCCCCTCCCGCCCCAAGACGTTTTCAATTATTATCAAATTAATTCTTTATATACAATATAACACCCCCTCTCCCAGGTATATTATATTATACTTATCACATCCACATTTCCCCTACCATCCCAAATATAATCTACACTTGCACCCTCATAATACCTACCTATCACGAATAACATAAATTATTAGATACCTCATCATATTCAAAAGAATTTAAACATTTAAATATATTAAGTCTTACTAGTTAAATACCTAGAAATATATTCATCCAATACATTTAAATAAAAAGAAAAAATACATATATGACCAAGATCTAAACCTTATCGACTCACACAGACTTTCAGATATATTTAATAAAGTTTATGAGCCTAAGTTAACAGAGTTAATTAAATACAAAGATTCCACACAAACCCATACAGGCACCACACATGATGATAGAAAGCCTATATTGACCCATCCACTTATTTTGATATCCCCTAGGAAACTTTTTTTACTGATAAAGATACCCCCTCCATTAACACCAAGTAATAGCTAATAAACTAGAATTATAACAATAGTTTTACACTTAAATATAAGCACTATCCCAAAATTATAAAAAGTAATATAAATATAACACTTAAACCCTTTAATAACAGTGATACACCCTACCCCAAATCTAACCCACTCACTCAACAATAAACTACACCACACACAAGCATTATGATCCGTTCCATTCTTCGCGAGTACTTTTTGAAACGCCATGGCTTTGTATTTGCATTCCTTGTTTGAATAGTTGATTAGTTTATAAACTTGTAAACTATGCAAATTTGGTCTATTTCATCATTTCATTATCCGTATATACATATATATATATATATATATATATATATATATATATATATAAGGGAATTTCAGATATCTATATATATGTATCATCATCATCATCAGCAGCAGCAATTCCTTATTTTATTAAAGTGTAGGTTGAGAGGCATCATCCACATTAGTGGGCCCCTTTGCAGGTAGCATGGAAGATCTCACTCTACACTTCCAAGAAACTCTTTTAGGAGGATCAACTGCAGAGAGTTTCCATGCTTACGTCTGTCAGAATCGCCTATCACTAAATCCAATGAGTCTGCCATATCTATGAAGGTTTATTTGAAGCAAAAGTTGTACAGAGAATGCCCTTCCTTGCCCAATGCTATTTTGTGATTGACACTAAGTGCGTCACCAACTAAGGTCAACAGTCTACACTCGACCAAGTGTCAGTCAGCTATTATGCCAGCCAACACCCGTCAAGTCTAAACTTTACATCGTGCATCTGTATGCATTTCATGGAGATATACCTGACTAAAGCATATCCCACATACACCCTCTGACTAGAATGCAATTGGTCCGGGACTGCTTATTGAGAATTCACACAGCTAACCTCCACATCTGAAGGCCGTTCTCCTATCTGCCACCTAGGGACCCGGTGAATGGGATATAATCGCTCCACATCATATATGTATATATGCACATTCAAATATAAATCAATTAGAAAACTCTTTTTGCGTTAGCTACAAAGATCTATTATAAATTTGCACATTATATATATATATATATATATATATATATATATATATATATATATATATATATATATATATATATATATATATATGAAAGAGAGAGAGAGAGATAGAAGAAATAAGAGTGATAAACATGTAACGAATTTCCAAATTTATTTCAAATTTCGATTGTTCAATGCAAGGTGTATTCTGTAATAAACTAGTGTTTATTATTCTTTCCTTAAGCTAAGGCTTTTCAAAGATCGAGATCTTATCATCAGAGGAGAAATACAGATAGATAAGTTGGCTGTAGAAAAAGCCAAAGTTCATTTTAATAATGTTTTTCAAATATTTGAATTTTGGCTTTTTCTACAGCCAACTTATCGATCTTTGAAAAGCCCTGGCTTAAGGAAAGAATAATAAACACTAGTTTATTACAGAATACTACCTTGCATTGAACAATCGAAATTTGAAATAAATTTGGACATTCGTTACATGTTTATCACTCTTATTTCTTCTATCTCTACAATTGCTCTATCTCGTATATTGAGCTTAACCTTTTCACTATAGGTTCCATCTACTAAAAGTTTACTTTTGGTTTATATTTGATCCTGCTATATATATACATATATATATATATATATATATCAGTTTACTCAGGCAAATCTATTTCACCATATTCCTATATATCTATCTCATTTAAATCTCTGTATCAATATTGAGAAAACCAGGATATTTTAGCATAAACACCACTATGGTATTATACCTAAAATAATTTATTGTGTTTTTTTTTTGTAAGATAAAGAAACTTAATATAATCCATGGTAGGATCATGAAGGATCAGTGCTGGCTCGATCTATTAACAATGGTGGTGCTCTTCTGAAAATAGAGATCTACAGACATTCAAAGGCTAAAATGGAAAAACGGTAAAAAAGAAACGGATGAAGAAAACTAACGAAAATGCCACCGTAATGTCGCTTGAGTTATCACACTCAACTCAGGGCAACGTATCAAGTCGGAAATACTTTGAAAATGAGTTTATTGATGAACAAACATTGACTCGCTTCAGCGGCACGCTTTTTGACATTTCATGATTGTTATATTGCAAAGGTCGACTACTATCACCTCGGCTTGCTTGTTACTTAGTTTATTATGCCCGGTCAGCAATGGCAGCAATTCCTAAAGGAGTCTTGTAACGGAAAAAACGAGAGAAGGTGTATGTGCGTTTTAATGGCGCTAAAACATACTGCGATTTGTTTATGAAAATTTTATTCATTATGGAAGGTCCTAATAAACTATAATCTTGCCTCTTTCTCCAGCTCTTCTGAACGGTGTCCCAGTCTAATAATACATCAATAGCATTTACATATTTTGTCACTTGTTCCTTTGCACACTTTGTTGCACGCATTTACTTACACACTTTTCTAGTTACATTAGACTATATTAACCTACACTTTTTCTCCATCTCTCCAGAACACTAGTCCAGTCTAATAATACTTAAACCAGCAGTAAAAATGGGATATACACGTACTCTTAATGGTCTATACACGTCTCTTTTACTTGTTCTTTTTCAGACTGTTTTTATAAGGAGAAAGTTCCTTACATAAATTTATATATGAGACACACACACACAGCTTGTGTACATGTTTGTATAGATAAACAATAATAATAATAATAATAATAATATATATATATATATATATATATATATATATATATATATATATTTTTAATCTAATTTTTTTTTTACTAAAGGCCACTTGAGGATAAGGTTAATTAGTTTGTCAGGTGGACGGTGAGACAATGGTTTAAATTGGCCAGAATTTGATTATTTAAGAGAACAGCTCAACAAGAATTTATTTACACTGGACTTGAAAACGACCATGTTGTAGTCAACTAGGAAATAGCCCCACGGTATTGT
Organism: Sepiola atlantica; assembly: GCA_963556195.1. NCBI lineage: Eukaryota > Metazoa > Mollusca > Cephalopoda > Sepiida > Sepiolidae > Sepiola > Sepiola atlantica. The sequence goes on along the minus strand of OY744522.1, from coordinate 87,104,557 downwards.
ATTCCACAGACATTCCGTCTAGTTTTAGAGGGTGAAATGGAAATTATTGACAGTGGTTGTAGCCAGACAAGTTTTTGTTGTGTATTTTTTACAACACCTACCATGATAGACTAGCAACATCGCTGCTGTGAGAAAGTGGCTGTAAGGAAGAGAAGAGGGCATCGCCCACTACATTTCGAAGTTGGTTTTGTACTCTGTCAAGGTAGGAACAGGTGTGGCAACAGTACTTCATCTTAGGACGTATTTGACTCTTATACAGGTAGAGGATAGAGATACTTTATCCACAGACACGTGTTTAGTCATTTACAACTCATCAGAGTGGCTGAACCTAGCAAGATTTGAAACCAGGACCCCAGTGTCTGAAGCTTTACGACTGAGCCAATCCCCGCTAGTGCTGGAATATATCTTTTTTTTTTATAGATATCATCTATTTGTTTATTTTGTTCGCGATACTTTTGAATGAATTCAATTATTTATACGGAAGAGCATTTTATCTTATTGTGAGTTGGGAATAATTTTCCCTCTACCAATGGTATTCTCCCAGATGGGGAGCGACATATATATATATAAAAAAATTTATGAGTTGTAAACGACGAAACACGTGTCCGTGGATAATTAAATTAAAAAGATATATATGTTACTCCCCATCTGAGGGCATCACATTAGTGAAGAGAAAATTATTCCCACCCAACTAGCATCAAGGTAAAATGCTCTTCCGTGTAAATAATTGAATTTATTGAAAAGTATCGCAAACAAAGTAAACAAATAAATTATATATATATATATATATATATATATATATATATATATATATATATATATATATATATATATATGCTGTTAAAATATTTGAACTATTTTTTATTTTTCTTGCCTGGTTTTAAGAGTTATAACCAAAAACAACACAATAAGGACCAACATGTATGCCATCAACATATCGTTAACAGTTTTGTAGGTATGAACGCTAATTCTTTAAAAAGTTGTTTTCTAAAAATCTAATTCATACATGAAATAAAATAAACCTTTTAGCAGAATTTCATTTGGTTTGTATTTTTGTTTCATGGTAAAGAGTCCGAAGCTTGTTATATACATGAGTTTCCAAACTAGTATTTGTAATTATTTCTCTCTCTTCACCAAATCGTGTAATATTAGGGTGCATAAAACTGATTTACCGCTTGTTCAAATATTTATAGTCAGTTCTCCTTAAAATGTATTGCTCGAAAGTATTCAAACACACTAGTTTTCATAAAGTGTATTTCACTCTTATTTCATCGTTGAGTAGTAATCGCTAGTCTTGCATATTACTTTTCTATTTTTATCATCTCGTCTTGCTACTTGAGTACTTAAGTAATTCCCATAATCATAATAAGTCAATTTACTACAATTATAATTTTATATATATATATATATATATATATATATATATATATATATATATATATATATATATATATATATATATATATTGAGATTTATGGTTCAAGAATAAAACTCTTAAATCTATTTATTATTTTATGTTGATGACAAAAAAGTTGGTCTTTATTGTGTAGTGTTCTTGATTTTAATCCTCAAACCCAAGTGACAGATTAAAACAAGTCTTTTAACAGATATCGAATATATATATATATATATATATATATATATATATATATATATATATAGCAATAGATAAATTGAAAGAATAGAATAAGGTGCAAATCAAATTTTATTATAGTTCAATGTTCAGGCAAAGGTCTTTAAAGACCTTAACTCATGAGTTTTCAAAGAAAATCTTCTCCTCAGAGGACCATTACCGCAATGACATTACTGCAGGTAATAAAAATTAAACTTTGAAAAAATATTTTAAAAAATATATAAAAATACATAAAGGTATATAAAACATATTATATATCGGCCCAAAACATACTTTTTTGTAAACCTATACAGTTCATCCACGTCAACAAGTTTAAAATAGCTCCAGGCAAGACATCTAAGGTGTTGATTAAGAAATAATCCAAATGGTGAATGGTGGTTAAAAAATGCAAAAAGTTATCCAGGCGGGAAATTCGTTTATCTATTGCTATTAATGCTCTATCCAGTTTATTGAGCTTTATTTTTATACGGATGTTCACTAATTAAAGATATTAGTTGCCTTTTATATCTTTTGTTGTATTAACCTTATATATATATATATATATATATATATATATATATATATATATATATATATATACACTATACATCAACACATTTGGTAACCATCAACCATCGGCTAAAGAATGGCTATACTCTGAATTCTTTAGCCCAACAGGCTGAATTCCCAGTGTTTCTCTGAAACCGTAGGTATAGATGGCCGATCAAATTAATGTAAAGTGTTATTTGTAATAAAACATTATGCTCTTACATACGCAATTGAGTCTTATGGTCAAATATATATATATATAAGTTCAAATATATTGATAAAATGTACTTAAAACCAATATTTTTTCAAAAGTGCTCAATACAAAGCAGAGCTTTATAAAATTATATAAACATTAGCCTACACTAATTAACCTGCGTTTCGATGCTAGTACATCTCTACGGTGCTGTTGATTTTGAATAACATGAAATCTAGAGTGCTAATGCTGATTGCCTCATATGCTGTCTTTCTGTGCAGCCAACTGATCTTTTCCAAGATTATCATCCTGACTATTCCCAGAGGTCACTGTTACGTATTTACAGATTGATTGAGAAAAATATCTCGAACATATTCTTCTTCCTCGGACTTATGGACAGATAGCTAGCCGTCGTTGGGTTTGTTATGGTAGGTTTGTGATGTGTTGCTGTTGTTTTATGAGTTTCTTTTTAAAATGGGAATGCCTTTTTTAAAGTTTTTGTGAGGGTGGTAGAGTTTAGTTGAATTTTAAATATATTTACTGTGTTGTGCCAAAGGTAACATAGCCGACAATGGATAGCAATCTGATCATAAGTGCTAATGAGAAGATACCACACACACTTGACCAAAGTACAAAAAGAAAGAACAAAATGTAAAACAGGTGTGATTGTAATGATAAATCCAAAAATGGAGAATCCTTATTAGTATTCATTCATAAAAATCGGCCGTTTTCTGTAGTTATGGAAAACCTTTATAACTTATAATCTTGTATATTTCTCCAGCTCTACTGAATATGTATCCAGTTCAATAATACTAAAGCAGCCACCACCATTGCAAAGAACTTTCCTTTCTCTATGTACCTAAAGCAAAACGGAATTTCCATGAACAGAGTTTCTTTCCAAGAACTTCCCATCTGTGGAACACAATACCACGGGACTGCTTCCCTGGGAACTACAACATGACCGTCTTCAAATCCAATATCAACAAATACTTGTCGAGCTGTCCTCTTAAATAATCAACTTCTGCCCTTTCCATCCATCGTCCCCAATCCTCCCATAGTATTGTTCATCATCCAACTGACAATCCCATTAACCCTTACCCTCAAGTGGTTTTTATCCTTGGTAAGTAATAACTCATTAGTATAAAAAAGCAATGATAATGGCATATATGCATACTCTCAATGTTCTATTTTAGTATTTTTCACTTGTTCATTTTTGCACTGTTTTTCTGTTTGTTCCTTCTGCAGCTGATTTTTTCTGGACATTCACTGGGTTTTTTCTCCTGTTCTTCTATCTATTTTTGAGGGTGTATTAACGTCACCCATTTAAATCTGCATTTAATATTATATGCCTGTACCCTCTCCCTCACTCATGATCACTGTTGGCTTGGTATTATTAGACTGGTCTAGGTTTTAGGAGAGATGAAGAAAATTATAGGTTATTTCGACCGTTTGTATTTATAAAATAATCTTTGTACGAGAGTTTTATTTAGAAAAAAGTACACACACATATATATATATATATACTAGCTTGAATACCCGTCCCACGACAGGTTCATAGTAATGAGACACTTGGTATGTGCATTATGGGTTCAGAAAAAGTGGAGTGGCTTATCCGCAAAGCACCGAACCCCAACTAAAAGTGCAAAAGGTGTCTGCGGCAGGCAGGCCCAGTTGACTGCTGACTTTGCACTGAGGTAAAGTTGCACAATGACTTTCTTGAAGTGGTGAATTTTTTTCCTTATCTTGGGGGATATGTTGAGTGCTGGAGGTGGTTGTGAGTTTAGCTCTACCATTAGGGTAAAATCAGCATGGAGTAAGTTCTGCAAACTGTTGCTAGTCCTGACATGCCTCTCGCTAGCAGGAGGAGGGTATATAGCAGCTGTGTTATGAACGTTACGCTGTATGGTGATGAATGCTGGGCCCTCACCCAGTTTTCACTTGCCCGTATTCAGCATAATAACAGAGCAATGATCAGATATATATGCAATATCAGGTCTGATCAGATCCAGCATATAAGTTCTGATACCCTGTTGGCGAGGCTGAATACACCAAAGCTTGATGAGCTCCTGACGATCTTGGATAAGGAACGATTCTTGGATAAGAAAATGCAGAAACCTTGAGGTGGAAGATCCGAGGAAACTGAGATGTCCCAAGAAAACTTGAATGCAAACCATCCACAAGGATCTTAGACAGTGGATTTTGAATGGAATAATTCATGTGTACGTGATGTGATGATGTATGGAAGTGAAACCTGGCAAGTGAGGGTTGAGGACATGCATTGCATGGAGAGCAATGATATCAGAATGATACAATGGATGTTCAATATGAGTTTTACAGACAGGCTTGCTATATTGGTTATAAAGGTTTCTTGGCACTGCCCAGTTTTATTCTACCCACCTAGCTTAGAACCGTTCTCATTGGACCATTTGTTGCTTCTTCTGTCAATCATGTCCTCCCATCTCTTTAAGTCTGGCCGTAACTCTCTTAATGATCGGGCAGGATGAAACTTTGCCGTCTTCCACTGGCCCACCATGAGTCATGCGCACCTGCATTTTGTCAGTACCGAAATTTTTAACTGTCTGCCCCTGTCTGACCCCAGAACAATGCCAGTGGTTGACTGCAGCATACCTCAGAGATACTCAATCCCAAGACAGTTTCTAGTGTGCTTGATTCAATGTGAGGAAAGAAAATAGGCATTTCCTCTTTTCTGTTTCTAACCATTTTTGTTTTAAATTACAAAACGAAATTCATAGTGCATTAAAATTTTTTGAGATGATTTTTGATGGAATCTTTGAGATACCTATGAACTAGTTTCCTGATATCTGGTAGATAGGTTCCACCCACTTTGTTTTTTTTTATATTATCCCATATATATATATATATATATATATATATATATATATATATATATATATGACAATTATTTTATGTAGTTTAGATTGATTCAAATTCCAGATTTTTTCATTCTTCCAATTTAAAAACTCTACCAAATAGAAGAAAGTATCGGTTGCTTGATGTCAAATGTAAAAGTTTATTTTTATATATTTTCTCATGTATCCTTACTGAGTCTTATATTGACTTTTAAGCGCACCGTTTCGATGCATAAAAACATTTTTTCTGAACATTAGTATGTGAGTTTTCCATTTCGCCATTGTTTTTTGGTGTTGTTGTTTTATGGACATATAAAGACTTTTGTATGAAGTTTCGCTTTGATGGTGTACGAGTTTCATTTGACAACAATTATCTGACGAAGTTTTTGTTTATTGCCTGAATTTGTTCAAATATGTTTCAAATTCTCTTAGAAACATGTGTTAGCTTTTCTTTGTTTCGAAACTGACAATAAATCACAGTATGATACAACTTTGATCTGCCAAAATATATATATATATATATATATATATATATATATATATTAAAAAGTGCATCATATAAAATCAAATGAGATTTAGTTAAATGTCTTTTCTATGGGGAATTAACACTCAGCAAACGCCTTAGACATAAACGGTGGTGACATTTTAAAGATGGCATAAAAGAAAATCTTAAGACTCTTGGTATCAGAGTGATGGGCTGGAACCATTTGACAGAAAATCAATCGTGATGGAGAAAATGGTTTTTGATGGTTCTAACATCTTTCAGCAGGAAAGAGTCAGACATTCCATTCTGAAACAAGCACCCAGGATACCAGATGATTTACATCCAGGATATGTATGACAAAATTAGAGTTGGGTGTGTAGAAATAATGTTGAGAATGGCATAAAAAAAATGTTAAGAATGAGTGTGTAAAAATAATGTTGCGAACGGGTGTGTAAAAATAATGTAGTGAATGGGTGTGTAAAAATAATGTTGCGAACGGGTGTGTAAAAATAATGTTGCGAACGGGTGTGTAAAAATAATGTTTCCACACAAAGCTTGTGTAAGCATAAGATTAGAGTAGTGGAAAATTCCATTAGAAGTTAACACGCTAGAGTTATGATTACGTCACAGGATATTACGTCACGAGAGAAAGTATGAAGCAAGATCAATTTTGCTTTCTTTTAGATTTACGACCTCAAAATGAGCAGACGTCTTTTTATGAGGTCCACCACCCCTATTGGGGTGGAGCAGGAAATTACCGTTCATCTAAATGTACATTGCTGTAAATTACTGGATAAAATAAATTACACCCCACAAACAAATAATGATTTATTTGTTGTTTTTAAATTCCTCTCATTATTACAGCTACCAGAAGGAAAAAAAGAAAAAGAAGCTGAGAGACGAAATATCCACAGAGCAATTTGTGACGTGTCAACCGAACAGGATTTCAGATAGAACACAGACCAGAGATGTTTGAACACCCCATATTATTGCATATGTTTGTAAAATCTCTGGGAAAGCTGTCTTATCTAGAGGGGGGCTGTATTTGCAAGTCATTTAAGATCACATGTTCAAAACTAATTGTGATAATTTTCTTCCTCAAAGACTAACAGGATACTTATGCCTGTCTGTGTACTGCACAAAAAATGCATGTTAGTGCACAAGGACTGCATACATTTTAAAACTATTGAACAGCCTTTTGTATGCCATATTTGCAGGAAATCTGCAGGAGTGAATCTGGCATTAAGAAACATGGTACACTGATGAAATGGCTTTCTTCTGTCAAGAAATGGCAGTCTTCATGATATATATATATATATATATATATATATATATATATATATATATATATTATACATGCATATATATCTTTTTATCATAACAAAACCACTACTGAATATTTGTTAGCTTATACATAGTGGTAATAAAGATTTTTCTTTACACAAATATAATTTGGCTACACATTTGCAAAACTTGTTTCAGTCACAGCTATACAAATCTAAGCTATTTCAAGCCAGAATATCTTTGCTTTGCACTTTCATTTTGTGAAATGAGGCAGATTCATTCTTTAAAAGGTCACGTGATGAATTAAAAATGTTTTAGGATCAAACTGACCGTTAATCTTTTATTTCATTAAAACATTTGAATTAAACAAGGAAGAATGACATTTCCGATATGGCTGTCTGGATCATCAGAATTAAGCGTGTCAACCTTTAATGAACAGAATGACATATAATACGCAAACAAGTTAACAAGGGGGCCACACACAACTGTCTGGCAAAACTGGCATACATGTTAATATGCATAGATGCACATACACATAGAAATACGCAATCTCACAGCTAGAGTGGAACAAGGCAAAAGATAAAATATATTTGAATTAAGATAAACTGAGTTGAGATATGATATTTTAGAGAACATTTCTCTGAGTAAAACAAGGACACTCTTAAACCTGGCAAAAAGACTGGGAGAAATTGGAATCAAAGGGATCATGGAGACCATACAAAAGAGGGCAATGATAAAAACAGCTTCAATCTTAAGGAAAATCCTTGAATACGGAAACCAACCAGCATAAGCTACGAACGGTAACCAGTCACATGGAAGTTACAATAGGAAGAAAACAAAACCATAGGAAGAACACCACCACATGAATCCAAGGAACAGTAACTACAAGAAATTTCATAAACTGCCACCTCCCAAAAAAGGTGATGGCATTAGCCCCGGCTGATACCACTCAAAATAGTCGTGAAGGGTCAAGGAGGATGGGAAGGCCGAGGAAGGAGAACACTAACCAGAGCTCCACTGAAAGAGTGCAGAGAGAACTGGGATCTTGGGGAGGCTTATTGCCACCCAAATCCCAGAGGAGACCAATGGTCGTTACCAGTGAGAAATCAATGGTAAGCGTTTACTATAATACTCAAGTTTGTTAAAGATTATGAACCTAAGAAAGATTTACGACCTCGAGTCGCCACTGGCATATAAATATATTTATAATGCCGACAGCAAACTAAAAAATGGCTCATTTCTTTTTTTGCAGACCTGCCATAATCAACTTCTGATAAACTTAATTTGGGACATCTTTTTTTTTTACGCTGGGTTTACTTACAATTACGTTTCCTCATTCTTTTCTTTATAACCAAAATCAAAAATCCATTTGTAATTTAGAGACTGCTGCTATTCATAAGGATTAATGAGGTTGTCAGTTGGATGATGAACAATACTATTAGAGGATTGTGAATGATGGACAGGATCTTTTCTTAAAAAAGGGATGTAACACTATTCGTCAATACAGAGTTATTTTCTTTGTTTGGAACAAAATCATATTTTGGAAGAAGAAAACACGGTAGACTTAAAACAAAAACAAAAAACAAACAAACAAAAACAAATTGCAATTAAAAACACTACCGAGCAATGCCGGATAGGTAGAGTTATTAATATAGCATGAATATACAGATCAACTTCTTAATATTTTTTCAGTCGGACCTAAAAATGTCCTTGTAAATTCATTTTGTACCATTAGTTTTTAAATCATTCGGTTTAATCTTTACATGATTAACATAAGAACTATTTCGAACTGGTTAAGCAATTTATTCTAAAAATATATTGCTCTATTAGAAAAAAAACAAAAGCTGATTGTGTGGTAGATTTAGTTCCTTTAATCTTTCTAGTCAATAAATTATTAATGCGAGGAGAGACATTAAAAAGGTATTTAGAAATCCATTAATTATTTTGAAAATCAATTCGTCTCTCTAGTAAATTAATTAACACTTATGAAAAGAATATTTTATATTGTGTTTGTAGAAAACATTATATGAAATATTCTAGAAGACTTATGTGGTAGGAGTTAAATGTTCAGAATGTCTATCCTGTGAATATTCGGAATACTCAAGAAAGACGGTAATACTGGGTTGATTTGTTTTACAGCATACAAAAATCTAACTTCAAATCCCTTATATGTCACATGATAAGATTAACTAATCAGATACCCACACTCGTATTGTTTTGTTTTATGCCTTTTTTTTGTATCATGTAATTTTGGTGAATTTAAAAAAAAATTTTCTTTTCTAGTTTTTAATTTCTTTAAATATTTATAGATTAATGTATGTATACACGTCTATAATCACATTAACGCAGTGGTTCCCATGATATTATCATAATTAAGCAACATTGAGTCTGGTTAGTACTTCATGAGTGACCATATAGGAAGACCAGATGGGGCTTTGGCGACAGATGGTCTGACTCATTTGGTTGGAGTATAACTAAGAGTTTGGACCCCACTTCAGCAGGATAAACACAGAAGAAAAAAGGAGTCTGCAGACAATTGATTCTATATGTACTACCACTCTGAACTAGAGTGGTTTTGGGATTAATACCAACTAAGGGGTAACTCTACACATTCAAAAGTTACCAAATTGGGGTCTCCCCACCAGATGTACTTTATGGATATACCTAGTACTGAGTTGAGGTGGACAAAATTTGAGTAGCTGATAAGGTTGGGAATAAGGGTAGGCAGAAGAAAAAAAGGTAGAAATAGCTTGGAAAGATGGATTCCAGGGTGGTAGAGTGGGGTAGATGTGAGCACCTTGTGCAAAAGTGTCCGAGGCAATTTAGTGTTGTGCCTGGAACCAAGTCTCAGATTAAAATTTTTGTGTCTCGTCTCGCCTTTTCTTCAGATACTTATCTCCTAAGTTATGTGGTATCCACATATATCAGCTGTCGTAACCTGACCGCCCAGGCCGGGGTCGGTCGTCTATAGCTTTGGCTTGCTTCTTCACTGTCTAAGTTTCCTAGGGAATTAATCCACTCGATCTCATCACTTCTTGTTGTGCTGCTGGAACTAATTCGGTGTTATTAGAATGTCAAGAAGCATTAATAAAAATATTCATTTTCTCTTCTTCTTTGACAAAAAAAGGAGAAAAAAACCAAATCCCAAGAAGAATACACTTAGAGAGTGATTCTCCTCACCAAGCTGACATTTCAACTCACGTGGTATCAGAAATATAGATACATACAGACACAGACATATATATGTTTATAACTCTTCTCAAAATATATAAAATTAGGTATGTGTCTATGTTTGTGTGAGGTAAACACCAAATTAATTCACTAATCAGTATTAATTTTTGAACGCACACTGCTAGGCATAAGGATGGGTAACGTGAGCTGCTGTGTATTTAGTTTTATACAAAGTTTAATGTAGTTTCATGCAAAAGGACCAAAGTGCGGGTTGAAGCCCTTCATGAAAATTTAGATATCTCCGATTTTGATGAAATTTTAACAATAGCTATTAGACATCGATTAATAAATATTCCTCAAATTTCATTTCCTTTGAAGATAATATGGGCACAATCCCTAATTGGAAAATTAAAATATTTCCGATTTGTATCAAATTTGATTTATAGTTATTAGACACCAGTTAAGCAAAATTCCCTGAATTTCAATTTCTTCTTAATTCCCCTTAAGCTTAAACTCCAAATTTTAGACATTTTTCTAGAATCGAAATTACTTAATGCAATTTTTATCAAAATTGGAATAAGGATTTTAGAGATATGGTTCAATAGCATATATATATATATATATATATATATATATATATATATATATATATGAAAAAGGGAAAACCAAAATACCACATTGGAATATTATTTCCATATTTTCATCACCATATATATATATATATATATATATATGGTGATGAAAATATGGAAATATTCCAACGTGGTCTTTTGGTTTTTCTTTTTTCATATATATATATATATATATATATATATATATATATATATATATATATATATATATATATATATCAGTTTTTCCCCTTTTATCCAGGTCATTCCCAATGAAGAACGCAGGGCGTTTGAAATATTGAATTATAATAATAAAAGATTATAAAAAAACAAGGACATCATTTTATGCTTCAACACCACCCACTCGTCATTATCATTATATATATATATATATATATATATATATATATATTTCAAAATTTATTATTATATAATTTTATAATAAACCAAGTCATCCAATCTACAATCGTTTCAAAAAATCTGTACAGTAAACAAAAGGTCAAGGGAGTTTACTGTAACAAACAAATTCTTATCTTCAGAACCGAAATGTAAACACAAAAAAGTTCATTGCTCACCACAAAGCCAAAGGCACAAATAAATACCAATGTGATGTAAAAATTCAGAGATATAAACATCAGCTTTAAATAAATAATTTCATTTATATCGATATAATCCTTCTCTCTCTCTCTTCCTCTCTCTCTGATAGTCCTAGGAGGTCCACCCTCCCAGGCCCTGCTTTCCCTATTTGGGGTGGAGTAAGTTTATTGCTTATTGAGGCGCCCTCACCGGGGAATGCTGATGGGGATGCCCAGTCAATTTTTAAAAGGCCAAAGTGCTTCTTCTATCCACCTTCCGGCCTCGTGTGCCACATCTTCCTGCGCTGAGAAGGAAGTAAATACACCCTCTCTTTCTTGCTCTCTCTCTCATATACATATATATATATATATATATATATATATATATATATATATATAGAGAGAGAGAGAGAGAGAGAGAGATTTTAAGGGACATAAAAGTGGCACAAAACTGTTCTGTTTGGTAAATTAATGTTATTATTAACAAGCAGAATTCCCTTCCTGTGACAGGTATTCCGATAGTAATGTATAAAAATTATTTCTGCGAAAAAAGACTTCATTCAGTCCAAATGATGCATTGGTAATCTATAGACATTCTTTAGATATACAAAAGCCAAGAAAAATGACCAGTGTGAAAACATATTGTTACTCTTAGCTATAAGTGAAAAAGGTATATAGTCGGGTTAAGGTTGAAAAAGGTATATAGTGTACTGGAACATCATATGGACTGAATAAAGCCTTTTCTTGCATAAAAAATATTTTCTTGTTATTTTTATATCATAATGTTGGATATTTTCCCCTTTTTAACACACACATATGTATATATATATATATATATATATATATATATATATATATATATATATATATATATATATGAGGGAGTATATATGAAATAAAAATTTCAGACAAAATGCAAAAGGAGAAATAAATCTACTACACTTAGCATCTACCGTTTTTACCACCCCCTGGATATTTTCTTTCTAAATTGTATAAAAATGTTGAGTTTTGTTTTTAATAAAGCCATATCACAAGGTGAATATAGTCAAATCCTTCGACCGAAATATCTTGGTCCAACTTTAATGATGCATTTGTGTCCTTATTTTCACTAGAATGTTACTTTATTTGTCCACATTTCCATAAGCAATTTTACATATATATAGATACTAGACGTATCCATGATCCGTCAATCTACTTCAATATTTAAAAATAAATAAACAAGCAAATAAATTATTATAGGTAAACAATTAATTACTGACTATATAATACTCAGTTAATTGATTTATAGTATACACTAATTTTTGAGCACACAATTCATGTTTAGAGTAAAAAAAATATTGAAGTTGATTTATTTAGTTGCTGCTGTACTTCCCGATCTGCAAACCTCCTTTGCTTGTCTTTGATTTCAATGTGGCATCCATCTTGGCTGGATTTTTGATAGCCATACATTTCTTTTGTGTTTAGCGTTTACAACTATAAAATGGTATCACACCATCACGGACAATATGTACAGTAAATAACATAATTGCTGATATATATATATATATATATATATATATATATATATATATATATATATATATATATATATGATTTACCTGATAGATCAATCACAAACTTGCTAGCCATGGAATGTCTGACAATATCTTCACAACTATCCTCTTTGATTGGTCTATAAAATTAGTTATTGATGGGCATGCCTCGAGGATATCTTCTGGGCCCAACTTCCTGCTCTTCATTAATGATCATCCAAATCATATTCTGAAATCATCCGTTGACTGTCTACCGCATCATTTCAAAGAGTATAAATGATCTGGAGCAAATGGTACAATGGGAAAAAGTGGTTTGCTACTTTTAACACCTCTAAAACCAAACTTCTCTCTTTTCACTGCTAACATTCAGATCCTTGTTTTTTCCCCAGTTGAAATGAATGGCTCTCTTCTTGGGGAAGTTTCTTGATTTGATAAACTCCAAGGACTGAGTTTCACTCAAGGTCTAAAATGGACAACTTACTATATCCAATCTGTTGCTAATGTTGCTGGAAAAAGGGCTGGCTCATTCTACCGCTACAGAAATGCACGATTCCTGATGACACCCTATATCTATATAAGAGTTAGATATGTCCTTACATGGAGTACTGTTTCCAAATCTGGGGAGGTGCCGTTCAAAGAACTTTTTCTTACCTTGACAGAGTACAAAATCAACTTCGCAATCTAATGGAGGATGGTCTCATTGTTCTCTATAGACCATTTCTCACCGAAGAGGCATTGCTAGTCTTTCTCTACTCTATCGTTATTTCCACGGAAGGTGCGAGACTGAGATTAAATCGCTCGTTCACCCCTGTAAAACATTCATAGCAAGAACTTGTCTTCCTACCACTACTACAAATAACTGTATTTTCTTTCCTCCCTGTGCCTGGCACCAAACGGACTTTCCATGAACAGAGTTTCTTTCCAAGAACTTCCGATCTTTGGAACACATTACCATTGGGCTGCTTCCCTGCAGACTACACATGGTTGTCTTCAAATCTAATGTCAACAAATACTTGTCATAAACCGTCCTCATAAATATTCAAATTTTGTCTCTTCCATTATTTTCAATCCTCTCATAATATTCTTCATCATTCAACTGAATATAATAATTTATCCATTTCATCAACACCTATCCTCGAGTGGCTTTTGGCTTTGAAAAATGGTGACTCATTATTTAGATAAAATTTTTAAATAGTATAATTATTTGCTAATGTGATATTGATTGTTTGGTCATTATCACAAAAGAGGTGAAAATTGAATAACAAAATTAAAATATCTCAATCATCAGGATAGGTTGGAATTTTTAGGTTCAACTACTTTACTAGATAGAAGAATGAGAGGGTGACTTAATTGAGACGGTAAAAATAAAATTTCGAACACACCTTTTTAATATCTCCATTAGCACTGAAGATTCATTGGCAAGAAAGATTTCAAAAACTATCACACAATAAGAATTTTTTATAAAAGAGTAATATATTTTTGAAATAATTGGCATCATCAGATAAAAAAGAACTCTAATATAAATCAGTTTAAGAATGAACAGGATGAATTCAGAAATAATGGTAAAAAAGGGGTTAGTAGATGTAGAACAGTTGAGGAAGCAGCGTCAGTTGGCAGAAGAAGGCCAAGGAAAACATGGGAGAAAGTGATAAAGATAGATTTGAGTGAAAGAGGAATAAATAAAGACCTGGTCAGAGATAGGGATTGGTTTGGAAGTCAATTTCTAAAAGTCATGCAAAACGAATATTAAACTGAATATTATGATGATGGTGAGGGATATTTGTTGGGTCTATCTGATGAAATATTTAAGAGAATTTAATCTGTATATTAATATCATATATTTTGAGATTACATGGAGGATGGGAATTGTAGATATTTTTTTCTGCTAAGATTTCTCATCTAATAATTAGATACGTGACTGGTATTATTTTTATTATATAATTCACGACCGATTCTGGGTAACCGAGCTAGTATGTATATATATATATGGTTTCCTGGTGACATGCCACGTAATTCGTCATTAATACAAACTATTATTTCCAGCGACTCCATTATCTCTACCCTCAATGGGAGCTTATCTCCCCTGACAAGTGCGATACTCAAAGATGTCCTACTTATTACCTCTGCTCAATAGAGAACCGAATCGATATCTTTCAAAAGGCATGAATTAATCCTAAAAGTTGAAAGATCTGACGACAATGGTAACCACATACAAACGACGTTCGAGGCGACAGTCCGCTTTAATGTCTATTATCTTGCGGCCAAATGTGCAACCATTTCAATGCTGTCATCTGAAAGTTGATGTGCCTAAATAACTTTATCTGCCAATCATTTTGGAGAGACATGTTTGGAATTTAATTTCATCGTTTCCAACATGTTTTCCGTTAGAGGTGGCACCGTTCTCTGTAGATTCTCCAAGTACAGATAAGCCAACGTGACATGTTTTTGTTTTCATTTTCAAGGAAACGTGCATTGTTTTAAAACTAGTGCGACCTATGGAAATTCCATAGTTGTGTCCTTCATCCGTTGTATATTGCGGCCGTGCTTTAAAATATTTCCATTCCAAAGAGTGGAAGGTGATAATGTACGTAAAAACATGAAATTGCATTAGTGTTTTATTATATAGATGTTATTTAGGATCAAGTGTATTTTGAGCACCTCATTAAAAAGATAATATAAAATTTTATTCCAGGACAAGAAATACAATTTCAAACCATCAATAAATAAACAATCATGGCTGCCATTGTGAAGACAAACCAAAAAAAGTCAAATTATTTATAAAACAATAATGTGAGAGAAAGAGAAGCAAAGAGACAGATACATACATGGGTAGATAGAGAGGGGGAGAGAAAGAAAGAGAGAGGCAACAGATGACGATTAGAACAAAAGTGACGCCGCCGTTACTGACATAGCGTTGCCACGAACGATAGCCAGGGAGATGCGTTGGAACAACCAGGCTGACTCACGGGACTCGTGCCTAGATGTTGAAATCCTCCGTCCAATGTCCTGAATTTATGCTAGCAGTTGAAAGGAATGGGTTTAGTATTACGTCACTCAAACCCCAAAAACATAAACAAAATATTTATTTTCAAATTAATTTGGTCTCAGAATATTCTTAAATTAAAAATCTAAAACCATTTATACTTACAAAATTTTTTTCCATCGAAATTTGAAAAGGTAAAAGTACGAAAATGACTCGTTTTTTATTCCATTTCTGGTCTCAGTTATATGGCATATAACTAACAGTGTATAACCTTTGGGGGAATATTTTTTACTTTCTATTTTTTTAAATCCATTTATAATATAATGGGCACTTTCTCTCTGTGTATATCTGTTTGTCTGTCAGTCAGAATTTTGTCAATTGAATATCTTAACTTCATTTAGAAATGGAAAATATTGCATTAATACTAAATAATTAATTCTCAACAAATAAATCGGACGCCATGACCGGAAATCGAAACCAAAACTTTGAGATCTTCAGTCTGACGTTCTACCAACGAAGCTATTTGTACGTTCTCATAAATTGATCTTAAAACATTCCCATAACAAAATAATTATAGCTTTGGCGTGACGTCAGAGATTTATGATTTATATCATGTTTCAAAACATGAATTCAAACATAAGCATAATACAAAAAAAATATATGTAAACATTATCAATAACGTTAGAAATCATTTTAATAGTCCAAAACAATTTATTTAGCTTTAACTATGTATTGTATGTATCTTTTTTCACAATTATATCATTTTAGAAAAGTAAATAGAAACACCCTCACACAGACAGCATGAGAGAAGTTGGTGACGCGGTAGCTTAGCAAAAATATATAAAACTCAATGTCTATTTGTATGTGTGCTCTGTAGAAAGAAATGCTAGAAAATCTACATAAAATCTAAAAGTGTATTCTTATGTAAAATTAACTGGGAAAGATAATGGAAGTGTTCCCAGGTCTCTAAGTGTACCCTTAAGAGGGCTATGGAGCATATTTCGTCGGGGAGGGTCGAATTTTTCAGCCATAATTTGGAAAAAAAAACCACACTGTAATTTCAATGTATTCTTTCAGTAAATGATTCGGCATTTTCTTACAAAATTATTTCACCTTTCTGAAGTTCTCTTTGGACTAGGGAGGGGGGGGACAAGAAACTCGGTGGTTTTAGTAGTGCTCTGGAGCCATCCTTAATTTTATTTGGGTGGTTTCAGTAGCGCTCTAAACGGGAGCAATTACAGTATTACATTTGCTAAGTGGTATATAGCAATCAAAAAGTACTCAACATCCTTGATAGAGCAGGTGTATTTAAATGCAGCGTTGCAGGGAGAAAAAACTTCTTTGTCTTTTGTTAACTCGGTGTTTCTCTGGAGCCATAATAGTAATAATAAAGTATTATATTTGGTAAGTGGTATATTATTTGGTAAGTACTCAATATCTTAGATAGAGCAGGTATGTTTACTCGGCGTTGCCCGGAAGTCATCAATATCCTAGATAGAGCAATCCTACATAGAGCAGGTGTTTTTAAACGCTGCGTTGCCCGGGAGAAAGATTTTCACTGTGTTTTGCTATACTATTGTATACCAGAAAAGGTATTCTGAGTTGCTCGGAAGTACGTGCTCAATATCTTGGAGAAAACAAGTGTGTGCAATAATACAGTAGTACATTTCCTATGTGGTATATGCTTGATAGAGAAGGGAAAGATAAGAAACTCGGCGTTACCCGGGAATAAGTTAAAACAAATATAGATTTCATTATATTTTTTAGGAAGGTGGGGGTGGGGGCAGAAACTCGGTGTTGCCCGAGAAGAATAAGTTTAAAGCTGAAAGCTCAGTTGAATGACTTACATTATTATTATTTTCAATACATTAAAATAAGAGTAAGGAATGGGCTGGGGTTAAAGAGGGGTGGAGTAGAGAGATGTGGAAAAACAGGAAAGGGGGAAAGAGAGATAGGAGGTTTAATATAAAGATGTTACACACACTTTTTAACCTCTTCTATTTTGTTTTTTATTGCCTCGGGCAATGCTGGGTAGCCGTGCCAGATTTTATAATATTTTATTTATTGGTGACTAGCAGGGCTACTCGGCATTATCCAGTTGGATGGATAACACAAACTAAAGTTTTACAAAAAGTATGTATACTACATCTGTCTAAAAGATTACATTAATTTCAAGTGCTTAAGAGAAAAGCAAAAAAGCAAAAATGACACAGCAAAAAAGAAAAAAAACTACCGAATTGCAATAGTGTCTACTGTCTAATAATACTTGAAATGATCCGATCTCTCTGTCACTCTGTGTCTTTTTTTACTCTACATATCTACCTCTCTATCTCTGACCTTTTCTTTCTCACTCTTTCCCTATCTCTCTCTCTCTCTATCAATCGTTTACTAAGTCCGTATCTGTCTCTCTCCCTCGTTGTCCTTATCTTTATCTGTCTGTGTGTCCCTATCTCCTTGTTTCTTTTGCCCTTTCTCTCCCTATATCTCATTCTATATATCTGACCCTATCTCTTTCTTTTTGTCCATCTCTTTCTGTTCCTATCTCTCTGACCTTCTATATCTCTCTCTCCTTGTCCATTTCTTTCTCTGTCCCTGTGCCCCCCCCCTCTCTCTCGTCCTGTTTCATTTATTTTCCTTGGTTACTACATCCCCAGTCTTGTTAATTTTTGGACACACATCATATTTTGAAAATAACGATGGGACTATACAGATATGTTTTCTTATCCAGAGTGCTCCTTTTGGGGGTGAGCTAGATTTTTACCACACTAAAAACCGATCTTGTGTTTTACCTTGTCCTTGTAGGGAGGCATGTAAACAGGGACAATTTCCGGAATTACCTCTTCCTTTCTGAGAGTGATCTGTCACCTGCCCCTAACTCTTTAAGTTACCCCCTCTCTCTCTCTCTCTCTCTCTCCCTCTCTCTCTCCCCCTCTCACGTGCATAAACCGTAGCAACTGTTTCAATATAATAGAAAGCAAGAAAGAATTAATGCATTAATTGTCATCGCTGGTTGCTTTCGGAAATCATGTTCGAACATATTCAAATGTTCTTTTTGAACATTTTAGAGTAACGATTCATTTTTTTCTTGAATGAAAAGGCACATTGATCTTTGCCCCCTACCCTCACTAATTTAGTTCTTGTTAATCCCAACAGAAAATTCGTTTACCAAAACCTACCTGAAGTGATACTGAAGCAGAATATACGTATGTGGGAGTATCTTCTGTAGTTTCTGCGTTTTAGGAAACAGACTTATACACAGACAACTACCCTTTATATAATATTTATCACAAAATTTTAACTATTATATCCCCTTTCTACCTCCTTAATTTCTCCCTAAAAAGCCTTAGCCATATAATAGTATGTATTATGAATGCATAATGTTTATTATATAAACGAAGAAATGTCATTTAAAAGAATAAATGAGATGTTTAATTTGCATAATGATTTTAAAAAGCCGATTTTAGTAAATAACTAGACCATCCGGGTTTAAAAGGGTTCGTCTAATATATATATATATATATATATATATATATATATATATATATATATATATATATATATATATATATATATAAAAGGAAATTGACAACATCTTTGAGGCACGCATGAGAATGTATTTAAGTTAAATATTTAGAAAATCAACAATCATGCCATTTAAATGAAAAATTAATTTATTTAATTTATTTTTATGCAAGCTTTCGTTGTAAAACAACTTTGTCAGGCGAGACTGTCTTATATATATACACACTCGCAAAACCTACAGCAATTAATTGGGATGGGAGACCCTTAATTAAAAAAAAAATTTTACTCAGAGAATTTTAAAATTTTAAAAACTAACTTTGGTAAATGTGTAGATTAACACACTCAGCTAAATTACACCCCCCTAAAAAATGAGATTCTTCTTTTTATGATCATTCTAAATTATTAGGGCAGTTAACTAATCAAATTTTTTAACACTAATCCTAAGTCAGACTAGCAAGGTCGTAAAACCACACAAAATCGCCCAAAACAATAACATAGAGAATTCATCTTCAATAGCAAAAAATGGTTAACTGCCATAAAACCCTAGAATGGCTCGAAAATGGAGGATCATTTCATGTTAAATTTATTTTCAAAATTAATCCCCTAGTCTAAATTCTAAAATATTTTTTGTTGTTTCTCTTTCCGTCAGTTTTTTTAGGGTATTCACACGTAATCGCCTAAAAAAGTAGCATCCCATTTTATCGGGAGATGGGTGTACATCTTATATCTTCTTATCTTATATATAAAGTAGAGACGTTTTTTCCCCTGTACCTTCACGTCGAATAGGAAAATAAACTCGAACTCAATAGGTTACTACAATCACAACAACATCAAGCTTATTCGCTCGAGCGTGTTCTTAGCAAACTCTAGACTCTTACATCCACCTCGGGCAAATTATTACTTTCGTTCCTCACTCAGTCACTCTCCCCAAACCAGACACCATACAGGTAGTAGCAAGAACATTTCTCTCTAACATTTTACTCCTCCCACGCTACCAGTCTACACCGGGAACAACTACACAACGGATACTTTCACACAATTTACACCTTATTGTTTACGTTAAATATGCCTTCACCTCACCACACAGTAGCATACGTTGCACAGAAAATATAACAGACGCTCCCTTCAATACATCTGACTACGTCACTTCCGCCAAATAGGATTATGGCTTCTACTCTAAGCCTAAACCAGCAACTACAGATCACGAAACGCCTGCCAGATTCACTACCCTTAAACAATTATACCGATTCCCCTTAGCGATCTAACTTTTCTTCAGGTAATACATCGTTCCTGTTCTGCTATTTCCATTGTACATTCATCTACTTCACTTCTTAAAATTGCTGCTACAATACTAACGTAATATGTTCATAATAAAAAAAACGGTTACAGATTAAACGATTGACATTCCATTATTCTTCCTACGTAGCATTTTCACGTTAGCGAATAACAGATTACATTAAACTGAACACAATGACAATCGCAAACACGACGCTTTATTCACCTTCATTGTACTAATAGATACATTAGTACACTTCTGACAGAAAGTACAACATTTCTTATTCGCTTTAATATGTAATACTTACTTTTCCATTAGTTTACTCTTCGCAAGCCTCAATCAGATCAGTTTACGTTAGTAACAAGTTCATAAATAATGGTGGTGGCACATTACGAACTACAGCCACTTACATATATAACTACAGTTCAATTTATTTTGCACAAAGAATACACATAAAACATATTATATTACATACTAAAGAATATTCCAAATCACTTTTATGTTTCTGCCGGGGGGGGGGGGGAAGTCTCAGTTTACACTTATTTTTCACTTTTTTCCCTTATTTCACGTACCGAACACCGATTACATAATACAAAAATTAAACAATTTCAACTCTAAAATATAAGATAAAAAAATTTAAGTTTTCCTTATGTTACGAAATATACAACTCAAGAATCAATTTATACCAATAATTATACCTATCACTTACTTTAAAAACAAACATGTGACTTCTACACTATTTGAACCGAACTTTATTTTTCCAATTCGTTAATAAAATAAGCAAATACTTTTTACAAATGGGATTTCAGTTACCGACTATGAAAAGAAAAAAAATTCAAAAGAACAGATCCTTGTATTTCATTGTAATAAATAAGGATACTTCTGTATTTCATACATCAATTGGAAGACTTCCATTCATTCCACCGAGTGCCAGACGTAATGTTTAATTTTAAATTATAAATTTACGTTTTAAACGATCACTATTGACTCTTCTGATAGAATTTTAGTTCATACAATAAAAAAAAAAACACTGTTGACTATTTTGAGAAACTTTTCAATCATACAATAAATAAATCACTGACTATTCATGCAAATTATACATTTTCGTTTTATAAATCACTGTTGCCTACTTTGCGAAAGTTTTACTTCATACAATAACAAAAAAACATTTACATTGTTTTTATAAGTTACTAAATAAAACAAAAACATTGTCGAAATCGATTAACTTCTTTGGGAAGAATTCCCTCACCGTTAAATACTTTGAGACAAGTAACAAAACAAACAAACCGATTAGATACATTTTTTAAGAAAGATAACAAACCACCGCGCTTACAGATTAGACGAATATCATTCCGTTATTCTTCTTTCGTAACAATTCACAGTAATCGAATAACGGATTACATTAATCCGACCACCTTTACAATCGAAAACATGCTACGATACGAACACAACCAGTGCCCAGTTATTCACCTTAATTGTAAAAAAAATTAGAATAATTCTGATATTTCATATTATAATAATTTTTAAAATAATTTCAACTCTAACAATTAATAAAAACATTTACGTTTTCCTTATTTACATAAAGTTAAAACAACTTCATTCCAACGAGTCAACCTGAAATGCCAGACTGAATTTTTCATTTTACATTATAAATTTTCGTTTTAAACGATCACTATTGACTATTCTGATAGAATTTTAAATCCCCCGTGCTACCGTGTTGACAAATGTTTAACATTAAAAAAAAAAATTATGGGGAATATAATATTAATATGAAAATTAATATACTTAAACGAAACCTGTTCGATATATACTGAAAGCAATTTACTTTGATTTCACCAGAATTTTTATTTTTATTTTTTTATAAACACCGGCTCTGTCTGTGATAAGGGCCCTTGGAAAATTAAAGAGGACTACATAGCCCCATTAAAATCCCACCCCAATTACCTTTGCATATAAATTCCATTTTCTTTGGCTGAAAATAAAAATGGAAAATAAGCACCACTGAAACACACAAATATAATTAATGTAGGCTGCAGAGCATTACAAATTGTATTCGGATGGGGGGGGGGCACTAAAATTTCGATTATATGCTTATTTTTAATAATGACGACTATTCTCTATTTTTTTTTGCATGACTGCGATTGGCGACCGGGAAAAGTGCTGCCCGTTTTATGTTACGATTCACCTTCTGGCGAGCAAATGTACGGTCCACCATGTGTAGGGGGGGGGGGGGCATAACAATAAGTAAAAAAAAAAATTTTCTTATAACATTACATGCAGACAATCCTCTTTACTTTTAATTGCTTGCTATTGTTTAATTTGAGTCGGGTAAACAAAATCCTTGATTGTGCTTGGTGGCAGTAAGTGGCGGCGACAAAAACTGCTGCCCTTATATGTCATAGCATACATGTACACTGTTGAGTGGCAGAAAAGAGGATAAAAATTGAAATCCTCTGACATAGATTCAGTTATCAGTGCGGAAATTCAAGATCCAGTGGCAGATCCGGTTTTACATGATTTCATTAGGCACCATATGATTCATGGACCATGTGGAAACATAAACAGATGTTCACTCAGTCTCAAAGATGGACACTGCAGTAAGAGATATCCAAGACACTTCTTGAGTGAAACTCAATCGGATACAAATGGCTACCCACAATATCGACGACTATCTCCTTTAGCTGGAGGTTTTGAGACGACAGTTACCCTACCTGGCAGCATTACAGTTCCTGTAGATAACCGATGGGTTGTACCACATAATAAACTGCTTTGTAAGATTTTTCATGCACATATCAATGTTGAATATTGCAACAGCATGAAATCACTAAAATACATTTGTAAATATGAAAATAAGGGTAGTGATCAAGCTTTCCTCACAATTGAAAGTAATGCTCATGATAAAGTTAAGAGATACGATACGGGACTTTACATATCAACCAATGAAGCCATTTGGAGAATACTTAACTTTCACATACATATACATCATCCCCCAGTTATTCACCTATCAGTTCATCTAGAAAATGGACAGTGTATATACTTTACTGAAAGTACTGCAGCATATAGAGTTGCAAATCCACCTTCAACCACTCTAACAACTTTTTTCAAATTGTGTCAAACAGATTTTTTTGCACGTACACTTTTGTACTGAGAAGTTCCACTATATTACACCTGGGACACTAAAACTAAGGTCTTCAAGCGACGGTTACAGGGTAAGCCAGTTCCAGGCTATCCGTGCGTTAAAAGAAAAGAAGTTTTGGGCAGGGTATACACCGTGCATCCAAATCAATTTGACTGCTTCTGTTTGAGACTGCTTCTACACAATGTTAGAGGTTCACAGAGCTTTAATGACCTAAAAACGATCAATGGTCAAGTTATGACTACATTCAGGGATGCATGTAGTGCACATGGACTACTTGAGGATGATAACCACTGGGATGCTACATTACAAGAAGCATCTATATCTGAATCTGCAGACAATTTGAGACATTTGTTTGCCATCATGTTGACATCATGTGCAGTGTCTCATCCAAAACGACTTTGGGATGCACACAAAGAAGCTTTTAGTGAAGATTTCCTTCTTAGGAAACCCAATCAACAGTCTGAAGTTGATATAACATTTTTAGACGACATCTTCAATATGGCTTTAGTTCATATCGAAGATATGACTTATAGGATGAATGGTAAAACACTGACAAAGTTGGGTCTTACCTCACCTAATCGATCTTAT
The DNA here is from genome assembly GCA_963556195.1 of Sepiola atlantica. Lineage (NCBI taxonomy): Eukaryota > Metazoa > Mollusca > Cephalopoda > Sepiida > Sepiolidae > Sepiola > Sepiola atlantica. Next base: position 87,080,168 of record OY744522.1, on the reverse strand, counting down.
ATACATCCGGTCATTACTGCATGGACGCGTGAAATTAGTTATCAACCTCATGAGCAAGCATCAATTGTTCGAGATGGTATCGCACAACTAAATAATGAGCAAATTCATATTTTTTGTACTGTAGTTAATAATGAAAAAGATCAGCAAGGTGGCCTTATATTCCTTGATGCACCCGGAGGTACTCCTGGTGGTAGGACAGCTCACTCCACATTTAAGTTGCCATTATCTAACAAAAGATGCTGATCCAATTTGTCAAATAGAAAGAGGGTCAGATTCAGCCAAAGTCTTACAGAATTGTTCCTTGATCGTATGGGATGAATGTACAATGCCACATAAACAAGCGTTCGAGGCTCTAGATAAAACATTGCGTGATCTCAAGAGACGTGATATTGTTATGCGTGGCATAACACTTTTATTATCAGGTGACTTCTGACAAACGCTTCCTATTGTTCCACGTGGAAGTCCCGCTGATGAGCTTAATGCTTGCATTAAATTGTCCTATTTGTGGAAGTACATTAAGACTGTAACGTTCTTTACAAACATACGTGTACATCTCAATAGTGACCCAATGGCTGGTGAGTTTGCCTCCCTCCTCCTAAAAATAGGTGATGGCAAGCTTGCAACAACCAACAATGGAAAGATTGTTATTACTCCAGGTATTGGCTCAATTGTTTCATCACTCACAGAACTTAGTAGCAAAGTTTATCCAAATATAGCCGAAAACTATGTGCATCCTGAATGGCTAATTGAGAGGGTAATTCTAGCTCCTAAAAATGACATGGTGCATGTCATCAATCAACAACTGCTTGATGAAATTCCAGGTGATGAACAAACTTTCACTTCTGTGGATTCTACTCTCGATGGCGTCCAGGCTGTACAATACCCTACAGAATTTTTAAATTCATTAGAATTGCCTGGTATGCCAACACACAGCTGAAAGCTGGATGCCCAATTATGTTACTCCGGAATCTTGATGCTCCAAGGCTATGTAATGGAACGAGACTGTGTTAAACGCATGCAACCTCATGTGATAGAAGCTGTAATACTAACTGGTGTGGCAAGGGGCAAACTGACATTCCTTCCCAGAATACCCATTATTCTGCAATAAAATTTAAAAGGCTTCAGTTCCCAGTTAAATTGTGTTTTGCCATGACAATTAACAAGTCCCAAGGACAATCATTGGCAGTGGTGGGTCTAAACTTGACTTCACCTTGCTTTAGCCATGGGCAGTTTTATGTAGGATGTTCAAGAGCTTTGTACGAATAACTTTTACCACTATAAAAGAGACATCTGTTGAAACAAACACAAGAACGCTAGGGCACAGCTCCGTGTTAAATCCTATTTTAATTACCTAAATTACTTCCAGTTAAATGATTTATTTTCTGAATCTATTTATTTAACTTAAAAATTAAAATCAGGCTGTTATATTTCCCCGGGCAACGCCGGGACACGAGTCCTGCTAGTCTATAATAATATCAAAACTTTTAATATTTTTCATTTATACCATAAAATAAGGTATTTATAAGTTAGATAATTTTAGAGTTTTTTATTCAATTTTCATGGGAAAAGTAAACTCAACTGAAATCAATTGCTTAAAATTAAAATAAAATAGGGACGTATAGTTAAAAAAGAAATGTATAAGATTAAAAAAATTAAATATGGGTAAATTTGCAGATTAACACCGTTCGAATGTCATTTTTTCGAGGGGGGGGGCGAAAAAATGACATTCTGCTTTTTTTTAGGTGATTGCATGTTAACACCATGGAAAACGGAGATAAAGAAAAACAAATATTTTAGAATTTAGTGGGGGATCAGTTGTGTATATATATATATATATATATATATATATATATATATATATATATATATATATATATATATATATCAAACCTACTATGTTCCCAATTTCCGGGCCATTCTATCTTTTTGGGAACTTACCAAAAGTTTTTACTACTAACCCTAAGTCCGAGCGACAAGGTCATAAAACGACATGTAATCGCCTAAAAAAGATGCTACCCCCCTAAAAAAAAAACGAAACGGATTACCCCCCCCCCCCCTCCAAAAAAAAAAAACACACAGCGGATTTAACTCTCGTAGAAAAAAAGAATTTAGTTAACCTAAAAAGAATTTAGTTACTGCCCTAAAACTGACCCCAAAATTGGGGATATTTCCCCCACCTTAAATTCCAAAATAATACTTTTTTTCTTTTCATCTTTCCGTGAAATTTTTCAGGGCGTTCACACGTGATCGTCTAAAACAGGTAGAATACTTTTGGAGTGGATGGGGGGTAATTTTGCAGAGGTAGTTAATCTACAATGATATTAAAATACGAATCAATATTTTTTTCGTAATTGAGACAGACTAAAGTGCTAATCAGAATAGTGATAAGGTATTTGTAAATATTAAACAATAAGTTTGCTGTTAAACTTTACAATAAAGGCATTAACTTAACTAATAAAAAAAGTTATTTATTTATTTTTCAAGGAAAGTGTAAAACTGAAAAAAAGAGGGCGACAGAAAGGGATCAGAGAGTAATCGAGCGAGACAGCTACACTCTCTCTCTCCCCTTTCTATTAACGCTTATGCCTCGCTCGACCTTCGGTAAGGTCGTGAGCAAGCGCTGGTTGTTTAAACTGATGGGTTTTAGTTATTTTTCCGATTTATTTATTAAATAACGTTAAATAATTACTGTTAATATAGACGAAACTATTGCATATAGATAACAAACATAAGCAAATACAATTCCAAATTAATAATACCAAATGTTAATTAATTATGAACGGTTTAAAAATAGTTATGCTAATTAGGTAGTCAAACGGTTCTTTCTTAATCGTTTATCTGCACTTTACATACAAAATATATATAAAATAACAGTAACTTGTTTTGATTATTAGATAGGAGTGATACATGAAAAAAACTTTTGCTTTATTCATTTAGATATATATGTGTGTATATATATATATATATATATATATATATATATATGAAAACATTGTTAAAAATAACAGAATTCATCTGTTTAATTATACCTTTTTTATTTTTCTGATGGTCTTTTTGTATTAAAATCAAAAAAATAATAAATGTTCCATAGGTTTCACAGGTTTCACGAACGTTTTCGATTCTTCGTCGAATCATCCTCAGGTGTCAAAAGCAAATGAACCAAAAAGCTGGAGAACGAAGAGATTTTTGTAAAAAGACAGCGGAGAAATGCTCAGAGAACGTTTTCGCAGTGTTCCAGGAATTCTAGTTAATAACACTAAAATTATACATTCCGAAACAAATTAAAAAAAATTAGAATTACTGGAAGCTATCTATGTAAAAACACAACATTTTGAAATGCTTTACGTAATGTGATTTTGTTCTGTGATGCCATCCAGCGTTGTTGAATTTAAATCGTCAATTCTGTTATTTTTAACAATGTTTGTATATATATATATATATATATATATATATATATATATATATATATATATAGTCACTATCCAGAGACTCGGTTTGAAAGGATGACGTCATCGTTTTTACTTCACCATTTATAACGCCATAAAGGATATTCTCTATGCATTCCACCTGTTCTAGTAGACACGTCATCCCTTTGTGATGTCATCCAGTGTGTATGGAGACAAACACATACTATAACAAGCAAGCAAGAGTTTTAGTAGTAGACTCGAATTTCTGGGTCTAGGCGATTCGTCTTTATATACAGGGTGGCCCAAAAGTAGGTTTACAGTTATCATTTAATATTTGAAGTTTTTTGACTAGGTTATTCGAAAAACTTCAACCATATAAAAAATAGTTTAATAACTGTAAACCTACTTTTGGGCCACCCTGTATATGTATATATATATTAGTCATTGTGCACATAGACATGTTTGAGTCAAGGTTCGTCTATGTTCTGTTTTAATGATGACGTCATCCTTTTGTTACTTCAGCTATTATGATGTCAAAGAATTTCTTTCAGATTTCTTTAACCTGTTTTAGTGGATGACTTCATCGCTTTGTGATGTCATCATGAGTTTGTGATGTCATCTCTTTTGTGACATTATTTAATGTGTACTTAGACAAACAAGATAACAAAGTTCATAGAATTTTTATAGTATAGCACACCATCCGGGTCTAAACGGTTTGTCTCTCTCTCTCTCTCTCTCTCTCTCTCTCTCTCTATATATATATATATATATATATATATATATATATATATATATATATAATAACCCTTTGTGTCATTTGTCTTGGCCTTCGGGGCTTGATTTACGCCGGTCTATGGGTCTGTCCTGTGCAGTTCTAGGAGGTCCACCCTCCCAGGCGTTGCCTCCCCTCTTTGGGGAGGAGTAAGTTTATTGCTTATTGCCTGAGGCGCCCCTACCGGGGAATACCGACGGGGCTGCCCAGGCAATCTTTTAAAGTCCCCTAAGTACTCTTCCTCTAGAGTGCTGACTTCTCAACTCCCACTTTCCGACCTTGTGTCACATTCTGCTCCGTGGGAAGTAGATAAATAGGGGTCGTCTATGTTCTCTGCTTTAATATTTAAAATTACATCATAATGGTTCTCTTTCCGATGTCTTCAACTTGTTTCAGTGGATCACGTTATCCCTTTCTAACGCCATCCAGTATGCATGGAGACAAATAAATAAACAAGACCAACAGAGTTTTAGTAGATAGATAGATAGATAGATAGATAGATAGATAGATAGATAGATAGATAAATAAATACGGATAGATAGATAGATAGATAGATAAATACGAATAGATAGATAGATAGATAAATACGAATAGATACGAACATATAGATAGATAGATAGATAGATAGATGAATATAGATAGATAGATAAATACAGATAGATAGATAGATAGATAGATAAATACAGATAGATAGATAGATAGATAAATACGGATAGATAGATAGATAGATAAATACGGATAGATAGATAGATAAATACGGATAGATAGATAGATAGATAAATACAGATAGATAGATAGATAGATAGATAGATAGATAGATAGATAGATAGATAGATAGATAGATAGATAGATAAATACGGATAGATAGATAGATAAATAAATACGGATAGATAGATAAATAAATTGCCCAGTACTACTGAGGTAAGTGTATGTATTTTCTTAGCAGATAGCACTTAACGACGATTAACCATTTGCTTGCTACAAATTAATTACCTATCAAAATAGTTTGCTTTTATTTATCGATTTAATTATCTTATTTTAAGAGATTATTCTCCTTTCTTTCTAGACGGATGTTAACATGTAAATATACTTATTACCTTTATGAACAAAAAAAACTCTGGTTGTAGTTTGAGCATGATATATTGATTATTTCATTTTTCATTAAGACTTAGGTAAGAAAAATGTTACTAACAAAAAAGGGAAGGTAGATTTTATAGTGACAAGGGGAAAAAACAGTGAAACAGGGAGCTGACACAGATATAGAACTATATTAAACAATTTATTGAACACAAAATGTCAATAAATAATATTCTAATCTGAGTTGCACAATATGCTGTGTACAAGAGAACATATCAACTATAATTCAAATGTAAAAAACAAACAAACGCTGGACTTATTTTGGACTGAATAAAAAGTAAACAAAATTTTTTTTAAAGGAAGTTCATTTTTTTAAATAAATTATTTATAGAGCTCAGCAGTAGACAGTAAATGTTTTCCTCCCTTTTAAAGTTTTTCAGCAAAAAGAAAATGTTCTTATTTTTAGTTGGTCTCGACTTTTCCTTTTTAAAGTTGGTCTTGACTTTTCCTTTATTTATACAGAAGTGAGGCCAACGTTTAATTTCAACTACTATCTTCTGTTGACTATTATTAAACAAATCCACAAACCTTTGTTAGTGCAGCTTTTTAAAAATGTTTTTATTGGTTATTCATTTTTATCATGTACTAGTTTGATGCAAATCTGTATAATTTGACGATGCCATGACTATTTGTACAGGGTGGGCCAAAATAAGGGTCCTATCTTTAAATTTGAATAACTTGAATTTGAATAACTTCCACAAAATAAAAGTTAAACTCACCAAACTTTATGTGTGTGTAGACTGACCCTTCCGAGATTTTTTGAAATAAACAAAACAAATTTTAGCCGAAAAACACTTCTTAAAACTTACAAAAACTAAAGTATTGTTTTTTACACTGTTTTGAGTTTTTTAAGCAAAAATAATGTTTTCTAAATGAGGGTACGTTCCTTAGGGGTAATAGGGCTCATGCTTGCTTCGGAAGGGGTCCTTTACTTATTCTAAAAAAAAAAATTTTTTAAATCAATAAATAAAAAAGTTATGAATTTTTTAAAATAGGACCCTTATTTTTGCCCACCCTGTATTATTGGGATTATTCGGACTACTGTTCTCATCTTCGATGTTATTATCACAACGTTTCGGCTGATGTAACTTCCGACCTTCTTACAGTGCATCTTATCGAACTCGGGAATCTTTATGTCGAACTTTGCAATCTATACGGATTTTATTATTTTCTAAAGGGTTCTGTTTGAAATTCCATAAAGATTCCAGAGTTCGATGAGATGCACCTGAAGGAGGTCAGAGGTTACATCGGCCGAAAAGGTGTGAGACTAACATCCAAAGTGAGAACAGTACTTCGAATTATCCAAATAATTGATTCTCATCGAAAAAATTCCGAAACATAATGTGCTATAACTATTCTATAAATATATATGACCATGCTGGACATGTTAAAGATGTTCACTCTGTTCTTGCAGTTAATTTCAATCAAATATTGGCTTGTCGCTTCAGATTTAATTGACATATGTTACAATTGCTACTCATCTTTTTTTGTTGTTACAGTGCACTAAGTAATACTATATTTTAACTGCATTATCGTATTTTACACCGGCGACTTTTATACAAACAGTTTTGGCGCCAATCTATTGTTTTAATAGTGATATACATCGATCACTGAGGCAGCTCTATTAAAACTGGATTTTTAAATTTAAATTAAATAAAATCAGTTGTTTCAGACAAACATATTTTGTTTTCAGAGATTTTAATATATAAAAAAGCTGGTTGTTGCTATTTTCAAATGAGATAGATCAGAACTGGTAGAAGAAAACATTTATTTCGATTGATTTAAGATAAATTATTTTGTAATTTATTTCTTCTGGCCGTTCAATAACTTTTGAGGTATGGCATTCTTTTAATCTCTAACATTATTTTTTTTAGAAATAAGGGATCCCATAGCATAGATAAAATTCCAATATATGCTTTATAAAGAAATGTACTGGCGCTGAGTGCATCGCATCTACAGAGAGATGCTTCTTGAAATAAAAAATAAAATCTAGTTTGAGCAGATCGATATACGATCAACAAATGTGTTTAGCATAGTTTACATATTTTTAGGTAAGTTATTGATTCATAGATGAGATACATTTTTCTTTTTGAAACTGTTCGATTAATTACAGGGCAAGGAGGCACTACTGCCTTTTTACAATCCGACAACAAAACTGATGGATTAAAAACGTTATTTTTTCCAATGCACCTCTTACAGATATTCCTTAGCTCTTCATCTCCGTAACAAGTCTGCCTTGCATTCAGTCTCGTTTTTGGTTATCCCTCTGTTAAAGTATAAACAAGGGAGTAGGCTGAAAAATACAAAGAATTGTTTCATCAAACAATATCACGTTATAGAGAGAAGGGATTCTGAAATAGTTGAATTGCTGGTGACCATGTTCCCCATGGCAACCTAAAAAAGAAATGATGACACAGGTCTATACAAAAAATAATTTATACTTTGAGGCAAGTGATTTTTTATTATGGAATGGCAGTTTCAAATTTCCAAACAGGTTTTATTTATTATGTCTTTTTTTTTTCATGTATTCTGTTTTTACTTTAATGCATATATTTATAATACAACACGCTGTCCATACCCGGCATTGCCCGGGAATCTTTATTTTTATTTCTGTTTTGCTTTTATATTTTTTATGGATATTCTTAACACAAAAATCATCAGATAGAATATGTAAGCAATGAAATCAATTGGAATTTTAAATTTTTATGTGAACAACACAGATCGAAAAATGATGTGAATGACTGACTAGTCAAAATGAAATATCGAGCTGTCATATCTAATGCTATTTGTATCTAAAGTCGAAAATCCGACCGGCTTTATTATATATTTTAGAAGAATATGTGCTTTTTTGATGCACTATTAAAAAAACCTTATATTACAAAAAAAACATACAGAGCACTGGCGGAATTAACTATTACTTTTATTTGTATTATACAATAAGACGCATGATAGTACAGCAGGCAGTCAGAAGTTTTTGTAGGTCTTAAAATTTAAATCTGTTGAGTTTTTATCTTATATGTATACATGTGTTTGCTCAGAATTATCAAGAAATTGTCTCGCTTGCATTAGATCTCTTGAATCATTATTAGCCAATGAAATTATGCACTCTTCTACTTTCAGAAATCCAAAATATATCTAAATTCCAACCACATGCTAATTTACAGACAAGATATCTTTCTCTTTCTGTCTTGCGACACCCAAACAATTGGAGACAGCGCTAATTTGGGCAGACCCTTCACTAACCCAGGTATCATTCGTTTTCAGACTCCTTCTGGTTGCAATCGGACGACTCTCCCAGATATTACCAACCAAGTAAGTCAAATTTACATGTGTATCTCTTTCCATTTGTTTATGCTGGCAATACATGTATTTTGATTATGTTGAGACAATTAATGTAGTCTTTCTGTTAGCAACTATATCTGTGATTTTCACTTTTTTATGTATCATGTTTCGTATGTCCCTCTTGTGTTTGTCTTTGACAAACCGTCTCTGTAAGAATAAATGTATATATATATATATGTAAATTCAACCGTTTCTTCATCATTGTCCTTTTTTTAAATTTTTCTTCTGACCACTATGTGGTATCCATAATAACACAGCATACATAATAGCCACCACCTGTTTAAAAAGAAACCCAAACATGTAGCCACTACAAAAACGTAGGAATAGAATATCAAATATTCTAATTCTTCACATGCATACCTAAAAAATAAAAGGAAATCGATGTCGTATCTAAAATCAGCACACCCAAATTAGGTTAGAATTTTTTTGTTGTTGTTATTTACAATTTTCAGAGGTTCAACTCACTTTCGCTACCCCTCTGCCAGAATATATATAGATATTTGCTGTCATTTGAGGTAGACCACCCAACAAAACCACTAGAAAATCATAGACTGTTGATCTGTGGACATCAAAAACTTACTGCCTAGAGGGTCCCATATCTGAACGGACATTAACTTTTCAAGGACTTGAAGCATGAAACCCCTATTTAGAAAGCCAATAACTTTTACAAGTGGAAACATCAAATTCTTGGTGGTCAAACCCTGAGCAAGATATATTTTCCATAAATGACTCATCGTCGACAGTGTATCTTGATGACATTTTGATTAACAGCAAAGATATCGAACAACACCAGAAACATGTAAATCAAGTGTTTGCGAGAATCCAAGATTATGGGTTCAAAGTAAAAGAAGAAAAATGTGATTTTTTCCTGGAGGAAATAAAATACCTGGGTTATGTTATTGAGAAGGAGTTTCCTGGGACTAGCAAATTACTACCAGGCCTTTATCCCAGAAATGCATAATTTGCGCGCTCCATTAAATGAGTTATTAAAAAAAGATAAAGCCTGGGTGTGGACATCTGAATGCCAGGATGCGTTTAATAAAATTATAGAAAGGCTTATGTCAGAGTTATTTCTAACACATTACAATCCAGAATTGGACATAATCGTGGCTAGCGATGCTAGTTCATATGGTGTAGGAGCGTGTATCGTACATATAATGCCGGATGGGACCCATAAACCTATTGCACATGCATCTAGGACCTTGCTCCTGGCGGAAAAACAGTATTCTCAAATCGAGAAAAAGGCCCTAGTAATAATATTTGCGGTAACAAAGTTTCATCGATGCATACATGGTAGACAATTTACTTTACAGACAGACCATAAGGCACTAATTACAATTTATGGATCTAAAAAAGGCCTACCGATATATACGGCTAATAGGCTACAAAGATGGGGAACTATCTTATTAAATTACAACTTCAAAATGCAGCATTTGCCTTCAAATAAAATCTATCATGCAGATGGGTTGTCGAGACTAGTGGCAAAACAGAGAGAGACTCTAGAAGACACAGTGATCGCGTCCCTTCCAACAGAAGGAGATTTTAAAGAGATTTTGTGCAACGCAGTGAGAGAACTCCCGGTGACACTATATGAGATAAAAAAAAGAAGCTCACGAGGATGAATTTATCACCAGCACAAAAATGAAATTGGTAGATAAGGATGTACATGTGACAAAGAGTTTCTTATTCTGTGATGAGGTACTCATGCACAATGAAAGGATGATCATCCAAGAAAAACTATGAAAGAAAATTCTAAAAGATTTTCATGTTGGCCATCCAGGGATAAGCAAGATGAAGGGTTTAATAAGGAGTTTTGTGTACTGGCCAGGTATGGATGATGACATTGAAAAAGCAGTAAAGCTGTGTAAAGGCTGTGCCTGGCGGCAAAAGCACCGCATATAAAACATAACCCATGGCCAAAGACTGACCGTCTGTGGGAAAGAATCCACGTGGATTTCGCAGGACCATTGGAAGGTTTTTACTACTTAATCGTAGTCGACAGTTTTTCGAAGTGGCCCGAGGTACTACATTGCAAGAGTCCCACGTCGGAGGTTACGATAAGATTCCTACATGAACTATTCGCCCGTTTTGGGGTAGTGGATTGTCTGGTGAGTGATAATGGGACGCAGTTCACGTCATCAGATTTTGAGGAGTTCTGCGCGACGTTTCAAATCAGATCAGAAAAAGACTGTCAGATGACACTGACAGTTCTCCACAAGTAGAAGACATGATGGACGTAATATATGACACTTTCAACTTGTCAGCACCCCAGGTAGTCACACAGAAACGGCAGCCAAAAAGAAAACGAATGGCTCTGGACGACATAGAGATAAATCCGAAAAGGAAACGTTACTAAGACTCCTGAGGAGGCAAGGCTTGGTAGAGGGTGTTATGGTGCCGTACCTGTACAAAGAACAAATGGACTCATCCATCCATCAATAAAATGCGAGAAGCATTCCAACTCACAGACTTCTTCCACCCCAGTTCTATACTGGCAGTCCAGAATACCACTTCTTGTATATATATTCTTTTTCTTCAATAATATATCTTTGTTCCTGTAACCCCGTGTTTCCGTGTCTTTATTTCGGCCCCTACAGAGTCAGAACACTAAACATGCATCATTGTGCATGTTTACATCATTAGAGTTTCCCATATTAATCCCGATATCAGGGTTGTGGAGTCAGAGTCGGAGTCAGAGTCGGAGATTTGGGAAGGAGTCAGAGTTGGACTCGTAAGGATGCTAGGAGTTGGAGACAGTCTGAATATTGGAAGATTTTAAAATAAGGAGTCATAGTGAGTGTCGGATATTTGGGAATTCTAGAAGTCGGAGTTGGAATTTTTGGAATCCTATGAGTTGGGTTGTATCTTATACCTTCTCACTCCGCAACCCTGCTCTATATTAGATCTGCTGAGTAGATTGCTGTGGCCTAGCATGTGAGCTGTTTCTTTCAGCTTTCTCAATTTCCAGCGATGCTCACTGTCTATTTTCTGTTTCCCCTCTTGTTTCTCCTTTCTGATGTTCTTCCACTCTTACTTTGAGAGGGCAGCATGTTTCACCCTTGTAAACCTTCCTCCAACTACATGGGATGGAGTATGTGTAGTTTTTGGTAATTCTTCATGTGAAGGTGGTCTTGCAAAGACAAGATATTTTGAAATGCTGTATTACTTTTGAACACCACCCCGATATAGTAAGGACAGCATATTTTCTGAATCTTTTTAGACAGATCTCCAATGTAGGATAAGCAGACTATGGAAGGCTTTGGTTTCCCCTCTTCTGTTCTTCATTCCCTGGGATGGAAAGTATGTTACCAGGGTAACTGTTTCATAGAAGAGTATTATGTTAAAGTGTGCAGGTTACCTTGAGGTTCAAACCCAAGCAAAGGTAGCAAAACGATTTATAAAGTTAACTAAAAAGAATAGCACAAGGCTTGAAGAACGGAATGCGATAAGCGCATTCTCATGGCTCGAATAAAGGTTGGAATTTTAAAATTCCATGATGATTTCCGATTTCGACATAAGACACCTGAAGAAGGCTGCAGAACAAAATGGCCGAAACGTTTTAACAACCAGGATTGCAGAGCCGGGGTGGGAGAGAGTCAGAGATTTTGAAAGGAATTGGTGTCAGACTCATAAGAATGCTAGGAATCGAAGTCGGATTTTTTAATCTCCGAAGAATTAAAAGACAGTCTTAACATTGGAAGACTTTAAAATAAGGAGTCACAGTCGGAATTTTGAAATCGTATCAGTCTGAGTCTGGCCTTATAACTTTCCGACTCCACAACCCTGGTAATAATAACAACCAAACTGAGAAAACCAGTTCGAAAATTGTAAATAATAATGATTATGAACCTCATTTCTTCTGTAAACCAGTGGTTGTTGCAGAATGAATAAATAAATTTATATTTCAAATATTCTATGTCGTTCATAGTCATCAATTCATCCATGCTTTCCAGCTGGAGAAATCCAAGATGGCGACCTAGACACGGTTCACACAGATAAAGCTACCAAAACATCACAGGCCAGAGTATGAATATCCAGCACTTCTCTTTCCTCACCCATTCTCTAATTTCTTGTGTTTCTCCTTGTTTCTTTCACTCCCTTTGCAGTTCTACCACCACCCTCTTTATCTGTCTGTTTAAACCCCCCCCTCTCTCTCTATCTAATAAGAACAAATAAGATAATGTATGGCAATAATTAAGTGAAGAGTTCCAATCATGGGAAGTATATGATACTCTCTCTCTCTCTCTCTCTCTCTCTCTCTCTCTCTCTCTCTTAATCCTTCTCCCTCCCGTCTTCTTTGTTTTTTTCCTTTTTCTTTTTCTCAGTCACTCGTTTTTTTTCTCCCAATTTTCTCAACGCCTCCATTCCATTTGCATGTTTTCCTTTCACCTATTGCCCTCATTTTCTTCTCCCTTCTTTCCTCCCCTCGTTTGCTTTTCCCTCCTCTTTTTCGGTTCATCAAAGGCCATCCCTGAAATGAATGGTCTGTAATACTCATGCCATTTCAAATCAATCACGTCAACGCTTTTTTCTGTAATTGAGGGGCGGGGGAGGGGAAGGGCGGTGATGTGGATAGAGAATCAATAAAGACAGGTGTTTCTCTTTGAAATTCAAATCAGGTACAATCGAATCTCTTACCTGTTTATTAGGAGGTGGGGTAATTTATTTATCTACTGCTTATATCAATATTTATTTCCGCGTGGTTCTAATTGTTATCTGAACAAAAGAAAACGTTAGCTTTTTTCTATTTGACATACATTTGTAGTTAACACGTACACGCACATGTCTACATACACACACGCATGCATTACAGATCTTTATTTATGAAAATCAAACATCTTTAGTTATGGAAGGCCACAATAACCTACAATCTTTTGTTTCACCAACTAACCTCACAAATTTATAGACGATGCACACACACAATTACTGATAGGAACAGTATTACATTTAGTTATCGTTGCATGGATAACATGCAATCAATAATGAATAAACATAATACAAAGAAAATTAATTATACTAATAGTAATAGTAGTACTAAAGCTATCACTGTTAATAATAATACAAACTTATGTAATTATAGAACAAAAATAATTGCCCACTAATGAATAACAGCTAATGTTATATACATAGTAACAGTAAATAATATCCACAATAAATAAAAAGTATACATAGGAGCCACGGAAAATAATTTCAAGTGCAGGTATAATTATCACATGATGACATCCAGGAATTAAAAAAATATGGAAATAGCATTACACTGTCTAAATATATAAGGGAATAAAAAAAATATTAACTTTAATATCAATTGGGAAATCTTGAAATTACCTCCTCCTTGCAGCATAAATAGTAGAAACTGTAAATTATGCTGAGAGGGAAAATATCAAATCTTAAACTTCAAAAAAAACAATTAAGTTATTAAACAAACACAGAATTTGTAGCTAAATGTAGACACATAAACAGATACTTGCTTTGCTACTTAAGCCCAGAATAAGTAGGTAAAAAAATAAAAAATGAAGCAATTGCAGAATAAAAGACAACCGTCCAAATTATTAACAATCAATATTATATATAAAACAACAGAAAGTAATTTTCCATCAGTGAACAAATAATTAATAATATATAAAACAAAAGTAAATAAATAATAATTGTAAAATGATTTTATATTAGTGATCGGATAATAATTATAATAATCCCAGAGAGGATTAATTGTCCTTACCAGTGAGAAATCAATGGTAAGTGGCTGTTGTGATACTGCAAGGTTATTTGCAGTGGTTATCGAAAAGAGGTGGAGAATACTGGAAATCTGGGGAGATTTGTTGTCACTCAGACTCCAGGGAATACCACCGGTTGTTGTCGGTGAACAATCACTGATGATTTTCTGTGTGAGAACTCCTAGTGAGTACAAATAATAATAATAATAATAATAATAATAATAATAATAATAATAATAAAACAGTAAATAAGATTTAAAAGTAATAATAAATATATAAACAAATTTGGGGAGATAACTCTAATCTCTGCTAAAACTTTGTTTTATACCAAAGAACACCTAACACACCACTTCGATGAAAAAAATATGAAACTACAGTAAAATGTTAAAGCTAAGTGCATTTTTCTTATTCATTATTTATCTCTATTCTAAGTTAGCTATGTGTATATATCTATATATTAGGTATGTAGAGGATTCACTCCTAAATTAATCAACCGATCATTATGAATTTTGAAAGGCAGCTGATAAGCGTAATAGGTCGTAATGTGGGCTATATTTAGTTAAATTGAGTTTCATGCAAACGGTGTAAAATGGAGGTGGAAGTCCCCTGTGAAAATTCAGATACCTCCGATTTGTGTAAAATTTTAACAAATTCCTTTAATTTTAATTTTTTTTTGCCCCTTAAGCTTAAGCCTTTAATTTGAGACATTTTCTATAATCAAAATCATATAATGAATTTTGATCCACATTGGAATAAGGATTCTAGACATAAGGTATAGTATCATTATAACTTCATTTTAATCTTTGTAAGGGGACATAAATGTAATGTAAAACTGTTTTGTTCAGAGAATCAATATACCTATCTTGGGGCAGGCATTCTTCGAGTTACAGATATTGTAATTTCAATGGTTTGCTATCTTTTATCATCATTTGTATGTATTAAATTCCAACGCGACAATGCATATTGGTTTTATTACTATGACAACTATTACAACTGCTGCTATGAAGAAAGAGACAGAGCAAAACAGACAAGTCTATATTCACTGCAATAACAATCTGCACACCCCCATCATGCGATATAGATGTAAATCTACATCACTACTACTACTACTACTATGGAGAAGTGATATGGCCGATGCAGACATAACAGACGACACACATGCAGCGATATCTGTTTATAGTGCAAATATTTTACCACTATGCTACACGCATTTGCATTGGCTCTAGTAATAACGTTTCATATTTCAGACAAATGTAAAACCGTTCATCTCTCAATATCGATGCAAAAGATGCACAAAACTTTGTAGCTGCATTATGGTCAACAGATTTAGTTTCTACATCTACCCCTTCCCGTCTAATTCCGTGACGATCTTTCAAACATCTAAGCCTATCATTTAATTCATCATTTAATGATTTAGCTTTTGCAATGACTATCAGTCTGTAAACAGGCATTCCATTTGAGCACTTCTCAAAAAAAGCATTCGTAAAGTTTTTCATTAAGGTTTATGAAAAGTCTTCCTATTTCCCATTTCAATATGGCAGTTGAATTAAGTATTCTGTCGAACAAAGCTTTTTGAAAATTTATATCATATTTGAAAGTTGTTGTTTACGACCCAATAACAGCTGCAAGTCACAAAAACCTGCTAAATATTATTGTCGATGAACTTCTCAGTCTCAGGAGACAAAAGAGTTCTGCGCCTCAGATTTGTCCGTTGCCGAATTGCAGCATCTGCTGTGACTGTGCAAGCCTATCCTGGATCGGCAGGCTGTGTTGCAGTTGCCACTGATGTAGGTGGTGTCTGGTTGCAAGAGCTCTGTTGCAGCTCTCTGCCGTCTGTGCCCTCTTCTCTCCCTTCACTGCTGGTCTCTCGTCTCCTCACTCCTCTTGCAGCATGTCTTTACAGCTCTTCTCCAGTGGCTGCGATCTTCAGCGACGAACTCCCAACCTATTGGGTCGATGCCACCTGCCCTCATGTCTCGCTGGCAGACATCCTTGTAGCGTAGGACAGATCTTCCTGCTGGTCTGTAGCCGGTTGTGACATGCAGGGCACCGTACAGTATGATGGCTCTTCCTCAGACTATTTCCTAATCAAAAGCAGGGTGAAACAGGGGTGCGTACTCGTCCAAATACTCTTTGGAATTTTCTTCTCAGCACTGAAGATATGGGGACTTTTACTATATATATATATAGTTGAGAGGTTGAATATAAGGCTGTAGAGTCAAATGCGACTTTGCATCTGGGTCTGAATTCTTCAACCAGCAGTAATTATCATCTTCTACACTGAATATTGCATAAGCATGAAACGTGTGTTTGCAGGTAAAAATAAATAAAATATTTATAATATATAAATACACACACACACATATATATATATATATATATATATATATATATATATATATATGTGCGTGTTTATCTTAGTAAATATCATTTTTAAAGGAAATTTAATTATTATGATATTGTTTTTTCATTAAATTATTAAGTAAACCAAGGTAATGTTGTTTGAATATCTATTTATAAAAGTATGTAAATAGCTTCTAAAACGCATATTTTAATAGATAAGGATTTGCTAAGAATGATAAAGCCCGGGAATTCTTTCTATTCGACAGTAAATTTGAATTTGAATTTTGAAAAGTAATTGAATACTTTTAAGTATTCAATTACTTTTCAAAATTCAAATTCAGTCATGAAGTAATAAAACTAAAACTAACAATGCGAAACTACAACGCCCTACCCCTCGCCCCCCAAATTTGGCTTACTTGACACATCTCTCTCCCTCTGTCTTTACAAAAACTGTTTTAAACCGGAAGTACTTCAACAGAGAATAAATATTAGTGTATTTACTGAGAATGTTACTGCCATGTTAGCTACGTTTTTTTAAAGTAATTTTTTGTTTAGCAAGTTATGGGTTAATTTTGTAAATCGTGCAGAAACGTATCTAAAATTTGATTGGTCTCATCCATTCTTCTTTTCTGCACCCTCTCTCTTTCTCTCTCTCTCTCAGAGGTGATGTTGCTAGTCTCAGTCTTTTCTATAAATACTATTATGGCATGTGTTCTTCAGAATTGTCTGATCTATTCCCCGCTTCCTTTGTTCTAGCTCGTTTGACTCGTTGGTCTAGTGGTCTCCATTAATTCGCTGTTTTGATACCTCATTGTAATACAGCTTCCTATTCTGGCAGCTTCTTTCCAAGAACTACAGACTTGTGGAACTCTTTTCCTGTTGACTATTTTCCTCCTACCTATAGCCTTGGTCTTTTCAAGACTAAGGCCACTAGGCATCTCCTGTCTTTGTGATAATCACCTTACATTCTTGTTAGCTGTTTACATCAAGTGGCTTCATGCCTTGTCTGGAGCGATTTCTATTAAACAAACATTTTTTTGAGATAATTTAATTATTACGGTGTCGTTTCGTCAATAAATTATTAAGTGAACTAAAGTAATGAAGCGATTATAATCCAGTGTTATTACATAAAAAATCATGGTCTTCAAAATTCAACTGTGATTTTGAACTTTTAAATAGGTGAATGAAAAGTATTGAATTACAGTTTAAGGGCAAAAGGTCAGGTATTATGGTTCATTTGTGCTCGTAAACTAAAGGAAAACATATAATGTTGTATAAAAAAAATTCCGGGAAGCTTTCAGTAACTTGTCGTAAATGACAATCTTCGCACATGATTCTGCATTAGTTTAGTTAAGCGGGAATTATATTTTTCTTTCTATGTTCAAATACACTCGAGTCACGAGATTTACCATCGGAAAAACACATTTACTTGCTAAGATCTCTGTGTTTTTCTAGAAGCCGTTGCCATCTTTTGCCACTCAACGAATAAAAACAGTTCTTGAAGAGTCAACCCTGAACCCAACCAGCCCATAATGCCCTGGAGTCTGTCAGTTGGGAGATAAGACTGTTAACAGATTCTTTGGGTGGAATTGCGGGTGGTGTTTCAATTTGTTTGTTTACATATGGGTCGGGTTCTCCACAACTCATGAAGGGAATATTGTTTTGAATACCGATGGGTTTTTCGGGGATGAGGGCGGAGTATCCGAACGAAAAGAAGTTTTACTAAAAAGATAAGTAAAAAAAAAAATGTAGTGTTCAAAATGTATTGTGAGTAGGGCTCGAAACCGAGTCTATAAAGCCGGTTAAAACGGTTTTCATATAATAAGAAAAATCGAATCCGATTTTCTAAAATCGATTTTAATGTTTGTAGTTTCTGCTTTTCATAAACATTTCTCTCTTGTTTAATGTTTGTAGTTTTCTGCTTAACATGAAATATTTTTTACTGTTTTTCTTGAAAGATATATCGTTGCAACTACAGTCAGTCAGCCTCTAGTTATCTGAGTGCTGTCTGTTTCATTGAAACAGATCGCAACATATAAATGTTCTATGTTGGTCGCACTGTTGTTACAAAATAATTTTTCTGTTACGGTGATTGGTGTTTTATATACATAAACCTTTTATATACATTCATCCCTTTAGAATAAGTCAAATTTTGTAGCATACAACAGTGGAAAACATTAAATATCTTAGACTCGATTTGTCTAAGTTGAAAACGATGCCAAATAAAAATAATTCCACAATTTAATTCTTTTTAACAATAACAAATTCATTTTAGAATTACACATGTTTCTCCTTCATTGCATCTTTAATTTCATTGTTTTCAACATAGAATGTGTGAGGATGTGAATATTTACAATCCGGATCACATTTTAAGGTTTTACACACTTGAAAACTCGCTGTTAAAATGGTGCACAAATGAAATGCATGTTTAAACTAATGATTAGAAGCGGGACCGTTTTACTATAAGCTTGAATGACGCAGCTTTAAAAATAATACATTTTTCCGAATTTTTTCATGATAATCTGAAAGTTTGGGATCTAATCAATATCAATTCATTAAAAAAGTGAAAAAAGTTCCGGGGCTGGGAGGTCATTGCTTTAAGTCCCCCCCCACCCCCAACCGTTTTTTTAATCGGTTTTGATAATGACTAACACTGAAATTCGATTTTGAAAAATATCGTTTTTTTTGGACGAGGGGGGGGGGTGCAAGCCCTAATTGAGACTAAAGTTTTATTTAGCAAAAAGGTAAAAATGAACAATTATTGAAATCTTAATTTTCTTTAAAATATGAGAACTGAAGCTGATAAAATTTTCACTCAGCTGACATCCATCATCAGGATTGTTATAAGTACTGATTCTTTGTATGAAATAAATATAAGTGATTTTTTATGTTTTTAATGGAAAAATATTCTTTTGAGGTCCTTTTTAATTTGAAAATGCATGTTCAGTTTTGTCTATGTTTGAAAAGGCATTACGTTTCAGTGACATTAGATAAAGATTTGTAATGGGGGATGCCCCAATCGCCCAGTGTACCATGATCCCCACTACCAAGGAAAAAAAATGAATGAAAGAGACGTGTGATGAAAAACCAATGCACTAGGATAAGCGCATACTGACATACTAAAATGCCTGAGCAGCCCCGTCGGCATTCCCTCAGGCGATCAGCAATAAACTACCCCCTTTTCAGAGAGAAGTTAAAGCCTGGAAGAGTGGACCTCCTATGACTGAACTTGTCAAGGATGTATCCCTGACTGATACGAGCACCTACTCAAGCTGTATCAGGTAATGTATATTTTCGTCGACCACCCATGAGACGAGACACAATGTTCTCTAAGTCTTCCTCTTTATCCAGTGTGTTGAAATTGCTCACTTTATAACCCTAACCACCATCACCACCACCAGGGCGCAAAATATAATCTTTCTACCATTAAGACGGACGTTATTGTTTACGTCTTTGAAATTGAAAGTAAATGATGTGTCAGCTTTAATGGTGCAGAAATATCTTTTGTGTTCGAGAGACAAAGACGCGGGTCAATCGATGAAGGTCAGTCCGGAAGCGTGAAGCAAGAACGAGTATCGTTTAGCTCAAAGGTCTGCAACCTTAAATAGTAGAAGAGACGTAGATGAGATTTGAGACAGAATTTGATTGAAGGTGAACAGTGTTTATCTCTATGTACAGTGACGGCTTGAGCCTTGAGGCTTTAAAGCGCCTGACCCTCCACCCTCAACTAAAATGGCGGATAATGTGTCTCTATCACTTCTTAAATTGTAATGCATAAAGTAGATCGGCTTCCAAACTAAACTGACATTAGAATAAGTGATGGGACGATTCCAATATTTTTCTGGATTCCAATACAATTACCGATTCTGTTCTAAATTCCCGATTCCGATTCTTTTAAAATTGTTAAATATTAAGTCATAGAGTTGTTGTTTTTTTTTTTTTAAATTTTCGAATTACCATAAAAACCTGTAATGTGTGTATATATTTTCTGAAAGTAAAAATACACTTATGGGGGTGTGAGGTGCAAGTAGTTCCTTAAAATGTTTTCTCAAATATTTTCCCCGTAATTGATTGAAAATCGTGAGTCAACTAAAGATGTATTTCTCTTTTAAAACAAAACCGATTTGCAGTAGTTCGTCCTCAATTGACAAAATTTGAATGTTTTTATAAACAATTCATCATAGTCGACGAGAACCTTTTTTTGTAATAAACCTTCTTTTAAATAGACTAGGAAGTAACTTATTTAAAAAAATTAACCTCACATCCGGTGTCATACCTTTAAAGAAAATATTGAAATGTATGTCTCTGAAAATTAAATTGAACTGTTACATTTACTGTGATTATGAAAATGTAATTGTAAGTTCGTAATTAAGTAAAATCATGCTAAATACAACTAAAATAAAAACCAGTTATTTCCGCCTGGCAATCCTGAAATGCTTAGGGTGTGGGTTTATACAGGGAGATGCTTTTTTTTTCTTAACAAATTTTATGCAGAAAATTACTTACACACATTACATAGATGCGCACATTACATGTTTTTTTTTACAGTACACTCGATTCCGCAACAACTTTTAAAATGATAAAAAAAACTATTTGGAAAAAAATTACTTGTTTAATATTAGAGAAGTCACGAGGTGGCTCCTGTTCACTATGTTATTTTAACGTAACTTGACCATGTCACCTCATACTACCTGCGAGTCAATTTACGTCAAACTTACATATCGAACTGAGCTCCTCTCCTCATCTAAATATTAAACAGGTAAGGTTTTCATTTGTTTTATAATAACGTTTGTGGTTTCCGGAAAATTCGGAAATTTTGACAAGGTTGGATAATTCCGAATTCACTAATTATTAATTGGAGGGTCGCAATTAAATCATGCAAATTATTTACAGTGAAACTGTAAATACAATTCATGTTATAAATCAATAAAGAAGTAACATACATGTAAAAAAATACTAAAAATATACAAATTCACTCGCTAGGAAACTGTACTAATACTTTTATTGAAATTTTGGGCAGAGTGTTAAAGTGTCCACAACAGAAAGCTGTTCAAGCATCATTCTCTCTTGAAACTGTTTTTTTATTTGTTTTTGTTTAGATAAAATACACCATAGATGCTCGAACCGTGGCATTCTTAAAGGGAAAGCCATTCTACTGGCGTCACAGCGGTTGGTGCTAATCAGATGAAAAAGACTCTTCGAAGGTTACATGCTACATATGGACGTGTGATGGTAGTCATTTCTGTCTGAAATTATTTCATCTTTAATCTAATAATTGTTTGGTATTTAAAAAAATGACATGATTTTGTTCATGTCGTTTTCAAGGTGGAAGTCTGCAAGTAATTTGAAGGTAAAACTATAAAAAAAACTCATTTAGACTAAAATTTAAGATGGATGACCAAATCTGTCAAGAAAAATCTTAAATAAAAAACAAATACTTGCTTGTTTTCCCTAAAATTTGATATATTGTTTTTACACAATAACAAGTCTGCATAGCATAACAGTTTTGTTTGTCCTAATACAAAATTCTAATGTATTTTTTGAACATATATATTATTGAATTTTTATACCTATTCATCGACACCAGTTCTGATACTACACTCAATCTTTTCTGTCCTCCGTCAGTGAAAAAATCCTTCTAGATTGAGGCAATTTTAACTTTTCCTCAATCCAGAGTGCCCTATTTTGAGAAGCTGGATTTTCTGAGTCTCTGTCCTCGGGGGTGGGGCAAGTAAATAGGGAATAGAATTGAAACTTGTTTCTTTTTGTATAAAAAGAATGTTCAACGTTTATTGTTTTTATTTTTTTCTGCCAACAAATTCTATGTGTGTAATAAAAGAGTTCAATTATGTTTTATATCTTTTGAAATTTCTTTTTCCAACCAGTTCACAGACATGAAAACACAAAACCAAAGAAAAACTGAAACCAAGGTGTGGACTTCTCACACATAGATGTGAAAATCTTTAAATTCACTAATTCATTCATACCTTTAGCTGAGAGAGACAATTTTAGCATGGAGCTTAAATCGAGAAGAAAATCAGCATGACGACGCACTTTGAAAAGTACTTGGTCTGGCCATGTCTGAAATAGAATAAGCAAAACGGGGTCACCATTCCTCACGAAATAAACAATTGTCTCACAACTAAAGTGGTGTGCAGATTTATTTACTGGAAACACAGGAACAGAACAAAGATAGTACATTGGGTTGGTTAATGTAGACAAGACGAAATAATCTTATTCTGGAGTTCGTCGATTCTTCTACTGTTAGCTTGGTGGAGAACGCAGAATCACATCTTGTCTGTTTGAGATTCATGTTGGCCACGTAGTCTGTGTTTGCGCGAAAACACAATTCATTGCATATGAATCTCGTGCAGTGAAAAGGCGATGTTATATAATTTATCCACTCATGCAATTTTTACCAAAATACGTTATTATGATCTATAGATTTTATTCTTACTGGTAATTTAAAATCAATAAATATTTATCATTAGTACTAACAATGGAAAATTAAGTTTTAAACAAAAAAAAAATTTAAATAAAAAGAATCGTTTTGAAATCAGAAATTAGGCTAAAATTTTCCCGATTCTCGTACCGATTCCGATACTCCCAAGAGTTCCAATTTTTTTTATTCCCGCTTCTGAATAGAATATTAATAACTAACATGACCCTGTGGAAATTCCAGTGTTGTCATCTTTATCTATCTATATAATTTACTCTTACTAATATTTCCCTTGAAATAATAAATGTATGTAATGTTTAATAATATAAAGAAAGAAAATGGTTTCTTCTTCCATAAAAAAATAATTGTCAGTTCAATATCTAAATGAATAAATGCGAAAGTTCTTTTTCATTTATCACAACTATCTTACCACCAAAATGGGTTACTCTAATTTAAATCAATAATACATAAGTCTTTTGAAATACTTTATACATAGTAACAAGCAAAGGCCCAAACACACTTATTTGTTTACCTCATTTGCATAACTATTTTTTAAACAGCTTTTATATTATTCCTAACATGAAATTCTATGTGTAATTAAAAATATATTTTTATAACTAAACCTTCCCTACTCTTTGATCAAAAGAATGTTGTTGTTTTTTAATTTTTAAGTATTTAATTTTTCTGTGAAAAATAAATAACTTTTAAAAAATTAGCTAATTAAATGCCTTATTTGTAAAATGTAATTAAAATATTAATAGTTTGTTGCTGTTTAACTTATTGTTTAATGTGTTTGTTTACAAAATCAAAGACGAAACCCACTTTTCACTATTTTCATTGACAAATGAAAACAAAAGTTAATAGTTTCTCTCTACTGATCTGTCCAAATAACAACTAAAATAGGTTCATATTTTGGTACTATTGTAGATTAACACTCTCTGCCCCCCCCCCAAAAAGAGGTTCTACTTTTTAAGCCATTACATGCGACCATCCTGAAAAAGTTTGAAGTAAAATAAAAAAAATGATAAAAAAATTATTTTAGAATTTAGAGTGAAGGATCAGTTTTGCACATGAATTTAATGTAAAATGATCTCTCATTCCCGGTCTATTCTAGCGTTTTAAGGCAGTTACCCCCCCCCCCAATTGCTATGGGAGATAAATCCTACACATTTTTTTTAGGGGTCGAGAATTCTACTTTTTTAGGTGATTACATGTGGTTTTACGACGTTGTCATTCGGACTTCGGGTTAGTGGCAATTTTTTTTCTGTAGAATAGCCCGGAAGTGTGGGATCTATATCGAAAAGACCATATGAAATAACTTTTTTCTTGTTTTTTTTTCCTAATTAATAAAATGTGACTATGTTCATACAGTAAATTTCCTCTACATTGGAATATATCAAATAAAACCATGACAATCTTTTTTTTCAAATTACCAAAATGTGAAATAGCAATTGTTTCTTGATTACTTGCTGCCTGAAGCGCAGGAAGTTTTTGATCGTCTTTTTAATAAATGAAACAAACGTTTTAACATTTTACTTAATTTATTGTATCAATGTAAATGTTTGTAAATAAATAATGTCTTTATTCTTACCGTAAAAACATGATTTTAAGATAAATAAATCAAACTAATGTCACTTTTTAAAGAGATTCATTTAAAATTGTGACAATTACATATTTATAAAAATTACATTTGAAATAAAAAGAATGCAGAAAGTAAAGGCGACAGAAATCGATTTTAGAACAACTCATTTTAAAATGGGTAAAGTCGAAATCTTTGTACCTTAGTTAATTTTTAATTGCTTCATCTTTGACGATCTCATTTTTTATGGGTGTGAAGGTGATAACGTATGTACGAACATGAAATGCCTTAGAATTTTGTTATATAAATGTGATAGAATCAGGTACATAAATTCTGAAAACAATTATGAATGAAAAGTCATTTAAAATTTAATATTAAATATTAGTAATAGCAATAGTTTTAATGGAAAAATTATTTATCTTTTTACGCCATTAACCCGAGAAGGCAATTATGCTAAAGTAATACTTTTGTAGAAACCATTCCTGACTTCACATGTCTAAATTGTTTATATATAACTCGGAGGAAGGAGTTTGATAAGTTTTGAGATAAAAAAATCTTTTTAAATCACCGAAAAACATCATTGATGGCAATTTTTACACTATACTATCAGAATTCCCATCCCAGGAAGATAAAATTAATTCTCCGAACAGAACAGTTTTGCACCACTTTTATGTCCTTTTACAAGGATTAAAATCGTGATATAATGATACCAAAACTTATGTCTAGAATCTTTATTCCAATTTTAGTCAAAATCTATTACATGAGTTTTATTCTAAAACATGTCTAAAAATTAAGGGGTCTTAAGAAGTAATTTAAATTTAGGAAATTTTGCTTAATTAGTGTCTAATAACTATGGATACAATTCAATACAAATCTGATATATTTGAATTTTCAAATGGGAGGGTGTGCCCATATTATGTCCTCTAAAAGCCCTTTAAAATACTTCAAAGAAACTGAAATTTTCGGAATATTTATTAATTGATATCTAATACCTATTGTTAAAATTTCACAAAAATCGAAGATATCTGAATTTTCATGAAGAGCTTTCATCTCTCTTTTTCCCCTTTGCATTAAAATAAATTAAACTAAATACAACCCATATTTCGGCCACTTAAAAATAAAATTAACTTCATAATATTTAACTACATTTGTTCTTTGTGATCATAGTCATGTATACTTTTGAGAATGACAAAATATGCCATAAAAACGGAAATAGATGAAAATACAAAAATAACACATTACTTTCAAAGTTAGGGGTCAATAGCTTCCCTTAACTCTCTTTCTCTCTCACACACACACATATACATATATATATATATGTATATATATATATATATATATATATATATATATATATATATGTATATATATATATATATATATATATATATATATATATATATATATATATATATATATATATTAGTTTGATATTCGATATTCCACGTATGCTACTAGAGATATTCTAATGGTTATGAGTGGGTGGTAGTTGAAGCATGAAATGATGTCGAATTTTTTATAATTATGATAATTCAATATTTTAATCGCCCTTAATAATCATCATAATAAAAAATAATAAAAAAGCAACGACATCATTTTATACTTCAACCACCACCCACTCATCATCATCAATATATATATCATCACCATCAGGGTTTTTGATTACTCCTTGAAGACAAACCGCTCCCTGGTTTCCGTCCACCTTATTGGTGACTGTCATTCAGGGGGGGGGGGGGGTTGCCATAGTCGCCACGCTAGGCACTGCGGGTTGGCGACACTATTTGCC
>OY744522.1:86746152-87048652 GCA_963556195.1 Sepiola atlantica | reverse complement strand
TTGAGTTATCTTTCTTCCTTAGCTAGTATTATGGTGAACGAACATATACTACACTGACCCCCCCCCCCCAACAGAGGATAATATCATGATGAACGAACACTACTTCCCTCCACCCAAAAAGGAGGAAGTCATTCTTGTGTGGACGCTCTTATGAGAACAGAACCGATACTACTTTTACTCCATAAAAGATATTCTGACTAAATCGAGTCTTGTTTTTGTTTTTTTTACATTCTGAGAGGATTCCCCCTCTACGCACACTTGAAAACGGAGGAGGTAATTTCTGGGAGGACAATCTTATGACAACAGAATCGATACTACACAACACCGCCCATTAAAAAATATTCAACTTTAATCATTTTATTTTGTTTTTTCTAATTTAAAAAATGCTAAGTCACAAAAAAATATTTTTATGGTTCTTTGGCCTTTTGGCTACGATCAAAGTGTAGTATCTGTTCTCGATATCTCAGCGATATTTGACACTTTACTAAAGCCGGAAGTAAATTATCTCCCTTGAAGTTGAAATTCTAAATAAGATAAAGACATCTTATAAAAAAATGATAGCGTTTAAAAACGCTATCATTTTTTTATAAGATGTCTTTATCTTATTTTATTTATAATTATAATAATAATCGATAAAACGATTGCGAATGTATTAGAAAATTTGACAATACAAAGTAGAAACATGCAAATAAGCAAAATCGAGATTTGTTTGAGCGAGTTTGAGATGCCTATATATACGGTATTTCAATATATTTATTTACTCCTCTGCAGGAGTTAGGCACAAGGCCAGTTTTATCTTACTCCCACAAGTAAGATGTGATCACAGCTTGGGTCGAGTAAGTGGGGTTTGAAAAGCCAGCGCCCGAGAAGGTGAGCACTCTGGCCATTAAAAATTGCCTGGGCAGCCCCGTCGGCATTCCCCGGTAGGGGCGCCTCAGGCAGTAAGCAATAAACTTACTCCTCCCCAAAGAGGGAAGGCTAAGCCTGGGAGGGTGGACCTCCTAGAACTGCACAGGACAAACCCACAGACAGGTGGAATCAAGCCCCGAAGGACAAGACGACACCCGTCTATAGGGTGCAGTATCCATCGGAACAGATACTACACTTACTTCCTAGCGTGCCAGATATTCTTATATCATTAGAATTGAATAATAAGCCTAACGTGTTTTGATGTTAATATAGTTAGAATAGCTGGAAAAAAAAACTTTCGCATTTATTCATTTAGATAAGTCTTTTCATATCTATTTGAGCTTGTTCGAAGCAAAGATAACCACTGAAATTCTAAATTTCCAGGATCTCCATCGTCAGAAGCCTCGTCACATTCTTTCTAATCTCATCTGCAGTCTATAATCACTTGCTTTTCAGTATGCGATTCTTCTGACTCTTCTGTTAGATCTAAAGTAATTTGAGCTCTTTCTTTTTTCAGACAATAAAAATGTTTTATGTATCGCGTTGTCAGGATACATTCAAACCGAGAAACTTAATAGTAAGCACTAAAGAGAAAATAAAAACCTAGAGAGCCCAAAAGAGAGCTAGACAAAAAGGAGAGGGGGGGGAAGATAAAGGGCGACAAAAATATATAGAGAGAAAAAGTGAGAGACAGAGAGGTATAGATAATAATGGAGAAAGAAACAGAAAGAATAAACACAGATGTTCCAGTCTATTCACATCTATCAATCTACCTCAATCTTTTTCTCTTCCTCTATATATACTGCCGATTTATATCAAGTTAAATCGATTTTCAGAAATAAAGTATTGTCCAAGACATATTACCCATATTTTGGAGAAAAAAATTTATTCGGGCACAAGGCTTTTAAATAGGGGCCCTGGTCGAATTTTCACTCCTCATCAGAAATGTTTATATTTTACACACACACATATATATATATATATATATATATATATATATATATATATATATATATATATATATATATATATGTATAATTATTTATAAATAAATATTATTTTCAAAATAAACCCATATACACTAGTGTTTCATGCTAAACTTGCAATCGTCAGTATGGGAGGAAACAATCCCCGCTGGTCACACGGCTCGAACCCCGATACAGAAGTCATGTTTGACTCAGTAGCCGAGGCACGTACCACTGCTTCAATGTGCATTGTCTAGAAATGGGAAGTAAGTTAACATCTAAATAGCAAACACGGCGGCTATCCAGCAAGCAGCCGAGAGAGAACTCAATAGGCGTGGCCTAGAGTTATGCATTACGCAGAATGACGGCTTGTTGTCAACTTAACTTAAAGTGCTCAATTTTGGGAGAGCTTTGAATAATTATTCATAAATAAATATTATTTTCAAAATAAGTATATATATATATATATATATATATATATATATATATATATATATATATACACACACACATACATACTAGATAGAAGACCCAGCGTCTCCTAGCATTCAATATGAAACTATGTCCTTCTGCCTCCAGCCCATACCAATATTTTATTTTTTTTGCTTCTATAGAAACCCGGCACAAACACAGACCCAACGATATTATTTGATCAAAATTAAATATAAATATTCAAGTGCCTTGAGTAATGTTGTTTCAAAGTATATATGGCTATCGGAGGGGGGGGGGTCTATCTCCAAAACCTTAGGAAGAACCAAATAGACAAGATTTAAGACTTATACATATATATATATATATATATATATATATATATATATATATATATATATATATATATATAATTTTATTTTTTCAAAGAAAAAACTGATCGTTTTCATTTTATATTTTGCCTTGTAACAGTCTTGTTATAATAAATAATAAATTAAGCTGCGAAGTGTGCGTAAACCAGCTTAAAATGAACTCTTATTTCTGAAACTTGACTTAAATGATATATTATATATATGAGAGAGAGATGTCTCTTCATATATAAATGTATATGTTTAATTTCTATCTAGAGAGAATGTAAAACAGATAAAGAAATAGTATAATAGAGAGAAAAGATGAAGAAAGAAAGAGAAAAAAAGAAACAAAGAAACAAAGAGAGAGAGAGAATGAAAAAGAGAGAGGGGGTGAAAGAAAAAGAAAGAGAGAGAGAGAGAGAGAAGGAAAGAAAGGACAATTAAATGAACAACATTTCATTTGTAGCCATTTGTTTCGACAGATATTGAACCATTTCTATTCATGCACCTGCCGTTTGGGAATTAAATGGTTGACAAAGCAAACATGAAACAAAAAAGGAAAGAAAATGAATTGAAAGTAAACAGCCACTTTAAATTCGATGGTTATGGCTTTTCAAATAAATTCAAACTTAATTTCAGCAATAAATTCTCTTTGTGGAGAGTTCATAGAAATAAAATTAAAAGAAAATCTTTTATGGAAACAAAAGAAAAGCAGAAATTTTCTGAAGATTCTTAAAGAAAACAAACTTTAAAAGCAACACGAACGGATATTCTTTAGATGCGTCCATTTTAATCTGAACGTTTAGCGATGAAAATGACAGATCAACGAAAAATGCTATTTCAAACTTTAGGGTGACAGATCACCAAAAAAAATATTTCAAATTTAAGGGTGACAGATCACCGAAAAATAATATTTCAAATTTAAAGGTGACAGATCACCGAAAAATGATATTTCAAATTTAAGAGTGACAGATCACCGAAAAATGATATTTCAAATTTAAGGGTGACAGATCACCGAACGATGCTATTTCAAACTTTAGGGTGACAGATCACCGAAAAATGATATTTCAAACTTTAAGGTGACAGATCACCAAAAAATGATATTTCAAATTTAAAGGTGACAGATCACCGACAAATGATATTTCAAACTTAAGGGTGACAGATCACCGAAAAATGATATTTAAAACTTACGAGTGACAGATCACCAAAAAATGATATTTCAAATTTAAGGGTGACAGATCACCGAACAATGCTATTTCAAACTTTAGGGTGACAGATCACCAAAAAATGATATTTCAAATTTAAAGGTGACAGATCACCGACAAATGATATTTCAAACTTTAGGGTGACGGATCACCGAAAAATGATATTTCAAACTTTAAGGTGACAGATCACCAAAAAATGATATTTCAAATTTAAAGGTGACAGATCACCGACAAATGATATTTCAAACTTAAGAGTGACAGATCACCGAAAAATGATATTTAAAACTTACGGGTGACAGATCACCAAAAAATGATATTTCAAATTTAAAGGTGACAGATCACCGAAAAATGATATTTCAAACTTAAGGGTGACAGACCAAAGAAAATCACATATTTTTAAAAAACTTAATAAACTTGCGTCAATCCCACCCAATTTTAGGTTTCAGTCAATAATATAAACCAATTTTCATAAATCTTGACCATGTAGTCTCCTTCCCAATGCATTAAGAGGTTATAACTCTGCTAGGAATATTACAAATTGCCCTCTTTTTGTGTTGTCTCGTTTCTTCTCTGCAAAAGTCAAACTTTTTAGTACAACAGAATTGATAAGGTGCCAGTATGTTAGCAAGAATCGCTACTCTTTGTTTTATTTACAGTTAGAAGAAACTCGCCATGTAAAAGATAAATCGGTTCTGCCAAATTCACTGTCTTCTTCCTTTTTCTTCTTCATCCATTTTTGGTATTTAGGGTTTGGCGAGTGTCACGTACACCAGGATGGACAACACCAGGCAACATCTCATGCCTCCTCTCCATGCAGTCTGGTATAAATAGTTGACATCAACCAGGTTGCATGCAGTTATATCGCTTCTAAGACGATGCTCTCTCGTGGCCAGGATATCCAAACATATGATGGAGTTGATGCAAGATGTGGCACGCTGTATATGGCCGAACCACCTGAGACACCGAGTGTGTAAGGCATCCGTAATCAAAGTAAATATTTGTAATGTAGCCCCTTGATAGGGTGGGTGGGTGGTTATGAATCTTGTTTGCTTATTGGAGCCAGGATTAAAAATGTGATTGGAATACCTTTCTCAGACAGATAGCTGGAACATGTTCATGCATAGAGAAGGATTTGACAATCATTTTTTCTTAACATATATTTTATTAATCTTAACTTTTTGGATATCCATTTTTCCTTAACTAAGACTTCTATCTTCAGGGGCGGAGGGGGCAATACGATTTCTAAAGCTTCATATCTTGGGGGCTCTCACATTATTTCCCCACTGAAAACTCAAACTGCAAACCTTTTTATGCAAATGAACCAATCCACTATCCACACTTGTATCAGTCGATAAGTGAACGTAATGTCAAACTATCAATGGGTGATCACTGACGTCATACAAGAAATAGAACAGCTGATTCAAGATGAGTAATGACAAACAGGAAATGCATGAATAACTCTTACCAAGGAACCTTATGCATTTCGCTAATCATATCTACACTTAACTTCAACGACATAGTACTACTAAGTGATATGTAACAGCATGTCTAATCATACCAAATAAAAATGGTGACGCTTATAATTAAATGTAGACCATGTTCTAACCTTTATCCTCGAATGACTTTTGGCCTTCATAAGTGGTAACCCGATAGTAAAGAAAAACAAATTGCAATATACTAAATGACCCTATGTCAGTCTTGGCTCGACCAAATACTGGACGTCTCAAAGAAAAAAATGATCTTTTGGTTTATATGTTTTACGGCATATCAACCTTTTTTTTTTACTGTTACTTAATGTTTAAACACAATACCTATTATAAAACGATTCATTGTATACAATAAATTTAATACAAGTTGCTATTTTACTTATAAATGTGGAGACAAACTCTGAGGTGACATCGGAAATAGAGCAGCTGATTCAAGATGAGTGAAATAAACATGAAAATGCATGAATAAATCTTATCTCAGAGGAATTAATGATGACTCCTGGTTTTGATCGTTTGTTTTATGTCATATCAACAGTTTTAAAGATATTTAATGCTGAAACATAATCTTTATTGTATACGACTAATTTAATACAAGTTGCTATTTTCCTCATAGCTGTTACCCTTGAATGGACATAACAAACAGAAATGCTGGTTCATGCAATCCTATATCTGTATAAGAGTCAGATACGTCCTAAGATGGAGAACTGTTGCCACATCTGGAGAGGTACCGCTCAGAGCACTCTTCGTTGCATAGACAGTGTTCGAAATCGATTCTGAAATCTAGTGGGGGATGATCTCTTCTGTTTCCTTACCACCCCTTTTCTCACAGAACAGATGTTGCTAATCTCTCCCTCTATTCTATTGTTATTTCCCAGTGATCGCTCGCTGATATAAACAGTTTCAACGTGGGAGTGTATTTCTAGCTGGACGAGACGACAAGATCGGCGACGCCATCATCATCATCATCGCCGCCATCCCGCCCGAGAGGAATTTCGATCTACATATTTTTTTTATTGCCATTACCCGATTGGCTGTGTTCACGGTCTGGCAAGACTGTGCGCGTGTGGGGTTCACAATTTGGCACCGCGACCAGGATATCATACACCTGTGTGTGCGGTTGACCAAGATCCCCACGAGTGGGGTTCACAGAAGGTGCTAGACTGAGCTCCAATCTCTGGTTCATCCTTGTAAGACATTCATAGCAAGAACTCGTTTTTTCTATCACAAAGAAAAAAACTTACTTTTCTTATTTCGTCAATCATTCTCAACCTCTCATAAGTTTCCTGATCTCTCAACTGATAATCATTAATTATAATCATCTTATTAATCCTTATCCTCGAGTGGGTTTTGGCTTTGATAAGTGATAAGCCATTTAATAAAAAAAAGAAGATGAGTAATTATAAACAGGAAACATGTGAGTAATTCTTATCACGTTAGATAAGAGTAATAATGTATAGGTATGCACTGAACATGTATATGGGATAAAAGTATGCAAGACCAAAGAATCGGCAATACAAGCTATGAGGAATCAGCTTGTTGAAGCAACTGGTCTGTGATATAAAAATTCTTAGTGATCTTTTTTTCCATAATAACTTAAAGACTTCTGACCGTGAATCCCTTGGGAATCTTTTTATTTACTACCACTTCTCAAGGCTAAAAAGCTACTTGAGGATAAGGGTTAATGAGATGGATAGATTGACAGTTGAATAAAGGAGAATATTATGAGAAGATTGAACATGATGAATGGAGTGAACAAAATTTAATCACCTATGAGGATGGTTTATGGCAAATATTTGTTGACAGTAGATTTTGAAAACAAACCTGTTGTAGGATGCTGGGAAACAATCCTATGGTGACGTGTTTCACGGATGCAAAGTTCTTGGAAAGAAACTCTGTTCATGGAAATTCAGTTTAGTGTTAGGCACAAGGAAGAAGAAAGGAAAGTTCTCTGCAGTTGTGATGAGAAAGACAAGTTCTTGCTGTGAATGTCAGAGATTAAAGCTCAATCGAGCATCTTCTATGGAAATAATGATAGAGTAGAGAAAGACTAACACAGCCTTTTCTGTGAGAAAAGAGCCGTAGAGAACAGAAGAGATCATCCACCATTAGATTGTGAAGTCGATTTTATACTCTGTCAAGGTGAGAAAGAGTCCTCTGAGCGGCACCTCATCAGATGTGGCAGCAGTACTCCATCTTAGGATGTATCTGATTTATATATATGGAGGATTAGAATGATCCAACCATTTTTACAGCAACCTTAGCAACAGATTGGATGTAAGTCTTCCATTTTAGATCTGGAGTGAAAGTCAGTCCTAGGAGCTTATCAAAGCAAGAGGCTTCCTCAAGGAGAGAGCCATTGATTTCAACTGGAGCAAAACAAGGATCTGAGCATTGGTGGTGCAAAGAGAGAAGCTTGGTTCTAAAAGTGTTAAAAGTAACCAGACACTTTTTTCCCTATTGCACCATGTGCACCAGATCAGAAAAGAGAAAATCAGCAATATATTGATTACTGATGCTTTTCAATGTGCTGCCATAGACATGAATATATGCAACGAATACATAGGTGAGAGAGTACTAAGTTGTGATTGGCTCAGCAGGTCACATGTTTAATTAGAAAAAAAAGATGGTCGCCTAATGGTCACTTAATTTTAAGCAGCTTGACATGAAGCTAACATCCAGTTATATATGTGGGGTTCTTTACCACATAATCACTTGAATAGGGAAATAATTAAAGAATGTATGAGACAAGAAAAGATAAATGATTGTTGAATTAATATTTTATGTAGTCTATATTGTTCATTGTTATTAATTCATCTCAATATAGATACCAACCACCGGGATGAAACACAAGATGGTGACATGGTTAGCATGTGGGGAATCTAAATAAAGCCACTATGATGCATTACAAAATGAATATGAGATAAAATGGAAAAGGGAAGTTCTAAAACTCAAGAATCCATCTCAACGTTTCGCCCAACTCTTACAAGAGCTCTATCAAGAATGAAGTTGAAAAAGTGACAAGAGATGATGAATAAAGAAAGACATTTATAAAGCTGTTTATTTTTTTATCAGAAAACTTAGTCCATAACACCCTATGTGAAAATTTAAACCTTTGGTTGTAATAGTCTAAATATTTGTGTTATTAAATCGATATTAATATTTTTGTACTTAATTATTTGTTCATATTTTATATCATGTGTGTTATATTTATTCACTACTTGATGACACACAACTTATTTGATTACAATGCTTATTAGTACCATATCTAAAAAAATGAAAAGAGTGCAACAATATTTATACAATTATCGTCTGGGAGATTCTTTTCATGGATCTTGATAAGAACAGATTACGTCCAAAATAATGTTGATAATAAACAAAGTCAAGACACTGTTATGAGCATAGAAACTGATGGAAAGAAGAAAAATGTAGAGCAAGTAAAAGAGAAAGAAAACAGGAAATATGTTCTATATTAAAGGTACATAGCTTTGAACAGTTTAAGGACAACCTTAGAAAGTGATTGTCTAGCGAGGTCAGAATGTCAGGTTTGACAAACGTGTGAACAGAAATACAGGAAGTGAGAAAAGTGTGAATAATGGGAATAGTAAAGTCAACAAAGACGTTAAAAAAGATTTGTGTACATAAAAAGAACAACTTGGAAGCAGGTAAAGCAGATCGTCTTAAAATGTGTACTTGAAAGCAAGCTGAGGGTGTCTCTCTCTTTCCCCCACTTATGACATAAAAACCTGAATAAAGGAACAAGCTGTTAATTTGAAAATCTGAGTTGTTCTATTAATTTGAATTGGCAATGGTTGGGTTTATTTCGTTCAGCAAGAAGAAACTTGCATTTCTTTTACTATTTCAGTGCTAAAAATTCCATACAGGATCGCCATGAACATCATTTCTGCAGAGCCACCTTCAACAGATTTTCAACCCTGCATCATTAAGCTACAGCAAGTAGACAGATAACGACGAAGACATGGAACTTGGAAGTTTTTAAACAGCCTCAAAAGAATAAAAAGAGAAAATGTGTTTGTCTACATTGTCCTCTTTTGACCTTTTGGCTAAGATCAAAGTGTAGTATCTGTTCCGATGGATACTGCACCCCATAGACTGGTATTGTCTTGGCCTTCGGGGCTTGATTTATGCTGGTCTATGGGTTTGCCCTGTGTAGTTCTAGGAGGTCCACCCTCCCAGGCTTCGCCTCCCCTCTTTGGGGAGGAGTAAGTTTATTGCTTACTGCCTGAGGCGCCCCTACCGGGAATGCCGACGGGGCTGCCCAGGCAATTTTTAAACCCCACTTTCCCGACCCGACCTTGGGTCACATCTTACTTGTGGGAGTAAGATAAAAACTGACCTTGTGCCTAACTCCTGGAGATGAGTAAATCAATACATTGTCCTCTTGTGAGCCAGGGGTGAGGATGTTCTTTTGAATTTTTTCTCAGATCTGATGTCTTTGAAGATGTTCTAGAAGTTGCCAATGATTAAAATCATTGTTAACTAGATTACGTACAACTTAACTAAATGCATCTTCAATCGCTTAACTAAGAGTGCCTCTAGTCTATCTTAATAAGTAAAACGTGGAATTGAAGCACACCTATTGTGACTTTTTTTTTATAGAAATCGTTTCAGACAAGGCATGAAGCCACTTGACGTAAGGAGCTAAACAAAAAATACTACTTCAAGGTAAAAAAACTAACAAACGATAAGTGTTATAATTATATGGATAGATTCCGACTTGGAAAACAGCAATTCTTCCCCTTTTGTCAGAAACATCACTCTAGGAATGTGAGGATTAAAGGACAAAATAAGGGAAGCGAGAGTAAACCCAAGGCCCACTTTCTACTCTCCTTACATAACATTATACTGAGTGACATCCCCCCCCCCCCAAAAAAAAATATTGCATCCATGGAATCGTTAATAAAATTCACAATCCTTCCTACAATCCAACCATATTTGGTACAAATAAACTTCAATCTATGCCTGGTTTGTCCACCAAGGTTCTTTCTTGCATGCCCAACAGTCTTTGTTTTATTGCCGTTCAATGATAAGCATACCTATATATGTGATGAATTGTCAATAACTCTGACCCACCCCTATTTTGGTACTGTCCTGATTTTGGCTGTGATGGCCGTCTTCAGTTTAGGAATCGTCTAAAATTGTTTTGAGATACATTATCTTTGAGATAACCCCACAAATACAAATCTGGCAGGTTAAGGTCCAGTGAGTGTGAAGCCCATTCAAGATCACACCTCCTAATGATGATGTGATTCTTAAAGTTTCCTTACATATCATTGAATGGCGATAAAACAAAGACCGTTGGACATGCACGACAGAACCTTGGTGGACAAGTCAGACATAGACTGGAGTTTATTTGTATCAAGTACGGTTGGTTTACAGAAAGGATTGTGGATTTTATAAACGATTTCATGGGTGGCATTTTGGTTGGGTCACCCAACAGTTTCACTAAAATTTTAGCAGTAACAGAACCCAACTTTAAATCATGCCCACATCATGCAGTTCAGCTAACCAATTAATTATCTACTTATCATATGGAGTGCTAGCTAACCCTAAGGTCATCCCCTGTCAATCATCTTGTATAAACAACCTTTGCAAACTATGTCTACTTACGTTATTTATATATTATTATCAAGGAATGTACAACATGATATTTTCCTTTTTTTCCTTTCTTTCAAAGCATATTTTTTAGCACCTGATTAAATCGAAATCCAATACCGATTATTGCAGATTTAAACATCTCATTTTTTAATTTTATCTTTTCTTTTTTATTTTAAAAACAAATGCTTGAAATATTAATACATGTAAATTAAATAAAATAAGAAAAAAAAAGAAAGAATATGAAAAAATAAATGAAATAAATAAATAAAAGATATATACCAGCCACTACGATGGCAACATTTTCCACATATGGTAGTCCAAATAAAGACACTTTATTTATCTTTAAATGTTTATTTCATTTTATTTATTTTTAATTCTTTTTTTAAAAATAAAATCATAAGATTTAAAAAAAATTAAAATCTTTTATTGTTGTCAATCAAGTTCTGTTAAAGGAAATCATGGAAGTTTATGATCCACTTTATTCTTTAAATGTTTACTTTATTTATTTTTTTAAATTCTATTTTTTTAAAATAAAATAATGAAAAGGTTTTTTTAAAATTAAATTATTTTTTTTTTGTCAAGAAAGAAAGAAACAGAAAGATGCGTCCATTCAATCTGCACGTTTAGTGATGAGCAGAGCCTTGTACATAAATGTTTGGATGTTTCATAAGATGGTTCATACAATCAGAGAAAAAAGGATAATGGATAAAAAAAAACATTGAATTAATTTGGATAAAATAATATGAGTTTGACAAAAAAAAGAATGGATCCATTCTTAAGTTACAGCCATTTAATCTGTGCATTTAGTGACGAAAATGCTATTTTAAGCTTAAGCCTGACAGACCAACGAAATAGTTATTTCAAACTTAAGTCTGACAGACTGACCAACGGATGGACAAAGTTTCTTTTAGAGATGCTTGGACGTATGTAAAAAATGAAATGAAAAATAATAAGAGACCTACCCGGAAATGGCTGTGCAGAGAGCACCTGAAAAGAGAAACAGAATAGGCTAAAATAGATGCAATAGAATTAATCATATTAAAATAAATAGTTGGTCAAGCAAAAAACAACAAATGTTATTGTAATTCCTCATCTTTCAACAAACAATCATTCCATGTCAATAACTCTGATCCTCATTGGACGAAATTTACTTACTGGATTAGAACACAATGGCATATATGTCATTTAAGGAATTTCATTCATACAAAAGGATGGCCGGAATTAATATAAATAGATTTATGGTATGATATGAATTTTCATACAAAAAATTAAGCAAATTTGGAATTACTCTGTCAGAAAGAGTCCAGGCATTTTTTGTTTTGAATGCAGCAAATGTATCGTAGGAAAACAAAAATTAGCAAGGACCACATGTTCTAGCTTGACATATGCAACGATGAAAGATACATTGAAGAAAGTGTTTTTTGATATTTCATCAATGGAATGTAAAACCGTCCCTGCTATCAAAGAAGAAACTGAAACAGTCAATTACAACAGATACATAAGTATCAAAGAAAAAACAATACTGGGATAATAATACAAATTCAACGGACAGACAAGGTAAAATAATGCGTTGTTTTAAATGTAATTCGACTGAGCATTTTGCCCGAGATTGTACGAGCTTCAATTCTAGAAACAATATCAACACGGCTGTGGATTCAGAACAGGTGAACTTTGTTTAATGTTGATTCATGTTATCGAACATTGATAAATGATTCTAATGTACTTCTGGATATTATAGCCTGCCATTAACTAATATGCTTTTGAAAGTTAAAAATGCACCACACATAGTGTTGCATTGTGAGATATTAAGAGGATGCTCTAGAGTGAAAAAAAGGAGAAAGGCTGAGAAATTACACAGACAGTTTGCTCATGCATCCAAAGAGAAATTAATAGCTTTGGTTAAAGGCAGTAAGGCATTTCATGATAAGGAATTTCTGAATCAGATCAAAGATGTTTGTGATTCTTGTTCGGTTTGTCAGAGGTTTAGAAGACCCCCTCCTCGACCAATTGTAGGATTGGCTCTTAGTAACAAGTTTAATGACACTGTATGTTTGGATTTAAAGGAACATCAACATAACCAATGCTGGATCCTGCACCTAATTGATACATCCATTAGGTACTCTGCTGCCAGATTGATTAAAACAAAAAAGATCGAATAAATTATTTGCAATTTTTTTTAATGTGGATATCTTATTTTGGAGCTCCTAAGCGATTTTTGAGTGACAATGGAGGAGAGTTTAATAATGAGGGCTACCGACTGATGAACGAAAAGCTGAATATTGAAACATGCACAACAGCTGCAGAAAGTCCATTCAGCAATGGTACTGTGGAACGTCACAATCTAATATTTGTGGAAGCAATGAAAAAAACATTAGATGACGAAAACTGAGCCAGAAATAGCTTTGGCATGGGCTGTCAGCGCAAAAAATGCACTTCAGAGTCATTCTGGCTATAGTCCAAATGAGCTTGTATTTGGGTCTAACATTAACACCCCCTCAGTTTTGAATGGTCGATTACCTACATTGGACACTGCAACAACCAGTGACATGGTTAGAATAAATTTAAATGCAACAGGGAAAAGCTTTATGGAAGCGGATTCAAGCGAAAGAATTTGGAGAGCTTTGAAATCCAATATAAGGACTTATGCGGATGAAGGTTTTGTGACAGGTGACCGTGTCTACTATAGAAGACAAAACTATAAACGATGGTGTGGTCCTGCTAAAGCTTTGGGTAAAGAAGGTCAATGGAGGAGCATGTTTTTAGGATGCATCTATGTCACTTGATGAAGGTAGACAAGGAATTGTGAAGTTCAAGGAATGAAGAAAATACAAATTCTTCAAGTGAGATGAATGAAGTCTTGGAGGAGGAAGATGAAGGACAACATAATAACAATTCAAATGGTGATAAAAGGGAAGTGAAAAATAACAGTATAAAACCAAGTAGAAACGAAGTTGTAGAATATAAATTGAAAGGAATGAACGGAAAAAAGGAATGGTTATGAACACACAACCAAAGTCAATGGGAAAATATAGCCATTGGCTAAATATAAAACCTGAAGCTGAAGATGAAAATCCTCTATGTATCAATTAGGATCATGTTGATCAATGGAGAGAATTCCCATCAAGCAATAGAGGGAATAAGTTATCAGGAACATGCAATTTTTCTTTCTTCTGAACAAGAACAAGGAGAAGATGTGATTGATGCAAAGAAAAGAGAATTGGAAAATATGGAAATTCATGAAGTATATGAATGTGTGCCTGATATGGGGCAAAAATGTATATCAACAAGATGGGTGATAACAGAAAAATTTGTGAATGACAAAAAGATAATGAAGGCTCGTATTGTTGCATGTGGTTATGAAGAAGATTCCCATAAGCTAAAACAGATTCTCCAACGTGCAGTTGTGAGAATAGTCTCACAACTGCACGTCTCGTATTGTTAACAGCCTCGGTTATGATGTGGCAGGTGGAGACTCTTGATTTTAACTCAGCATTACTGCAAGGTAATATGCTGGAGAGAGAGGTATTTCTTAGACCGCCATCTGATGTGTGTCCAGAATCACAGGTGTGGAAGCTGAACAGATGTATTTATGGATTAAACGATGCACCTTGTTCATGGTACAAGCGAGTTAACACACTTAAAAGGAATAGTGAGTGCATATGACAATGTACTGTTTCTTTGGCATGATGCCACTGGTGACTTGATAGGCATTCTGGCGATACATGTAGATCATTTCATATTCTCTGGAAATGATTTATTTAAGAAAAATGTGATCGCAGAATTGGAAAAGATATTCAAAATTGGAAAGCATGAAAGTGGAACATTCAAATTTATGGGATTGAATGTTAAGCAAATAAAAAATGGGATTATTTTAGATCAAAATCTATGTTTTAGCTTTATCCCCAATAGACATAAAAAAATGAAGATCATTAAGAAAAAATGATGAATTGAGTCAAAAGGAGAAGACAAAGCTAAAGAGATTGACAGGTCAAATGATGTGGGTATCCACCCAGACGCGACCAGATGTATCATTTGATGTGTGTAGAATGAGTAATATTGGAAAATCTCCAAAGGTGAAGTTACTCTTTGAGGCAAACAAATCGCTAGTAAAGTTAAAATCAAGGACAGGATCCGCATCTTTTCCCTAGCTTGGAAAACCTTCAGATCTGAATATTGTTTGTTATTCAGATGCCACCTATGCCAGTCTGAAGGATGGATCTTCACAGGGTGGTTTTATCATCTTTGTTTGTGGCAAAATGAACAGAATAGCTCATATATGCTGGTCATCAAAAAAACTTGATCGTGTAACAAAAAACCCATTAGCTTCAGAGACTCTTGCGCTTAGTAAAGTGGCTGATGCCGGAATGTTGATAGCCGCAATGCTTCAAGAGATATACAGACTACCTAGGTTGCCTGAAGTTCTTTGTAAAACAGACAATGCGTCTCTGGTAGAGACTTTAAAGTCATCAAATCTTGTGAGTGACTGGCGTCTCAGAGTTAATGTAGCCAGAGTGAAGGAAATGATGGTGAAGGAGGAGATCCAAATTGAATGGATCAGGGGCCGACAACAGGTCGCGGATTGCCTAACAAAGATGGGAGCCTCTTCCGAAATTCTTAGAGACCTGTTGCAATGATACTTGTTTTACTTTTGTTTTGCTTTTTTTGTTATGAAACTGTGGTCTTAACAACAGGACACCAGCAATGTTTAAGTCATCTTTGAGTTGTCTCCCTTTGAGCCATCTCCTTTATGTAGGGTAAAGCATTGAGAGTGACCTTCCTTAATTAGTTGTTGTTGGAAGACAAGATGGCTGCATGCACGAACGGTCAAGGGTTTCCAGTGACACAGATCAACAGCTCTTAGTCTTGATACGTATTTGAAATGATGGTAAGCATAAGAATACAATATGAGAAAAGTTAAGTTATTTTTTTTGTTAAGCATCTTTGGAGATTATCTCTTATTTTAGTCAATAATCTCATTTTTACTTTGAATGAAAAAATACATATATGTGGGTGATTATATATATATATATATATATATATATATATATATATATATATATATATATATACACATGGTGTTGCAGCAAAATCCGACACTTGAGTCACCAGCGAGATCTACTAGTAGGTCCTGAGGAGCGTGGTGAAACCCTGGATAGACAAGATCACCGTCGGATGCCCCTACGTCTTTCAAAAGGATTCTGCTCTTGCACACAAAGCCAAGTCGACCCAAGTGTAGCTGTTCAACAATGTCCCTCACCAATGGTCGCCAGATGCATAGTCGTCCCCCTCACGAGACTGCAACCCCCTTGACCATTTCTTTTGGCACGTGATCGATGGCAAGACCAACAAGCACACCCACAACATGGTCGACTCGCTAGAGGGTTGCTATCGTGGAGGTGTTCGCTGCTACAGACAAGGACATGGTCGCCAAAGCATGTGACTTATTTCGCACCTGCCTTGAGGTGGTCGTCATTGAAAAATAATGTAGTATGTAAC
Organism: Sepiola atlantica; assembly: GCA_963556195.1. Lineage (NCBI taxonomy): Eukaryota > Metazoa > Mollusca > Cephalopoda > Sepiida > Sepiolidae > Sepiola > Sepiola atlantica. Next base: position 87,032,195 of record OY744522.1, on the reverse strand, counting down.
TATCTGTTACTAAATAAACCGCCGGGTCTCTGCATATACAACTTTTGTTTTGATTGCCTATACCGATTTCTTTTTGTCAAGATTTTGGATTTTGCTGCAACAACCTGTATATATTAATGCAAGTTTTATTGAATAGAAGTAAAAACTGTTGTCTTTTCATTATCTGATCCTTCTTTTTTCCACTGGCAAACCAGCGACCTAATGCTAAGTTCCAGGGTACACAGGACTAGCCATACTATATATATATATATATATATATATATATATATATATATATATATATATATATAAAGATAAATGAAGGAAGAGAGATAAAGATGTGTGGATGACAAATATATTTCATCTTTGATTGTTCAATACAAGATGTACTCGATAAAAACATGTTTATTTATTATTCCTTAGATTCGGTCGAAGTAACTACTAACACTTTCCACTAACTGCTTGAAATATATACAACATTTTAAACTCAACTCTTTAAAAACTATTTTCATTCGCGGTCCACGGAAGTATTTTAAAATGGCCCTAATTCTCAAAATTGCATCCTAATAAGTGCTTTTTACCTACGATTGAACTGAACATCATTCTATTGGATTTACTACATTTTAAATATTTTTAACGCAGTCTCCAAGAAATCCCTCTTCCATCTTTAAATCTTTCAGCACCAGACACTTTGTCAATGGACATTCACCAACTGGACGGACTCTATATTTTGATAACTTTTTTATACACACACTCTTACTTTCCATTACTTTACATTGTTTCTTAAATTTTTCCAATTTTGAATTTTGGCTATTCCCCAGCCAACTTATCCATCTATGTAATTCCTCTGATGATAAGATTTTAATCTTTGAAAAGCCTGGCTTAAGGAAAGATAAATAAACATGTTTTTATCGAGTAAACCTTGTATTGAACAATCGAAGATGAAATAGATTTGTCATCCGCACATCTTTATCTCTCTTCCTTTATTTATCTTTATAATTGATCTATCTCGTATATTGAGCTTAAAACATTTCACTAAAGGTTCAATTCTCTAAAAGTAAACTTTTAATCTCATATTATATATATATATATATATATATATATATATATACACACACACAACTACAACCCTCTCCCGACGACTTACGCATCACTTAAATGATACTAGTGCCATCCAGCGACACATTACCACACATAAAAAACGCATAAAATCAACCGAACTAAGACAATTATTAACAACTAATACTAAGATCATACATAAAAACAACTGCACCAACAGACTAAAAATCTTCGAAGCCCTACACATAAAAAATTACAACCCACAATTAATAAAATAGCATTCACCACTGGTACTAACGCCCTATCAGTCTTTAACAATTGATACATAATAATAATAATAATAATAATAATAATAATAATAATAATAATAATAATGGAAATTAAAAAAATGTAAAAAAATAAATAAATAAAAATAAATAAAGATATATATATATATATATATATATATATATATATATATATATATATATGTAAATTAATAGATATATAACTAATAATAAAACTATAAATACGGCTCTTAGTAACAATAAGACACAGCCTCCTGAAGACGGTCGAGAGACCGAAAGCGCTAGAGAAATGGCCCACAATACAACGTTAGGTGCCATACTCCACCAATTAACACCAGAAAACCGACGAATCGCTCACCGCGTCAGGAAATTGACAAGAGAGATAGTGAAGAGAGAAAACTCTGTTGTCTTTAACGATGCTTGTATAAGAAATGACTTGCTGCCGAAATATATATATATATATATATATATATATATATATATATATATATATATATATATATATATATATATATATATATATATATATAAACCAGCCATGAGCAAAGTCAGTTTGCTTAATTTCACAACAAAAATAATGTTTATTAAACTTTTATTTGCTTATTTTCCTTCTCAGTTTTCCACACACAGAGTTGTTGATACACTCAGTTTTCAAGTTTCCATTTGTTTTCTTTTAATTATTCCATAACGGCAGTGGCGTGTTAATAATATTGATATCAGTGAAAATATTATAACGCAGCGTTATTTATTCATAGAAAAGCTATCGGTTTACTAAAGAGAGAACAAATCAACTTTCTCTTATTTCTAAGGCCGATGCTTTTGTGTATTGTCTTCTGTAGTGAAAATGGCTGAGATACCTTAAACGGAATATTGCCTTGAATTTGTTCAGTAATGCGGTCAGATTTACCATTGTGCTTAAGTGCATTTAAGTACAGGGTCCCATTAACCAAGTTTTCTGCCTCCCTCTCCATTATGGGGTGCAATATAAAATTTTAAGGAGTTCTGTTTCATAATGATAGAGTCCATGCTGTGGAGTGATGAGGGCGACCGGGCGCTGGGCCCGGGCATTCACATCAGTGGGGGTGGAATCCAATCATATTCAAACTAACTCCTTTTTTATAATATTTCTCAGTACTAGGACTTATACTTGACTCTTTGGGACATGCAATCAAGGAGTTAACCCCAGGCATTGGCTGGGCATCACCAGACCACTGAACTCCACTAGATCAAGTTGATAGTTTATATCAGAGTGTCTACAAAGCAGGTAGCCATGGCATGCTTCATCTCTTTACCTTTTTTATTATTTACTAATGAGTCATCACTTATCAAGGCTAAAATCCATTCGAGGATAAGGATTAATGAGATGGATAGATTGTCAATTGTTGAATGATGATGAATATTATGAGAGGCTAAAAAGTAATGAATGAAATTTGATAACTCATGAAGATAGTTTATGTCAAGTATGTTTTGATATTGATTTTGAAGATGACAATATTAGCCAGCAGGGAAACAATACCGAAGTAACGTGTTTCACAGATGGGAAATTTTTGGAAAAAAGCTCTTCATGGAAATTCGGTTTCATGTTAAGCACACAAAGGAAGAAAGGGAAGTTCTTTGCAGTTGTGGTAATAAGACGAGTTCTTGCTGTGAATGTCTTACAAGAAGGAACCAGAGATTGGATCTCATAGAAATAACGATGGAGTAGAGAGAGACTAGCAACGTCTTTTTGTGATAAAGGGGTCATAGGGAAAATAAAGATAGAGATACTTATTCTTATTAAATACTAATGACTCACCACTTACCAAGGTCAAAAGCCTCCCGCTGATAAGGGTTAATCAGATTATCGGTTCGATAATAAACAATACTATGAGAGGATTGAAAGCAATGAATAGAATGGACAAACTTTGATTAACTAAGAATACGGCTCAAAAGTAGTTGTTGACGTTGGATTTGAAGACGACCATGTTGTAATCTGCAGGGAAGCAGCCCCGTTGTAATGGGAAGTTCTTGGAAAGAAACTCTGTTCATGGAAATTTCGTTTGGTTTTAGGTACACAGGGGAAGAAAGGAAAGTTTTTTGCAGTGGTGATAGTAAGACAGGTTCTTGCTGTGAATGTCTTACAAGAAAGAACCAGAGATTGAAGATCAGTTGAATACCTTCCGTAGAAATAACGATAGAGTAGAGAAAGACTAGCAACGTCTCTTCTGTGAGAAAGAGGCTGTAGAAAACAAAAGAAATCATTCCCCACTAAACTGCGAAGTAGATTTTGAACTCTGTCAAGTAAAAAAGTCTACCGTAAATGTTAGAATACAAAAATAACCTCCTGACCAGAACAGATGCTAACTTCAATCCAGCCTGAAGTTCCGAAGTACCTCTGTGCCAGGCAGAAGTGGTTCATTGGTTATGGTTATTGGATTCATGGTTACCTGGTGCAAATTTAACTTGACGGTCAGCGACATTGAAAGTCTTGTGTGTGTAGTATAATATATTTGAGTAGTATGCGTTCAAGTGTTTTTTCTAGAAGTGAACTATTCCTAAATTTCCTCAGAATGAATGTCTGTATAAGCATACCTTCTTCAGGATCCAAGTAAACTAACGCATTGCCTCATTGAACCGTGTCACATGTGGTTTGCTTCCTGAAAAAAGTTGTCCATGCTAGCTTTAAACATTATCTATTTGCCTTGTTTTATTATCTTTGGATTGTATTTATTTATTTTTTTTATTGATTTTAGTCACTTTTAGTGATACCCCCCCCCCATCCCCCCAAAAAAGATATACAACAAATAAATAAGTAAATAAATTAAATTAATGAGAACAAAAACAAAATTAACGATCCGAATTAATAATCGGTTAACGAATAAAATAACATGGCGACCAACGTAAAACCATAAACAACTGCCGGTTTTGGTTATTTCTGTTTACTATTTTATTACTAAACTTGTTTTTCTTTTAACTTCCTGGTGGGTTTAATGCCATAACTGGTGGATTGATTAAAGCAGACATGACAGGAAGAGAGAGAGAGAGAGAGAGAGAGAGAGAGAGAGAGAGAGAGAGAGAGAGAGAGAGAAAAGAGAAGACTATTGATTATTATTTTCTTAATTTCATAATATAAATATCACTTAAAGTCGCAATTATCATCGTGACAGCCGATAAAATAAGCTTAGAATGGAGGCAGGGGAGAAAGAGAAAATAACAGAATGAATGCATCAAGAGAAAAGAAAGCAATCGTTTGAAAAGTGAGCATGATGTGTTATGCAAAGCGCCATATCTTTGACATTTATTTGTAATCATCCGCGACATTTCTGGCCCATATATTTAAAGAGAAATGGGGCAAAAAATGTTTTTAACAATTATTGCAAATTTAACTCAGACAATGATGACATGAAATCACTTAGGACAAAGCTGTCCAGTACCGGTACTTAGGGGAGTTATGCCTTCACTTCCATGGTACGGGGATACTATGAGACTTGTGACTATAACAAAAAAAGTTAAAAAAATATTTTGGTACTTATAAAGAATAGCGCACCAAAGAATTTAATGGAGATTCCTGTTGATTGTGAGTTATTCCCCCTTTAACAGTTTGGAGTGATCTCCCTTGACACCCGGAAGTATAAGACACTGACTTGGAAGAGAGGAGGGTTCTTCAGTCATGGAGTATTTTATTGATGAACCAGACCAACGTGGAGAGCTTTGACAATTCCCTCTCCTTTAAACCCTCCATTAACCCTGCCATTAATCCGAAGTCTGGGTTGCAACACTCCAATCAAAATAAAACCCCTTCCTTAACCCTATAACTAACCCTAAAGCGGGAATCTCTATAACTACTGAATCTTTTTTTTGTGCACTATTCTGCACAAGTACCATTTGTTTAATTACCTCAAAGCAAAGAATATTCCAATGATAGTAACTGTTAAGAGGTTGAGTAACTGTAAACAAGGCAAAATAATCTTTCTCTTGGAGTTCGTCAATTCTTCTGCCGTCGGCCTGGCAGAGAAAGCGGGATTTACATCTTGTCTGTTTGGGAGTAAATCACAAACTGAAGATTAATGCTGATCACATGATCTGGCCTTTGCGCCGAGAGGATTCATCGTGGTGAAGAGGCGACGATTGCAATGATTCGTCAAGCTGAATCACAACTCGCGTAGATCGACAGAAAATAGTTACTTCATGTAACTGCTACAAAACTAAAGATTTATTAAAACAAAGCCAATTTGCAGTTGATCGTCATAAGTTGGCAAAATGTTAGTTAAATTTTCTTCATGAATAATTAAACATAGTAGTTTTTTTAAGAGACTTGTTCTTGCTGTTTTTTTTCTTTTGTTATTTTTATTATTTTCTCTAAAATCACAAAAGAAAAAATAACAACAACAAGTCTCTTAAAAAAAACAACTTACTCCTGATGATGATCACAACAATCAAAAGCGCTAGAGATGGCCGAAACAAGAACCCTCAGATACCAACTAACACCGGAGACCTGAAAGCTTGCTCGCTGCATTGAGAGCATTACTAAGAAAATTACAAAACACGAAAATTCTGTGGTATTCAACCAAACTTGCATAAGTAGTGATATACTGCCTAAATATATACACACACACAAACATATATATATATATATATATATATATATATATATACACACACATACCCGGTTCCATTTCGTGTACAAATTGCTTCTTTTTTTTTTAAGTAATTTAAAATTAAATTTATCTTTAGACCCACCGGAAATAAGTAAATAAAAAAACAAATGAATTTGATTATTTTAATCAATGACGTAAGAGTCAGTACTGCTACTGTTGTTCTTACTGCTAGTGCAAACCTTTACTTGTTAATGACAAGTTTTATAATGAATGCACGTATACCCAGCCGGATACCTACACATCATTTTGACCAATCCGAGTGTAGAACTTTCTAGACAGTTTAAAGTTTTCTAGACAGTTCTGAGTAGAATCCAATATAAATAACTTTATCTTGACATGCCAGTGATTTCAATTTATCTTCTTGAAGAGTCCACATCAGAATGTTCAAAAATTTCCCGCCTAATAGTCACTCATTTTTACTAAATTTCCAGGAGTGGTTCAGCATATTAAAAACTAATGGATTTCATCAAGTAACAGCGCAGCTATTTATTACACTCATAGCAAATGTTAAACACTGACACAGTGAAAACACAATGTGCACACTTAAAATTGCTTCATACGCATGCCTGCATATACACAGATGCATTAAACGAACCACACATAGATATTTGCCTGTAAATGAATATATTCGTTCATTTTAAACAAATATGCATGTCATTATTGCTTTGATCAGCATTTTATTTTATTATGATTCTCGTTTGCCACTGAACATGACAAGCTGAGCGGCATAAGTACTTATGTAAGAAGAATTAGGTCTGGCATAGGCTCTCTTTGTCTGTTGGTTGGTCCATCTGTACATCAAGTTTGAAATAGCAGAAATAATAGTTTCAGCAGTGTTTCAGAGGTCTCGTTAGTTTAATGTTTCTCCTGTTACTTAGTATCATAAATAAAAGTGATAAATGTAAATGTGCATGTGTGTTAATCAAATCCGGCCCAAACTTAAATTCTGTCTCAGAATTCCGCTCCTTTCAAAATCGTGATGATACTTAATCTGAAAACATATATTCTATATATAAAACTCAATGTCTATTTTGTGAGAAAGAGGCTGTAGGAAAGAGAAGAGGACACGTCCGACTAGATTTCAAAGTCGATTATGTACTCTTTCAAGGATGTTGTTAGCCTCTCGCTATTTTATTATTATGTGCATAGTAGGTGCTGTCTAGCACCTACTATGCACATAATAGCTCCAATCTCTCTTTACCAAAAACCAAACGGAACTTCCATGAGCAAAGTTTCTTTCCTAGAACATCTTATCTGTGGAACGAAATACCTAACCGACTACAACATGGTCGTCTTCAAATTTAATGTTAGCAAATTCTTTTTGAGCCGTCCTCTTGGATACTCAAATTCTGCCCATTCCACCCATTGTTTTCAATCCTCTCAGTGGTGTTCATCACCCAAATAACAATCCCCTTAACCACTATCCTCGAGTGACCCCCGGGCCTTGATAAGTGGTGACCCATTAGTAAAAACAAAAGCTCTAAAGCTGTAAAATTTCCTTCTTATAGGAAAATAGGCTGGCCACTGCCAATCAGGAGGGACCTGCAGTTACACATGTTTTTGTGGCAGTATAACGGCTATTTAAACAGCGAATCATGTGGTTCCTTGTTTGACAATGAGAAATCACTATTTAATACCAATTGAAGATATGTTCTTGACAATCAGTCCGAAGGGGCGGGCTGCTGTGGCACTAGCTTCCCTGCTCTGTTGAGCTGAGGTATGGTTCTGTGCAGTCCTATGACTTGCATCCATCTCACGCTTTACTTTCTCTCTTTGAGGTTCGTTTATTACCCATCGCCTGAGACGCCCCTACCGGGGAATGCTGACTGAGTTGCTCAAGCATTTTTTTATGGGGACAGAGTGAACTACCTTTAGTGTCCTGTCCTTTCTATTCTCACCTCCCGGTCTGGTCTCCACGGCGTCTTTCCAGGAACTGTTTGTATTTTAGCACCAAACTAAGGCTGAGCAGAAACGAGGAAAGGTGAGCATGCGCAGAAGTGTTCGAATTTCCTGATGTATTTCTACACGAGTTTTAGCATACCTGTTTTAGCCAACCGAACCACAAACTAATCAGTATGCAAGAGATTGCTGTAAATACAAAAGAAAGTAGATCTGTCATGTAACTGCTACATGTAAACAGGCCCTTGAAGGGAACTAATTTCAAATCATTTAATGACCTATCAGTCTTTTATTTGGGTTTTATTAGTTTCTATAAATATTAGCTTATAGAAGAGAAGGTTCATCTTAAAAAAGAAAAGAAAAAGAAAACAAGTTGTTTTTTTATAGACGACAAATGTTTTTTTTTTTTAATATCCCCTGCGGAAATAAGTATATATATATTTTTAATGTGTGTGCGTGTGGGTCGTGGTATGATCAAAACAGAATACTTATTAATATGGCAGGACGTGTATGGACATTATTAATTTCGTTTCCCCTCTCGATAGCCGATATGGTAATCAGTTTCAACAGTTAACGCCTTTTCAGTTGACGGTTTGCCAAAAAGATTGAGGGGGGGGGGGTACGGATAACATCATCCATAGGGGGCGATGTAGTAGAGACAGACAGACAGACAGACAGACAGACAGACAGACATATATATATATATATATATATATATATATATATATAGAGAGAGAGAGAGAGAGAGAGAGAGAGAGAGAGAAAGAGATGAAGGAGGCGGAAGAGAAGGTAAAAGAAAGAGAAAAAGAAAGGAGAATAATAAAAACGAATAAAACTGCACTTTAGGGGCACCTATCAATCACGTTTTTAAAGAGGAAAATCCCCCCTCCCCTAATTTCTTAGATACTTATCTTACAATACCTATTTACTTGCCTCCCCACGAGGACAAAATTAGACACAAGGTCAGTTTTTTTATGTGGAGAATATCCAGCACTCTAAAAAGGGGCACTTGGGATGGGACAAAAATAAAAATTGCCCGATTTCTCCTTTTCTGATTACGAACAGAGCAGATTCTACATTTTGATCTTGATCTGAAGGCCAGGTTGTAAAGTCAGCCATGTTTTTCGAAACCAAGAAAAGATAACTGCAAAACTTCAATCCTTGGTTTGTAAGAACGTTAAATTAACTAACATTATTTGAAAGAAAATGTTGTTTTTTTCTTTTACCTTTAATCTTTGTTTCATAATTCTCTTTATAGTCATAGTTGAGGTTGGGGTTGAAGTAGAGTTTATCACATTTTTCTCACAATTAAGCAGATGACCTCTTTAAATACACCATTATTGGACAGTAGACGGCACAAAAATGACTGATGTATGTACTATGTAAACTATGAAAATTTATTTTTAAAAATCAACTATTCGTTTTTTTTTGTATCAGAACGGGGTTCAACCTAGTAAAAAATGCTCTTCAAAATTGCTTAGCAGCTGCTTTATCTAAAGACGAAAGATTAAATTTCGTCAATACACCAAGTTTCATTTCATAGCAATGGAATAATTTGTTCTTTCTTTGGCAATTCTGATTATTGCATGTTAATTCTTTCATTATGGCCAATGAAGTTTCTTTGTTAATAATACATACTTCTATTCACATGCTTAATAAAAAAAATAATACACTGGCTTTCCAATTCATACATAATGGTGAGATATCAGAAGAGCTCCTTGAACTCAGTTATATCATGTGATCATATTAGCCAATCAATGTGCTTGAGTTAGGCTTCGCTAGTCAATCAGCTTAGTCCTTGTTTTTCAAATTCATTCTTAACATTCTTAAAAGCATTTGTTTTAATGATATCAGACTTTTATTTTTGGAAGGTCCTAATAACCGATAACCTTATACATTCTAACAGATTTTCAGCAGTGACAATTTATTTATGTTTCAGACTTTTTTAGATGAGGATTGCATTATTTTAATTATTCGGACTACTATTTTCATCTTGGTTGTTATAATCACAACGTTTCAGTCAATGTAAGCTTTGATCTTCTTCAGGTACATCTTTCGGAATCTTTGTGTCGAATTCAGGAACCTATACGGAATTTCATACTGAAACCTTTATTTAATCCACGGGGATACCTTGTTGCTGTTCCTTCAGCCATGACCGGGTATAAATGTTAATTATTATGTTATTTATGGAACTGTAGAGCAACAGTTATAAATGACAGTCTTCTGGTGGTTGTAGGTTCAAACCTTACTACAGGCGATGATAACTAAGAATAACATAAGAATTTACACTAAGAAGAATGATAAAAATCTCCATGGATTTAAATAAAGGTTTCAGTTTTAAACTCTGTATAGGTTTCTGAGTTTGACATAACGATTCCAAAGTTCGAAAAGATGCACCTGAAGAAGGTCGGCGGTTACATCGGCCGAAACGTTGTGAAAATAACAAATAAGATAAGAATAATAGTCTGAATAATCTGCCAATTGATTTATTATACCTCATGTTAACATTTACACAGATTATATAATATGAATATACAGATGAAATTCTCTTAAATATTTCATCAGATAGACCCCCAAAATATCTGTGTAGATTTATTTTTTACCATTATTTTATTAATTCGTCTAGTTTAATCTTCAAATGGTTAACACGAGAGCTATTTTAACCTGATTAGGCAATTTATTCTAAATGTATATCACTCTATTAGAAAAAAATCTAACTGCGTGGTAGATTTAGTTCTTGAAATTATTCTTGTAAATAAATTACCAATGCGAGGAGAGATATTAAAAAAAACTGTGTTCTATATTTAGAAATCTCATTAATTATTTTGAAGGTCTTAATTAAGTCATCATCTCACTCTTCTAGTAAAGTAGAAAAATCTAAGTATTTCAACCATGGTGATACTTATACCAGGCCTAGCAAATATGCGACTGGGGTCCACAATTGGGGGCGGTCATGTGGAGACCAAAATTACTACTAAATAATAATTACTGAGAAATGTTTTAGTAAGGAATTTCTTAGTAATTTCCAGTAGTTAATTAATTAGCAATTATACATATTATTATGAAGCAGCTTACAATTATTGATTTATTTCCATAAAATCAAATATAAAAATCATCATTATCATATACAGTTTAACGTCCGTTTTACATGTTGGTATGTGTTGGGCAGCCTTTACAAATTGACTACCGAACTAACCTATCTCTGGCCAGGTCTTTATTTAATCCCTTTCTTTCAAGTCCATCCTTATCACTTTCTCTCATGTTTTCCTTGGCCTTCCTTTATGGAATGACCTTGCCATCTCGATTGTTCTACATCTACTAACCCAGGAACTCTCATCCATTCTTTCAATGAGGCCATATCACCGAAGCCTCCTGTTCTGCACACATCTCCCTATACTGTCCAGATTTAATCTTCCTCTGAGCTCATCATCTGAGCCTGTCGTTAAGACTTGTGTTACACATAGATCGTATGATTCTCATGTAATTTTTCTCCATGCCACGCATGTCCTTAATCCTCACTGGCCAAGTTTCACTTCCATAAATCATCACACTGCGTACATATGTCTGATAAACTATTTTATTGGTTGACAGAGGTAATGCTCTGCTGATTAGTAATGGCAAAAGTTTTTCTGAACTTACTCCATCCACTCCTAATTCTAGCTATCACACTAGCACCTGCTCCACCTTTAATTTAACCATGATAACAAAATTTCTGAACAACCGTAATAACTTTGCCATCCACGTATATTTTCTCCATATCTGAGTTTACATTCGTCTCTGTTGTCTTACACTTCTTGCATGCAAACTGGTTATCCTCTCTCAACTTACCTGTAATTCCACTGCACTTTTTGTGTTTACCCAATGCTTAAAAGTACCACAGAAAATTGAGTTGCAACCGGCTCCCTTACCACAAACTGAGTATGGGAATTTTCCTCTGATACTAAACCAGCACTGTCAATAGGACTATAGCCATAGAATATAAAATACAGATTTAAGTAAGTAATGCTGAGACAGTTGTTCAAAGAAAAAATAAATTCGCATGAATCAGCATGGTACAAATTTTTTCACCGATTTGATTCTGCTGTTGGCATTGATTTTACCGATTCCTTCTAGAATCAGGAACTTACAGAGGGACTACGTGAAGGTTGCCAACATCGATGAGTGAAACTGGTGCTATGGAACCGACTGTAGGGAAGACCAAGGAAAACATGGGAGGAAGTGATAAAGATGGCTATGAAAGAAAGAGGAATGAATAAAGACCTGGCCAGAGATAAGTTAGCTTGGAAGTCAATTTCTAAAGGTCCTGGGTATGACCTTAAGAGACATCCAGTAGTGAGGCCTCCATTTGGGAGCTGTGGAGAATCTGGAGTTGCCCCTTAGTTGCCCGGAGTGGTAGTACCTGTAAGGGCCCATCTATGGGTCAAATAGAACCTACTGACGCTACCAAATCAGGCTGTCTAAAGTTATTGACTTCCTGACTCAAAATACACCAAACATTGATGTTTTATTGTTTTTTTTCTTTGCAAAACTCAATCATGTTCTGCAAAATCCAAAACAAAAAACAACAATTTCCCTCCGTACCCTCTCTCCTCTCCCCCTTCCCTCTTTCACTCAACTAAACACTATGAATAAATACTTAAACATATAAAGAACTTGAAGCATAAGAACCTTCACCAAAATGACCGAATTAAGCATTAAATAAGCTGAAAAGGGTTGATACGCCATAAAACAAAACAACCAAACAACCAATTTCTAAAAGCCGTCGCATGTAAAGCTAGTATATAAAACCGACGTTAAACCGAATATTATGATGATGGTGATGATGAGCTAGTGATTAGGGGCGATGGAGAGCAATTTTAAACTACTAACAAATATATGCATCCTTGAGTCGCATATGTTTGCTAGCCTGGGAGGATGGTATTATGATAAACGAACATATACCACACTACTCCTCTCAAAGGAGGAGGTAATGCCTGAGAGGATGGTCTTATGACAACAAAACAGATACTACAATACCTCCCCTCCAAAAGTAAGGGGAAGGTAATTCCTGAGGGAATAGTACCATGACCATGGAATATATACTAAACTACCTCCCAAAAGGAGGAGGTAATGCCTGGAAGGAATGTCTTATGACAACAGAAGAGATACTATAATAGTAGTATTGTAATATCTCTTCTGTTGTCATGAGACATTCCCTCCAAGGGGGAGGTCATGCCTGGGAGTATGGCCTCATAAAAACAGAACATATATTACACTACCCCCTGAATTGAGCATTGAAAAATAGTACAGTAATCTGAAATAGTATAGTAAACTGAATTAAAAGATAGGGCAATAGCATAATATTAATAGAAGTAATAGTATAAGTTCAGGTTCAGCTTCAGACAGGCAGATACCGAATCTCCATTAGTAAGGACATTTTATAACTATAAAAGTTTGATTTTTATAAATAAATGCTTGTAAGAATGAAAGAAATTTGCCTTATTTAAAAGTTGGACCATATTTTGGTAATTACTCTTTTGTTTTTAAATTTCTTGAATTAATTACGATTAAATTATCAACAAAACTATTGCGTATATACAGAGGCATAAAGAATAAAACCGAACGTCTTTAAAAGATATTGATATGCAGTAATTTTTGCCTGCCTTCTTTGAAAAGTAATGATCATAGTTTTGGTAATTTATCCTTTTTTTTATCGAATCACTTTAATTTATTACTGTTTATATCGAAAAACCTATTCCATATGTATAGGAAAACAGGAAAATCAAATTACAACTAAATAACCTCAAGTATTCATTTATTATAAGCTGTCTAAAAATTAGTTATACAAATGAGGTAAACAAATACGCGTGTTTGGGCTTTTGCTTGTTACTGTATATACTCTCTCTCTCTACATATATCATTGTTTTTCTGAAAAGAAGGCTACAACTTGATTAACTGCTGCTCAAAGGGTAGTTTTTGTTAGTATATATATATATTATTGTGAACATATACATACTATTTGTAGTCTGTTTCGGACTTGTTTATTCTGGCAGTTCAGCACCCTATAACTCTAATTTGATTATTGTGAAGTTAAAATAAATTGTAAATCTATCAATTTAAATGCATTTAAAACAGAAAGACAGGACATTTATTCATAAACATAAAAAATAATCTACAGCACTTAAATCATAAAAATTATAGAAATTGCTTTTGGACAAAAAAATCTTCAGTTTTCAACCCAACTACCAAACGACTAACAATATGAAAAAGCCATAACAAACTGTCTTTGGGCAGAGATGACAGAAAGAAATATTAAGTTGTCCAACATAACACAAAACGACAAATATGATTCAAGATGTATCCTTCATAAAAAAAATTATTCTTGTGGAATCATTTTGTTATCTTGGCGATCTGTGCTAGTGCGGGATGTGAATTAAGTTCGATCAAATTCCACAAGTTTTGTTAGTTTATTCTCATCTTAACCTGTCGTTCACTTTCACTTGATATTCAGGGTCGAATTTACAACGGCTATGTTCGTAGTGCTATGTTACATGTGAGTGAACGCTGGGCCTCCACTAACTCGATTTTACTGAGGATGCAGAGGAATGATTCTGTGGTGTGTGTCTTGATGACAGAGTTAATTTTGACTTCCTGCTATTGAGGTTGAATGCTCAGACTGGAGTCAGCTCTACGTTGCAACTGCCTATGGTGGTATGAACATGTTGAACGAAGCTCTGGTCGAGGAAGACTTGGAATGACTCAAAGATGACCTTAAGCAATGGTCTATCAAAACCAACGTAAATGAAAATGGAAATGTTGAATGCAGCTCTGGTTTGAGAAACAGATGTATACACACCTCAATTGCGAGTAAGCGAGGAGAGGGAAGGCCTAGAAAGACCTGGAATGACTCAGTCAAAGATGCCCTCAAGCAATGGCACATCAAAAGTAACATAAATAATATGGTATCATGGCGACAGTCACTTTGTGCTGCCATGTTAAACAAAGAACTTTTAGTGACTAATTATGAAACACCTTAGAATACGACATTTCTTCCATCGTAGAATGCAAAGAACATCTTTTCTATCATAACATATTTTACAAAAATAACTTCTGGTGATTACCCAGAAGACCCCCTCCAATGATAATTTACTGTTATATTTGTAACGTTGATCAACATTTGAAAAAGTGTATTTTCTTTCTGTTTGAAGATAAAAACGTTATTTCGTCTTTAGAAATCAGTTAATAATCCTTAAAAGAATCAATTTCATTCGATTATGTTGATTACCTTTGTTGTCAGACACTATTCAATAATTCAAAGCGCAGCATGAAACATGATGGGAATCAGGAATCAATGCATTTTCACCAATAGACATTAGAAATGATATTATCAATCGACAACAAAAGTCTTTGGAAAAGAGAGACATCACAACAGCGACTGAAGTAACATCACTGGAACTCGGTGCTTCACATCATTTGGTTCAATATTCTATTTCAGATGAGCAAAGTCAATTTTACACTCGACATTTAGATTTTTAAGATCTATGCAGTTTGAAATTTTCTTTAACAGTGTTGCAAAATTGTTTATACATCTATGTGGACAAGGCATGAAATTACAGAATAAAATGACATTGCTGAAAGATTTTCAGCATTGTTGCAAAATACGTTTATTTGAGTCATGAAGTGCAAACACCCGAACTTCTTTATCTCTTTTGTTTTGGTCTGTCTTCAAATAATAATCCTTTTTCTCATCTATTCCAGTAGAATGAAATTCTATAAATTGATTCAAAATTCTGGCTCATTTTTGGATGCAATAAAAAAGTGGGTGACAAATTAAATTTCGAATTGGAAACAGAAAAGGAAGCGAAAAACCGCCCATGGATTTTTGGATGACATATTTTGGAATCACTTTTGCAATTACTAACTAGCAGAGCATTACAATTGTTGATAAAATAGAAGAAACTATCAGGCATGTGCATGTATGAAATTAAAACCTGGCCAGTGAGGGTTGAGGGCATGTGTTGCATGGAGAGAAATGATATGAGAATGATATGATGGATGACAGTGTAATCTGAGTCTTAAAGACAAGCTTTTCTTTTTCAATTCAATTAATTAGTCAAAAAATAAAACAAGCATGCTTCAGTTGCCATGTAGGGAAAGGGTAGTAAACATTTACACAGAAGAGGATACAGTAGCTCAGCACTTGTCAAAATTCGCCTTGAATTGTTGCGTTGTTGAGGCATTTATTACCTTTCTTGGGAATCTATTCCAAGGTCCAGAGATCCTGATTGAGAAGGCGGCCCTCCTCCGATTCAATCGAAATCAGCGGTGAAATAGTTTCTTATGGTGTCTGTGTAGATCTCTTTCTGGTGCAGGAGTGAATAATAGTTCCTGAGGTATATCGTAATGACCATTGAGGAGATTATAGGCCAAAATCAGATTACCATGTAATCGTCGGCGCTCAAGGGAGAAAAGGTTAAGTTTCTTGAGTCGGCTTTCGTAGGGCAGATCCGATAGACCCTGCACCATTCGAGTCGCTAGTCTTTAAACTCTCTCCAGATGCTGGATATCATTTATTAGATATGGAGCAGAGGCCTGAACACCATATTGTAACAGTCGTCTGACGAGGGAGACATAAAGTGGGGGAAATATTTCAGGAGTGAGTTTGCAGAAAGAATGTCGAATGAAAGTAGAGTGCGCCTTGCTTTGTTTGCAGCCAGGATGCAATGTTTTGATGACTTGAAGGATGAATCGACCAGAAGGCTAAGATGTTTTGTCTTGTTTGCCTCCTTGAGCGGAGCCATGTCACTGGCAAGAGTAAGAGCCGAGTCAGAAGGAGATCCCACTGCAATATGGCAGCATTTATCGACATTAAGTTATAAGTCCCATCCAATGGACCACAATAGCCCATTTCCAGGCACGTTGAAGGCTAGACTTGAGATTCTCAATGTCGCTTCTACAAGCTGCTAATTTGACATCATCTGTAAATAGGAGCACGTTTCCACCAATCACTTGTCACATGCCGTTTATATAAAGTAGAAAAAGAAATAGGACCCAGCACGGAGCCTTGAAGAACATCGCTGTAAACATCCATTTCAGATGACAGACTGCAATTTATCTGAACCGTGTATGTACGCTCACCAAGAAAGGATTTTATTCACTTTATGACCGATTCATGAAGACCATAGGTGTTGAGTTTATATAAAAGTAAGCGGTGATTGACAGAATCAAAGGCCTTGGCAAAGTCTAAAAAGACAATGTCAGCAGTATCTCCGTCGTCCATCATACTCATAATCCACTGTTCCATCACAAATAAACTTGTGAGACATGAACGTTTTGGAATGAAACCATGTTGAGATGGAGAGATCGTAGCAGTAGATATAAGATGAGACATGATTGCTCGTTTGAGTAGAACTTCCATGGATTTTGAGATGATAGAGCTGAGGCTCACTGGTCTGTAATTCATTGGGTCTTTTTTGTCACCTTTTTTAAAGATAGGGCAGATTGTGGCCACCCGCGAATCAACAGTAACAACAATGGTTGAAAAGGGCTGCTAAAGGTTCAGATAGTTCATGTACAACAGCCTGTAAAATGGCTAGATATAGTCCATCCGAACCTTGCTACTTCTTGACCTCATCCTGATGGTAACCGACAATATTGGTGGTGCTATCATATGTAGTGTTGCAGGTTCTCTGCCATCATCATCTTTAAAAATATTTGCGAAAATATCAGCAAAGAGAAATGCTTGTTGGTTCAAGTGCGCAATTTTTTCACCTTCAAAATTACGTAAGGTTAAAATTTGATTGTTCAATTTTTTTATTTCTTGTCACATGAGTGTAAAAACGCTTCGGGTTATGACCAGCATCAAGAGCAAGCTGCCTCTCAAAATCTTGTTTACTTATGCTGAAGATGTGTTCAACATAATTACCTTGTTTTCTGCAGACCTCCAAAACCGCCTCAGACATTGTATTTTGTTAATTCCCCCATGCAGCATTTATCAGTTTTCGTTAAAATAATGTTGAGGGCGTGACCAGTGTACAGTGATTTGGACTTTAGTCTCTCTTCAGGGATCTTCGAGGGGAAGTTACAGGACTGACTTTTTTTCATCTTTTATCTAAGCTTATATCGATTGACTTCAGAGGAAGATTACATCTGGACAGTATAGAAAGAGGTGTGCAGAATGGATGTCAGTTCTTGGTTTAGTTGATGTAGAACAGTTGAAATAGCAAGGTTATTTGGCAGAGGGGGCCAAGGAAAACATATGATGGAGTGATAATGATGAACTTGAGAGAAAGATGGATAAATAAAGATCTGGTCAGAGATTGGTTAGTTGGAAGTCAAATTTTAAAACCGACCTACCCATTGCATGCCAGCATGTAAAACAGACGTTAACCCGATGATGATGATGATGATGATGATGATGATGATGATGATGATGATGATGGTGGTGGTGGTGGTGGTGGTGGTGGTGTTGCGTTCGTGGTGGTGTAGTAAGCACCACTTGCAATGCAAGGATCAATTTCGGGTAAGTTGTGAGTGGTTCCTTCTACACCAATAACCAATGGAAGAAGTTTCAGTAAACTAAAACTAATAAAAAAAAAATATCTGTTAGATGAAAGTTTATCTAAGTGAGCAATTATTCCCATTGAAAATAAACGTGCTCCATCCCCCGACTGCAATGAAGTAGTGAATACATTTGCTCTTGCTAAACATCGGTAAAATAATATCAAATAAACTTTTTTTTCAGCCATGATTTTTGATGTATTAATCATCTGCAGATGAAGAGATGGCTTGGAAACTTTTATTTTTGTTCTTATCCAGAGTGCTCTAGGTTTTTTTTTTTGGGGGGGGGGGGGTATTAGATTTTCCCCACATTAAAAACCGACCATGTGTTTAACTCTGTCCTCGTGAGGACACAAACGAGGGAATATATACACTTGATATGGTCAGCATGCATGCCATCTTCCATTGCACGTTTTTTTTGTTTTTTATGGCAGTCATCAATCCTAACAATAAAGATAGACACAGTTTCCGTCATTTCATTGGTTGTTATATAGAAAGTTTTAAAATAGAATGATTGAGTTTTGCGACCAAGGATTTTGATATCACCTATTGTCAATGAAGAGGGAGTCCTCGTGGGTGTTTCTTAGGGAAAACGCAGAAGTTGGTTCATAAAAATATCCACAAGCAGCAGATGCTGGTCCATGGACAGGGATAAAAAGTGGACTTGTTATATATGAACAGAAAATTAACTTTTTAGAAAGACATTGAAAGACTTGTATTTATTTTTTAACTACAATATTATTCCAGAAAGCAAATTTAATGTTAATGTTAAAAATAGCGGTAAATCATCTGTCGTCGTCATCATTATCGATTTAACATCAATTTTACATGCTGGTATGTGTTGTATGGCTTTAAGAAATTGATATGCAAACTAACCTATCTCTGGCCAGGTCTTTATTTATCTTTCTTTCTCTCAAATCCATCGTTATGATGTCCTACTATGTTTTCTTTGGCCTTCTACTGTCAACCGACTCTGCTATCTCAACTGTTCTACAGATACTAACCCAAGAACTCTCATCAATTCTTTCAATGTGACCATCCATTCTAACGAAGTTTCCTGTACTTCACACATCTCTCTATACTATCCAAATTTAATCTTAGTCTGAAGTAATCAGATCTAAGCCTGTCTTTAAGACTTACATTACACATTCATTGTATAATTCTCATATCATTTCTCTCCATGCAACGCATGTCCTCAACCCCCACTGGCCAGATTTCACTTTCATAAATCATATATATGTTGGATAGGCTCTTGCTTGGTAACGCTCTGCTGGTTAGTAGTGGCAGAAGTTCCTTGAACTAACTCTTGCAATCACACTCGCACCTGCTCCTCCCTGTTAAACATTGTTTATTTATTTAAAGTGGGATGATCTATTACGGTCTGTCATTCGTTTTCAATGAATTGTTCACATAAATAGGATGGTAGTATCCATTGTTGTACATGATTAAGTTACAATAAAATTTGCATTTTATATGAAAACTATTTTATGACATGTAGTTAAGGTGTCTGAGGTGGGAAGAGTCCCACATCATAGATTCTAGTGGTATGGGAGCATGGCACCTTTCACTTGCCCTGTTTGAATCACTAATTATGCCACAGAGATTTATTTCGAATTTTCCAAATTTGTTCGTTTTCATAAATTATTTTAATAAAGTATAAACTTAATTAAAATCGAAAAAAAAAGTGGGCTAGGACGGTTAAGTTTCTGTGGTGCAATCAATCAGTACGTCAACTGAGAGGTTGGTGGCTCAAGTCTACCTAGAGACAATTTTCTTTATATTTTATTAAAATTTCAAATGGAGATTTGGTATCTTGTTCGTCTGAAGCCGAAACTATACTTTTACTTCTATTAATGCACTATTGTACTTTTATTACCAATGAAGATTCGGTATGGTATTATTTTTTAATGATCAATTAAGTTTATTATACTATGTCAGACAAACATACTATATTTCAATGCTCAATTCGGGGATGGGTAGTATAGTATCTGTTCTGTTATTGTGAAACCATCCTCCTAGGCATTACCTCCTCGTTTGTGGGAGGAAGGAAGTGTAGTATCTGTTCTGTTGCCATGAGACCATCTTCTCAGGCATTACCTCCTCCTTTGCTGGGACAGTTTAGTATATGTTCATTCGTCATGATACCATCCTCTCAGGCTAGTAAAATAATGGATAAAAGAAAAATTTGGGCAAGAACAGCTAATACTTTGTGGATGTACCATAGAATGGGATGACTTGGGGCGGTGGGGTGACTTGGGACCAAAATTAGTGTCTTCATGGGATTCCAAATAAGTAGAAAAGTATTGATTTCATGCAAACTTATAATTGAATAACATGAAAGCAATTACATTTTACATGTTTTGACCAAGTATTTAGAGAAGGGATGTCCTGGGCCAGGTAGGAGGGCCATTCTTGCATTTTCCTGTTTTTCCGATTTTTTTTTTTATCCCCGAATAAATGTTTCAGGTACTGCATGATCCTCTACTCCAATGAAAATGACCAAGTGACTTTTTGGTAACATTTTATATTTCAACAATAGGTTTAAAAGGAATAAGTCAGTATTTAAGTTTTAGTGGCTAAAATTTTGATGCAAAAAATATTTGTACCATGCTGGGGTGACTTGGGACATCTCATTAGAGGTGAGATCATAAATAGAGTAGGCAAATATGGTAGACAAATGGGATAGACAAATTAGGCAGGCAAATGCGGTAGGCACGTGAGGTAGACAAATAGGGTATGCAAATGGGGTATTTATGCATGGAGTATCGAGAATTTATGCATGTAGTGCTCTTTGAATGCATTGTATTGATTGCAGGTGTGATTGTGAGTTTCTGCTCCTGCTAATTCATTTAACTTATTAGAGGTTAAATCTTAACAAGTTGTTATAATTGTACATCTTTATTTACAGATAACAACTTAAGTATACCTACAATTATGCTGAGAACATATATTCCTAAAAAAGGTTCAAAGAAGAAACTGTATAAAAACTTCACAGAAGACAACCTGGAAGCTGCAATTGATGCTGCACGAAAAGGGGAAAGTTATAGAGACATTGAAATCAATTTTGGTGTTCTTAAGTCAACCATGCATAGAAGGATGAAAGGGTTGAACTCCAAACAAATGGGTGGACAAACTTTACTAAACATAGAAGAGGAACAGAAATTTGTTGATCATTTGATAGCAGTATCTAAGTGGGGCTTTCCATTCTCTCAATTAGATCTACGTCTAATTGTTAAAGCTTTATTGGACCAAGC
Source organism: Sepiola atlantica (assembly GCA_963556195.1). Taxonomy (NCBI): domain Eukaryota; kingdom Metazoa; phylum Mollusca; class Cephalopoda; order Sepiida; family Sepiolidae; genus Sepiola; species Sepiola atlantica. The sequence goes on along the minus strand of OY744522.1, from coordinate 87,010,541 downwards.
TGGTAGAACTGTCAAAAAGTTCAAGAATAACGTTCCTGGTCATGACTGGGCTAGGATCTTCTTAAAACAACACAAAAATACTATTAGCACACGGAGTTGCAAAAATATAAAAAATGCTAGAGCGGACTTGAAAAATGAAGACTTCGTCGAATACTTTACCTGTCTGAAAGTATTGAAGGGATCCCTCCTACCCATATTTTGAATTATGATGAAACAAACTTGTCAGGGCTTGGAGAAACTCATCTCAAGTGTGGAGTGAAGTACCCTGAAAGAATCATGAACTATTCTAAGGGAGCCACCTCGATTATGTTTGCAGGAACAGCTGCCAGAATGTTGTTGGAACCATATGTGGTGTATAAAGCAGGTAGCATGTGGAACTCTTGGACCAGGGGAGGTCCAAAAGATGCCTGCTACAATCGTTCAAAGAATGGTTGGTTCGATGCTGCATGATTTGATGATTGGTTTCGAACAGTTGTCATACCCTGGGTGAAACGTTTGGATGAGACTAAAGTGGTAATTGGGGACAATCTGTCCAGCCACTTTTCACCTGATGTTCTTCTGAAGAGTACAACATCAATTTTATCTGCCTTCCATCAAACAGCACAGATCTTACACGACCCCTGGATGTTGCGTTTTATAGTCCGATGAAGAGAGTTTGGCGTAAACTTCTAAAAGAGTGGAAAATTAGAAATTCTAAACAAGCAACATTACCAAAGGATGAATTTCCTCATCTACTGAAGGAATTACTGCAGCATTTGAATTCAGATGACTTAGTTGTTGGCTTCAAGGCCTGTGGAATTTATCCTTATGATCCACAACAATTACTCAAGAAGTTTCCCGATGATTCAGAAAATCTACAATTAAATGTTTCTGGGGCTGTTGAAGAAAATGAGGGAGGGCGACAAGAAACCAAAACAATGCAGAAAGAAGATGAAAGTTGAACCAGGAAAAAGTGTTCCATCGGCTGATTTGGATGGTACTACCATGCTGAAGAGTCAGATAACCATAATGATGGATCTGAAGAGGAGGAGATAGAAGTCAGCTCAGTGGATGAAAAAAGTGATTCTGACGAAGAATCACCCATTGGCAATGTGAAGTCCGGTGCTGATGTCAAGTCTGCTGCTACCAAGATTGGTGATTGTGTCAAGATGCTTAACGATCCTTTCAAAAACTACTAGGCACAAGTAGTTAACAATAGCTATGGTGATGAATTTGAAATCCAATACTTTAAATTTAAATGTGGCTATCATGTAGTAAACAGTGGTGATATCGACTCTCGACATCAAAAAGACCTCCAGAAAGTTGCATGGCAAATGGACAGACGCGAACACTACTTTTTTGAAAACATGTGATTTATATATTTTATTCACAATTGTGTAATGTGTCATTCAATTTTGACTGTATACACCTCCCCCCACCCCGGGTATCCCAGGGGTAAATTGAAATTTTTGGTGAAGTGCCTGCCTCTAGGCTGATTTTGGTGGTGAAGTGCCCACCTCCGGGCTGATTTCAATGGTGAAATGTCCCACCCTCAGATTACATTGATTGGTTGATAGACCGCCCCCAGAATTCATAAATTGTGGTTTTAAGATCAAAATCTTAAAAAGTATCTACGGTCACTCAACCTTGCTGGGTCATATTGTGAATTCCCTGCTCCCCCCCCCCTCTTAGGCTAACATTTGCTATATTGCCTGCCACTTGTCTTCCACCAAACTTGGAACTGCCCACAGTGAAGTGCCAGTGGGCCAATTTTTGTGGTGAACTGCCCACCCCGGGCCAATTTTTATGATGAAGTCCCAGGAGAAGGGGTGTACACAGTCAAAATTGAATAACGCAAAATGTTTTTTAAAAACCTAATACTGTCCCAAGTCACCCCACATCTGTTACAGTCCCAAACCAGTTCATAATCTGTAGCCAGAGCACTTTTTTCATAGTGTCCCAAGTCACCCCCACACGGGGTGACTTAGGACAACCCAGTTTTTATTTAAAAAAATAGGCAGAGAATGGGTGGGACATGAAAAATACTTATATGACTCTCTTTCTCTAACCAAGATGGAACTTTTTAGCCAATTACAGCCTTCTGAAAACTATTAAACATTTTCTTGTGAAGTGGTTTTACACAAAATTGTCCAAAGTCACCCCGTTTAACAGTAACTCTTAACCTACCAGAATCAAACCAAACCTAAGAATCTTTTAGATTTACAGACATGATTAAATAGATTTGTCTTCAAGGATCAAAAGCGTCTTGGGTGTGGTCTTAAACTACATCCGGTGGTGATGAGCCAATTTGGAAGTTTGGGAAAATGTGAAGTCCCACTTTGCCTTTCCATTGCTCCCAGGTCCACTCTGGCTTAGAGAGGTAGTTGCTGTCATGGTTCCCTCCATGGGGTAAATAGAATCTGTCTCAGATATAATATGAAACTGCATCCGGTGGTGAGGCTCCAATTTGGGAGCATTGAAAAGTGTAAAGGCACCCCTTTGTTGCTATTACTCTAGGTTCACTCTCACCTGGAGTGGTAGTACCTGTCAGGGTTAAATAGATTAAATAGAATGTAACGTTTGCAGACTATCTACAAAATATATCCCTACAAAACAAATCTATAAATATCAAAACTAAAATGATTGAATGTATCTTTAAATGGCACAAAAATGGTTGATATGTTGTAAAACAAAACAACTAAACCAAACTAGAGGGCAAATATGTTCGTGTGTAAATTTAATTATTTTATCTGTGACTGATTTCTGTGACATTTTTCCGGGATTCTAAACTTTTATTGCAAGGTTTTGATCTTTATTTTTGGTATCAACTTTTTACGGTGGGTTTTTGTCCCTTAAGCGTTTGTCTCTTCGCTTGCAAATTGCACACCGCAAAAGAACAATGGACATGGTTTTAAAGAATCTGATGTCAATAAGTGCGATTGCAACAAATAAATAAATAAAATCTGATGGAAATCTTCAGAAATGAATGTAAATGAGATTCGTAATTGAAGAAGGAAGAAGTTAAGAAATGAAAGCAACAATAATGAACTTTATGATCAAAATACAAATATTAAAAGAAATGAATGAAAGTTATGAAGAATGAAAAATAGGATGAATATGAAGAGAAATATTTAGAATAAAGATTCCCTATCAAAGAAAACAAAAATAAAATAAGAATGGATATTCTTAAGATGTGTTCATTCAATATGTTATTTCAAACTTAAGACCAATCTACAGACATTTCTTACAGAGATTCATGGACGCATCTAAATTATGTGCAGATTCAATTTTTTCTTTTAACGATGAGAATGCTTTGTATTATATGGTTTGGTTTGGTTTGGTTGTTTTGTTTTACGGAATATCAATTCCTTTTGGCTTATTTAATGCCGAATCCGGTCATTTTGGCAAAAGTTTTTATGATTCAAGTTACTTATATGTTTAAGTATTTATTCATGGTGTTTGGTTTGATTGCTTTGTAGAGGTAAAATGTTGTTTTTGTTTTGGGCTTTGAAGAACATGATTGAGTTTTGCAAAGGAAAAGGAAAACAACAATCGCATTAATGTTTGGGGCATTTTTGGTCAGGAAGCCGGAATCTTCTGACAGCCTGATCTGGTAGCACCAGATTTGTATTATTTGGATTATTCGGACTACTGTTCTCATCTTGCATGTTATTCTCAAAACATTTTGGCCGATGTAAGTTCTCACCTTCTTCTAATAAGTCTTGTAAAACTCAGGAATTTATACGGAATTTCGAACTGAATCCTTTATTTAACCACGGGGGTAGATTGCTCTCGTTCCGTTAGCCATGACTGGGAAGAAGTTTTAAGTAACTCTTAATTATATTTTTAGTATCGCCTGCACTGAGAATTGAACATTCAAACCCACAGAAAACTGTCACTTAGAACTGATTATTACTTAGAACTATCCGTTGCAACATGAATCAATGTAGACAATTCTCGTATGAATTTTGGGAGCCTTAAACCTATTCTTATTTTACATGTGTAGTGTTACTACATATTACTATATTATATTATGTTATTATTCTTTTATTTATTTTGGGGGGAATATTATTCCAAATCTAAGCATGACAGACCAACTGAACAGAGCCTCTTACAGGGATACTTAGACGCATCTAAAATATGATGCATCTATTCAATGTACACGTTTAGCAATGAGAATGGTATTTCAAATTGAAGTGTGACAGATTGATTGATCGACCGACCGACGGACAAAGCTTTTCGTAAAAATGCGAAGACACATGAAAAAAAAAATCCCAACCTCAAATGAAAAGAACCTTAAGAAAAAACACTAATCTTCAGAAAGAAAAAGTAATGCAAGCATTTTTACTTTTCAAATCTAATGTTACATCATAAAGGCATTTTGTCGAAAGAGGCCTCCATTGCAGAAATCTGGATTTAAGATAATGATGCAAAGAACACGAAGAGATCTAATGGGAAAAGATTGTAAAGCTACCCCACCCCCACAAAAAAACAAAAAACAAACGAAAGACGTTTGAAAAGATACCAGCAAGAAAGACAGGCAAAACATAGAAGGGAAATATTGATGATTTAAAGAAAGAGTTTCTATAGCTAGATTACGAGGAAAGAGACTTATTGTTTAATTTTCTGCATTAAAAATTGGCCAGGGACAATAAATAAATTAATAAATAAATAAGATTAAAGTAATGGAAGCAAAAATAAGCACACAATAAAAAAAAAACCTTTTATCACTTTTTATTTGTGGCTTATTTCTTAATTCACAATTTATCTCGATTACTTCCCCTTTTAACTTTTCTCAATTAAGTTCTTTTTAGTAGTGTTCTCCATCTTTGATTTTTATTATTCCACATTTCTTTTACATCTTTAATATATTACTTAAAAAAAAATTTCTATTCAATTCCATCTTGGCTGCAGCAAAAATGTTTCATAAACATTTCTTTAATTTTTCTTCTTTATTTCTCTACTTTTTCCATTCTGATTCCTTTTTCGTTTCTTTCAGTTTCTTTCCTTTTACAACTTTATTTCTTCATCTTGCTCCTTCTTTTTCTCTTCTCCCCTCCCTGGATCTCTCAACTTTTCATTACTTTCTTTTAAATCTCTTTTTGTTCTTTGATATGGAGAAAAAGAACAAACATGGAGAAGGAGATTCTGCTGTAATAAAATTATTTTTCTCTTTTGTTTTAGAGCATAAATTAACCACATTATTTAACTTTTGTCCTTCCCCCTCCCCAACTCGGCACTCCCCATAACAATCGGAAGTTAACCCTTCAACAGCGGCGCATGTGACAGAAATGTTGTCTCTTTCCGCTATCACCAGCAGCTGTGCGACAAGTATAAAACACACTTGCCAGACCTTGAGGGCTTGACCCCACACCATTGCTGTTAGGCAACATGGTGACCACAACAATACTCAGCAGCAGCAACAAAAGCACTGACTTGGTGGCAATAACAGTAGAAGGAGCTGATTCTACCCATAGTATAGCATGAACAGCAGCTTCCGATCCTGCCTGCAGCACAAGCAGCAACAACAGCTCCGACCCTGCTCACAGTGCCAGTACTGATTCGGCAAGGACAATAGCAGTATAGCTGACTCCTTTAATGATTCAATACGACAGGTGACATCCCAATACTGTTAGGAAAAATCATAATCATCATCATACACTTGAACAAGCCGACCCTGAGTGCTTCAAGATAACAAGTGACGTTCCAATACTGCCACATCATCATCGATCAGCATGGTGGCATCCTTGATTCATTGAGCTGTGTACCGTTATCAAAGAGACATATTTAAAAATAAAAATAAAAACACTCTTTACTATTTTACACACGAGTTTGTCTTCTATTTCTTTTTGTTACGTTTCATCACACCATTTTATTATTTTTACTTGCTAGTGGGAATCGTGGTATACTAGATAACTAGGTCATGTAGTTCTCATCCGTGCCATAGCTCCCTGCTACACCTTTGCCTTTAAAGTTTCATTCAAACCAGAAATTAATTTTTAACTGACAAACCTTTCTCTTTTAATTCAAACTTTCTTTTTCCTGTTCTTTTATTTTACCAATTTTATTCTCCTCGCTTTTTTCCTTCATCTTTCTTATTTTTTTTGTTCCCCTTCTTTTATCTTTCATTTCGTCTTTACTATTTATTTTTATTTTAAACTTTTTTCTCTCTCACCACTCAAATTTTGTTTCTTTCCTCTTCATAGTTTTACCATTTTTCTTCTTAAGTTCATTCACTTTTTCTTCCTACCTCATTTAATCCGTCGGTTTCGTTTTTTTAGCATCATCTTCTTTCAAATTCTTTCTCCCTTTTCTCTCTTCACTCAAACCTTCAATTTCTCTTTTCTTTCTTTTTAACTACTTTCATTTTTCTTCTTCTTTCTTCACCTTTCTTTTTTCATCACCTTCCTCTATTAAAAAAAATTCCTTCCTATTTCATTTTCTCGTTCTCCTCCCCTCTCTCTCTCTCTCTGAAACTATCATTTTATTCATTTCTTTTTATTTCTTCTTTTCTTTCTTTCTCTCTTTAATTTATTTTTAACTTTTGCCTTTACTAAAAAAAATCCTTTTATCTTTATTTTTCTTTCTTTCTCTCTCTTTCTAATTTCTTTGCCTTTCTTTCATTTTCACTGAAAGTCTTTTTTTTATTTCCTTTCTTTTTAACCCCTTTGTATTTCTTTCTTACTTATACTTTCCTCTCCCTCCCACGTCTCTCTCTCACACTCAAACACACCTCTCTCTTTAAGAAGTCCCCCATAAAGCTCCCCCCCTTATCCTATTTTCTCCATGCCCCCCCCCCACCTCTCAATTGAAAGAAGAACTGGCAATCATAGACAAAGACTTCTCGACAAGGAATTCTGAGAATGATAAGTATTGACAAAAAGAGAGAGAAACCTTTGCTAAAAATGAAAAGACGGATATTGATTGAGGAATGCCAAGAATTCAGACATAAATTGGAATCAAATGATTTAATTTCCTTCTTGTTTGAACAATTATGTTCACAGTTTTCCAATTGTTTATAAAGCCTATCAGGTAGAAGAATAAATAAAAAAATTAAATTTTAAATAATCTGGAGTGTGGGTAGGTGTATAATGGATAATGCGGACTACAGAATCGGAAAGCTGAGTTCAAATCAGATCAAGTCTATTGCATTAACTTACAGTGTTATATGATTTGGAAAGGTATGAATAACCCCTCATACATTATCAGAAAAGAACCGGCAGCATGTTTAATGAATCTTTTACAATAGGCATTGATTTAATTGCTTCACACTGCAGCAAAATGTGTCGGCACTTACCAGTAGAGGCGCCTTAGACGATCGGCAATAAACCACTCCTCCTCTTGAAGGAGAAGGTAATGCCTGAGAGGGTGCACCTTCTAGGATCGAGCCGAATCATACCTCATTCTGACAAAGAAAGGTTGGATTACGAATAGAGGCAGTTCCTTGGTTGCCAGAATGATGCCATTAGATACAATAGATAAGGTCGGATTACCAACAGAGGCAGTTCCTTGGTTGCCAGAATGATGCCAATAGATATTGTGATTCAGCATTAAACACCACCAAAAGGGTTAATCTCTGTATTTTTAAAACTATCTCTGGTTCCTCCCTGTAAAACATTAACAGCAAAAACTCATCTCTCTACCACCGCTGCAAAGAACTTTCCTTTCGTTCCCTGTGTACCTAAAACAAAACGGAATTTTCATGAACAGAGTTTCTTTCCAAGAACTTCCCATCTTTAGAACACATTACAACGGGACTAATTCCCTGCAGACTACAACATGGTCGTCTTAAAGTTCAATGTCATCAAATACTTGTTGAGCCGTCCTCTTAAGTAATCAAATTTTGTCAATTCAATTTTTCGTTTTCAAGCCTCTCATAGTATTGTTTATCATCCAACTCTCTCTCTCTCTCTCTCTCTCTCTCTCTCTCTCTCTCTCTCTCTCAAGCCATGCTTCCAAAGAATAGATAAACAGCCGAAATGTTTGTTTTTTTTTGTTTGTTTTTTAGTTTTTGAAATAATATTTAAAGAATTTAGAGTAGTCTCCTCTGCCAACATATTGAGGATAATTTAGGGCCTGTCCAAAAGAAGGAAAAAAAAATGAAAACTATAAGCAAAGCAGATATTGTTAAAATTATTTGCAAAAATGGTAACATAGTTATGAAAACAGAAAAGTTAACTGAAAATATATAGTGTACCGATAGTTTGTTGTCATGTAATTTATATATTTGTTGGAACCAACGGTAATGAACGTGCGTTTATCTGCGATAATCATGCTGTCTGTGGAATAGTTTTTATAAAAATGCAGTAAAAAACCCCGAAAGAAAACAGAATAATAATACTTATTAAAAATATGAATATATAAAAGTTTAAAAACATTTTTTAAAGTAATATATTATCATTTGTTACCAAAAGAAAAAGGAAATCATATTATATTATTTTACTGCTGAATAAACAGTGGTTCGGAAAACATTTGTCTTACTTAAATATTTGAACTTGATGATACTGGTAGCAGTAAGAGGACTTGCGATTGAGAGAATGCCATCTCCTTGACTCTGTCTATGACAATAGAAAACAAAACTGTAGAGCGGATAAAAAAACAAAAAGTTAAGAATTTATTGGAAATACAAATTTTTTTTTTCATGGCATGTAGCAAGTTAGTGTAAAAATGAATGACGAAACATATTTTTTTTAATGTAGTTTTTGTCTACGAAGCTATTCCGGTTAGTAAAATAAGGAAAAATCTCGTTTTACGTTATATAGAAGATTAATCGAAAATTTATTAAAATATAAAATGAAATTAGAGAGAATTAAAACGATTTTTTAAAATCTTATTTAAAATAAAAATGTAAACATGACTATATCTTTAATTATTTTTCTTTAAGTCTTCCACCTGGCAATATATCTCCACCCGGGCAACGCCGGGTAAATACAACTAATACCTGTTGTGTATTGTAAGTGATTCATTGTATACGTGTAATCGAACACAAGTCACCGACGGGGTGAGGTGAGATACGATGTGTGTTCATATTTTTTAAAACAATACTAGTGCATTTTTATTTACCTCCTCTGCAGAGGTAGTGGTTTTGAAAAGCCAGTGCACTAGAGAAAGTGCAATCTGGCCTACGAAAAAATGCCTGAGCAGCACCGTCGGTATTTCCCAGTAAGGACACCTCAGGCGATTAGCACTGAACTAAATCCTTCTCAAAGAGAGAAGGTAAAGCCTGGGATGGTAGACCTCCTAGGACTGAACAGATCCATACCTCATCCCAACCGAAGACTGATTGTCAAGCACGTATCCATTATTAGTTCATAAATGCCCACTATGGATTTGATTAGATTTGAATTCTGCATAGCCGATTCCATAGTATGTAATGGTATCCATTACGCCAACCACACACTTTGAGATTCAGAAGTATAAACTAAAACAATAGGGCACGATGCAAGTTTATCCTGCAGGTGCTTGAGGTGATGTCTACATAACAAAAACCATAGAAGAAGGCAGATAAAAATTATCAAGAGGATAATGGTTGCTGATCACACCAAAACAGCCATGCCAACACCATATGACCCGTGATATTTCACTTTATCCATCTCATCCAAGTGTGAGAAGACCATGAAGATTGCATATCTAATACAAAGGAGTTTTGGTGTTTCATCTATGGCTCAGAAAGTGGGTGTGGAGGTCTTGAAGTTCTACCCAACACTCTGTTGCGATAGAGAACTAAAAAGATTAAATTCATCTTATAATATCTTAGCCTAAATCTATTACAATGCTATTAGAATTAGTGCTTTTTATCTAAAATAAAGCTACTGAGCTAAATGTTGATCAAAAATATCAATGGGGTTAGTGTTTATCTAAAATAACTATGCTATGTGTTTAGTGTTTATCAAACTAATACTATTTATTTAAAATAAAATTACCATTAGGTTTAGTGTTTATCAAAACAATTTCATTGAGTTTAGTGTTTATCTAAATGACAATACTATTAGGTTTAGTGCTTATCTAAAATGACAATGCTATGTGTTTAGTGTTTATCGAAATAATGATACTATTTACTTAAAATAAAAAGGCCATTGGATCTAGTGTTTATCCAAAAATAACAATTTCATTAGGTTTAGTGTTTATCTAAAATAACAATTCTATTGGATTGGGTGCTTATCAAAAATGACAATACTCTTGTTTAATGTTTATCTAAAATGCTAATGCTATTGGGGTTGGTGTTTATTTACAATGACAATGCTATTGAGCTTAGTGTTCATCTAAAATGATAATACTGATGAGCTTAGTGTTTATATTAAATGACAATATTAGTGAGCTTCATGTTCATTCAAGTTGACAATATTAGTGAGCTTCATGTTCATTCAAGTTGACAATATTAGTGAGCTTCATGTTCATTCAAGTTGACAATATTAGTGAGCTTCATGTTCATTCAAGTTGACAATATTAGTGAGCTTCATGTTCATTCAAGTTGACAATATTAGTGAGCTTCATGTTCATTCAAGTTGACAATATTAGTGAGCTTCATGTTCATTCAAGTTGACAATATTGTCGGCTTAATGTTTATCAGAAATGAAAATGCTGTCAGGTATTAAAAGCAACTATAAAAGCATCCAGAATGACAGAGATCAGCGGTCAAGTCAAGGCAGCCATGTGAACCTGTAGAGCTGCCAACGACAAGCAAGAAACACTCAAACTTCAGTATCGCTCTTTCTCCAGTTCTCATTTCCTGTGAAGCGTGGAATAGTATTCATTAGTACTTGTAAATCACTAGTTGGCAATACCAGCGTTACTAATCATGACAGATGATCTCTTATTACTTATCTCAGATCTTATATCTTTTCTTCTTTAGACATTCTAATCAGGCAAATGTCTGTATATCCCAATACTCCGTGTATATCTTATCATAAAAAAGAGTTCATGTATGTTTCATCCATGACTAAGTAAAAACGGGTGGAAGTATTGAAGCTTGTCACTCTTTTGTTGGAATAAAGAATTAAAATAATACATTTGTTTTATAATATTTTGATCTCAATATATGATAATCCTAGTGGGATTAGTGTTTATCTGAAATAACAATGTTATTGGGCTTAGTCTTTATCAAAATTGATAATTCTATTGATCTTAGTGTTCATAAAAAATGACAATGCTATTGATCTTACTGTTTATGATTCAATTACTGACAATTCAACGCCGAATAACAATGGCTGACCTAGCAGACCTGAACTCATGCAGATTTGACTATCAATAAGTTAAAAACTATTTGGGGTCGAAATTGACTTTTAACAGTCACTTAGAATATAAATTGACTTTTAACGATTCATTTATGCCCACTGCACGTGCATCGTTTCAGTCTTTCTTTTTTTTAACACAGTTCACTGAATTTTTTCTTGAAATAAAATTCCAATTTGGAAAAAAATTCTGTACAAAATTTACTTTACTTACAAACAATTACATACCCTTACAAGAACAAGGCCATCGTCCAGGCATTACCACCTCACTTTAGAGGAAGGGATAGGTTTACTACCTGTCGCCTTAAGTGCTCTTATTTGTGTGGGAGTGCCAACAAGACCGACCAGGCTATTTTTGGATGAAATTTCATTCTAATGGTCCCTAGACTAAAAATTTATTTTTAACAGTTCCAAAATGCCCGATGCATGTGCATCGTTACCATTTTGTTTCATATTGCGACCCGAATTTAAGGTTAGTGTTAGGATATAAATAAACACAGTGCTTTTGTATTATTTAGAATTCATCATAGCTGCTAAGGTAACGGGAGGTTGTCCTGCCAGGCATTACCACTTCCTTGAGGAGGCACATTTATCCATGAGGGAGTGCCTACAGGATATTTTGGGGTAAAATTGCTTTTTAACGGTTCCTCAGACTATAAATAGACATTTACCAGTTTTGTTATGCCCACGGCACACGCACATTTCCGTCTTTTTTATATAGCCATCTGGACTTACAGTGAGCAATAAGGTTAATGATGAGCATATATTTTTATTTTCATTCATATCAAATATTACCTTTCTTCCAGTGTTTGTGTATAGACATCATTATTTAATCTCACCTCCTAAAAAAGATTTCCTCACCTTTATGTGAGGATGCTCTTTTGTAGTTATGAAATAATACCAAATAATAAATATTATTTATAAATGTAATACTTACAAAACACTACTAATAATACTTATAGCTAAGTACAAAATTTAGTAAAAATATTTATATGGAGTTCAAAGGTGGGAGTATAAGTTTCCTGGGTTCTTCAAGTTTACCGGGTCCCGCTAGTTTTACTATAAAATCTTTTTGGTTACACAAATTATACAGGAAAAGAAATAACATGTTAGTGTTTGGTTTTTATGATTTCAATAATTATCTGAATAAAATTTAGATTAGAACTAAAGTAAAAATATATAATGTTTAAGTCATGTATATGGAAGAATCGCACACATACACAGAAACACGTGAAGTGGTTACAAAATGTTATTAATGTAGAGGAGAGATAAATCTTTTCAGGTTAAAATATGAGTTTTGCATTATATGATTTTTATTTCAAGTAGTAACTCATTGAAATCGCTGACTTTATTTGTAGCAGTCATAAACATAGAGCTATTTTCTCCCTCCAAAAAATGTCCCCCTTCAAATGATCGGGTTACACATTGACCAATCAGTCTGCAGGGCGCATTGATTCCTTCTGTCTGCTGAAGAACTACTTCAGCCTCTTTGGAAATCACGGTCGGTCAGCAGAGAGACTCCTGCAAGCAACAAGGAAACACTTCTACTTTCTTTCTCCTGCCCCTGTCCACAGGACGTTCCAGCAGCTATTATCTTCGCCTGAAGATAACTGTTCAGACTTTCAGCAGCCCAAAGAACTTCCTATTTTCTTCTCCATCAATCAGACACTGTCCAACTTTCTTCCACCTATACCAAACGGTATAGGAAACTTTATTGAATAAACCCTTTTTGTTGTTGTTGGAAGCAAAGGTTTCATTATTTCCTTTCGTGACGTAAGCATAAGATAGGAACAACGTGACCCTCTATATATTTTGTAAGACACCGAAATGCACTACAGTGGAAAAACTATCTTAATGAAATCATATAAGTGTTGTGTTTTACTGGAAAACGATAAACAAAACAAAAAAAGAAAATCAACCAAGTTTGATTCGAACCAACAACATTTTGATTACCATCCGAGCAAATTTTGAAAACTGTAAATTCAATCCATAATAAACTTGTATGACAACATAATAGTTGCTGTTATTGTGTATATTTGTAAAGTTATGATCTTATTGCAAAAACACACATGACTGATCAATAAGACATGCAGTGGCAAAGGATCGTGTAGTTATGTTGCTATAGCGATTATTGGACCTGCTATGTCTGGTACAGAGAGGCTAGGGACGAACACCCATGTACAATGGCAAATACTATAAAATGGCAAACGCTGGAGTAATTAAATATATTCAATGTTGTACGATTATGGAACTAACAGAATGATGGAATGAGTCTTTTAGATAAGTTACTGTATGCTTAAATGAAGCTGACATCATTTTTGTTTTGTTAAACTGATCGAGTATGAAACGATGGAATAATGATTAGTGATAAATTATTGAATCATAGAGAAGACAAAGTTATTGTATTTTAAAGAAGGATAACTGCTCAATACCGCTAGAATGCAATATTTTATATTAAGTGAAATGTATGTAGAAAGCATTGGTAACCACAGTGTCTGCATTTTGGAAATATCAAATTGAATTAGAATAACCAGACGCAGAAAATGTTACATAAATGTAGATCTGTTAATATTTTATTACAGTAAGTGAGAATGTAAAATAAATTATTTAGATCAGCCAAGCAAAACGCGTACGAGAAAAACATGTAGAAAGAGAGAGAGAGCGTTCCTTGTTTAGTTTGAAAATGCAGAGTATCTAATGTATAATAGCAATATTGAAATATAATATGTCCTATAAATATGTCTTCTCAGTGTACGTAGGCAGTGGTAGTAGATATGAGTGTGAGAATGAAAATTTCTCTGACTTCCTGTATGTATGATTATCTCACAAAATATATCGAATGGGACTAAATATTAAAAATGATGAATTTGAAATTAACAATATTTATAATTTCTGAAATTGGCCTAAATTGATGCTGAAGCAGATTTGTACATGTAACTATATCCATCAATAGTACATGGGAAATGTAACTATTATATATATATATATATATATATATATAATGATATTACAGGTTTCATAAAAAGTGACTATTAAAATAATGTAACGATAGAAATCATGAAACGATCTGTAAATATATCTGTTGTAAAAACACGAGTTCTTCTAATGAAAAGTGATTCTATTCTTGCCTAAGCTGATTTCTTTAAAATGCACAGTTCTGCTCTTGTTGTCTGTTTTGTGGTTGAACCAAATTCTGCTGGTCTGATTTTCTTTTCAGTTTTGGTGTCGTTCCAAAATTTGGTACAAACCATTAGGAATAATCACAGATCATTCAACGATTGGCAACTCAGGGAGGGAAGATAGAATTGGCACATTTCCTCTTTTTCTTTTTATCCACCTACGGTTTGCCCTTTTAACTTGTTTTTCTCTGCACGAGGACAACATTGGTGTATGTGCGATTTCAGATATTTATCTATTATATCTAGTATCTCTCACTCCATCTATCTCTCTCTCTCTTATATATATATATACATGTATATACATATATATATATATATATATATATATATATATGTAGACACACACTAAGAATAATACATATCTATTATACACTCCTACAAGAAGATAATTGAATTTTAACAACACATGCATATAACGGTAATGAAGCACATATTTTAAGTAATGTTGAAAAAATATGAAGATCCGGTGGGAGGGGGTGTACCAGAAATGGCTGGGCAACAACTATATTCCAAATAGAAGTCGAATAGTGATGATTGATAATCAAGTCAACCTCCACATATCTAACTAACCTTGGGCTATATCCAACATACAAAAGGAAATGTATCAAAAAGATTCAAAATGAAACAACTGTATCAGCATGGACTTGGCACTCCCACAGTGTGATATCGAACCAGTCTGGTGGTATTGTGAAATGCTGTTGTGGCGCCCTGGGTAAATGGTAATGATGATTCGCTCATGAAATCATCCCTGAATCCAGGGTCCTCTGATCAAGACTACATCTTCTTATGCGGTAGTAGTTGTATTATGTATGTATATATATATATATATATATATATATATATATATCTCCAAGCAAGCGTTGTTGAACGTCACAGAACTTTCTCATTTGTAAATCTTCTTCGTGAGGTTCTCAAACCGTCGAGCTATCCTTCTGGTTTCAGGTGGCAGTCCGTAGAGTATTTCACCGATTGTTCTTAATGTTGCATACCTTTTAAATTCTCGTACCTTCTCTTCCTCATCGCGTGGAGGAGTGTTGTCTCGATGTCGTCTAGTGATTGAGTCTTTCTTTCTTTCTGTACTGCCGTGAACATCGCCATCCGCTGTGTCTGCAACAAAACCTTCATAATTCGATTCACGAGACAAACAATCTTTTAAATGTTTATTCTGTTTTATTTCAGGCGTCAGTCTACCGTCGACCTTGGAGATGTTTAACCAACGCTAAGGGAGAGACTAAATTACTACTCTATCGTAGTTAATTCCTAGCTTAAGTCCTTAGCCATTCAAGGAGGGGGGAAGAAGGAATCTCATGCCTGTATTCTCTTAGGGAATTTAATTCCCCTAATCATTTGAAGACTACATAGAGAGGTCGTCTGTTCGGCCTGCTTCCAAAACCCAGACTGACAAAACTCTGTTTCCCCACACAAAAGCCCGTGACGTCACAGAACCCCTATGCGCAGGTGCACCTTGACCCTTGACCTGAGGTCTCGTCAATGTGGTGGCCCTGTCAACGCCTGTGAGCTCCGACTGTGAGAACAGCTTTATTTTGCACTCAGTTGTACGGGTTCACTCGCACTAAATCGCACAAGCCAAACTAAACTATCTCTCACACATACGTCCGGCCTCACAGGGTCATTATCCAACATTAATTCGGCCATTTCTTTCGAGCACTTTCGACTTTCTTAGTCGTCTTCTGATATTAAATATATATATAAATAATATCAGAAATTTATTCCCGACAGTATACAGTAAGTTATGTATTAAGCTACCTTTTCGTTGATGCTATTGTTTGTGCATGTAATATTACTAAACAAGCGATTATATAGTTCGTAGGGTTGGAAATAAGCAAAGAATATCACAAAGTAAAAAAACGAAATTTGTACAGGATGAGTTATTTGTATAATTTTAGCTTCCTCTGTACGTATGGCTCGTTAGACATGTGGTCCCAGACGATGCCCATGTTAGGCGGACCCTCTTTCGAGGCACAGGTTCGAATTCTGTACTATTCTCATTTTTCACTTTGTGGTATTCATCGCTTATTTCCAGCTCTGTGGACTAAATAATCGCTTGTTTGGTAATATTATCCGTGAAAACAGTAGTACCAACAAAAACAGTTTATTATATAACTTACTATATATATATATATATATATATAGTAATCCAGGTAAAGTAAACATCCACAGAATAAAAATCCAATTAATTTACAAACGTTTTTTAATTATTTTAAATTTTTTTTAATTTTACGATCCGGTTTTGAATCTGGATTGTTTCCTTCATTTTCCTTCTTCCTTATTTTTTTATATAAACATTGAAGTGAAAGATCAGACTTTTTCTGCCTGAGGAAATCTTAGTTTCTAATAACTAATGATCGATAAAATCCACATGCCTGTGTAGTGTCTGTATATTTATATATATATATATATATATATATATATATATATATATATATATATATATATATATATATTTATATATATATATATATACTAGATCTCAGGTTAAATTCTTTGAGTCAGGGAAAAATGAGTTTTCAAAGCAAGTTAAATATAAGAAAATAAAAAGACAAAATTCAAAACTAGCCTCTTTCTGCTCGGTATATATACTTCCCTCTTTAACTACGCCTTAAATAGTATTACTACTTGTATACTGGTGATATTCCCTTTTGTTTATAATGGACTATTCCAATCTTTTTATTCTGTGCCTTCTTTATTATTTATGACTGTTAATAAACTGAGATAGTGATAGAAGTGGGAGTAAAAGATACAGTATAACATAAAAGTGTGGGCGAATCAAACAAGATACAATGAGAGGAAGAGAGTGATAGATAGATACTTAGTCAGAGATGGGTCACTTGGCGATATAATTGCAATTTACGGCTAATTAGAACAATCAAAATAATTTTTTTCCCAATTCCAAAATTTAGGAATATCTTAACAGGTATCTGGTGCGATTTAGATAAATGGGGAAAATTCCCAGGGAAACAAAGGTTGATTAATTCAGCTTTAGTGTAATAATAATAATAACATATACACTCCTGATCAAAAATTTAAGACAACTTGAAAATCTTTTAAAAGAAACCTTTTTTAAGAATAGAGTTTAAACTCCTCCCACTTAAGGTTACCAATACTACAATCTAAAAGGTTATGGAAACAAAAAGCTACATTCCAAACATTTTATTCAGAAATTTACATTTTTATAAAATGAGGCATTTTACACTTGATCAAAATTATAAGACCAGAGACAAACATTTATATTATATATAAATAGAAAAGTTGACAAACCACAAAATATAGAAGCAAATGTAAAACATATAAAAAAACAGGGAGGTGAAATATTGCATAAACTTTGCCATGTTCGGTCATGTTCATTTTTATTATAATAAAGGGGGTGACGGTGACTAAGTGGTTAACGACACGAACTGGCGACCTGGGTGTGCCAAGTTCGAATCCAGTTCATTCGACAAAAACACTTTCACTTAAGATGTTGGCAACCTTCACGTAGTCCTTCCTGTAAGTACCCAATTTTTTTCTAGAAAGAATTCTAACTATAAAGATATCAGGGAAACCAATGCCAACAATAGAATTATCTGATTCATACGAAATGATATTATATTTCTGAATTTTTGAGATGAGGATTGATAATTTGTATAATTTTGGTTATTTGGACTACATTTCTCATCTTGAGTGTTATTATCACAACGTTTCGGCCGTTGTAACCTCCGGCCTTGTCCAAGTGTATCTCTTCAAACTCGGGAATATTTCTGTCGAACTCGGGAATCTGGACAGAATTTCGAACGGAACCCTTTATTTAATCCACTTAATTACTGAAGACTTCTCACAGTCATGGCTGACGGAACAAGAGCATGCTACCCCCGTGAATTAAATAAAGAGTTCTGTTCGAAATTCCGTCTAGATTCCCGAGTTCGACAGAAATATTCCCGAGTTTGAAGAGATACGCCTGAAAAAGGCCGGAGGTTACAGCGGCCAAAACGTTGTGATGATAACACTCAAGATGAGAAATGTAGTCCGAATAACAAAAATTATACATAGTACTATTAGTTTCTTTAACATAAACCTTGTCAAACTTTCTGTTAATTATCATTATTATTTTCATTCTTCGTCTTTATGACGGTTCGTGAATAACTTTTAACTTTTCCTGTCTGTTGCATTTTGCTTGTGCTGCCCACCTGGATTAGGTTGTCATTAATTAATCCCCTCCATGTCTTAAGTGGCCTACCATGTGGCTTTGAGCCATAAACGCCAATGTGGAACATATTTGGAGCATTTCAGATGATTGACGGCAGGTAACGTGGTCGTAACAGTTGAGACGTTGTTGTGCAACATACTTTCTCATGGAGGCCTGTAGAGTGAGACCGACAATTTTCTCCATCTGATGTGATGCGGCCAGGATCGTATCATTTTGACGTTTCGTCGATCATGTCTTGCAGTCACGTAAAAGTACAGGTCGGACATGTGTGTTGTATGCTGCCATTCTCACATACGAGAGAATCACTGCATTTTGCAAATTGCCGACAGCTACATGAAGACTCTCCATATGGTGGATATACGTCGTCGTATATTTGGTGTTAGTTCGCCCACTGTGTTACGTAGTTAGGTGAATTTAGTGACTCTTTCAACACCTACACCAATTTCTCATTACATGGGAATCGTGTTACGACAACTAAAGAAACTAATATTAATCTAGTGATGTGTTTTTAATTTGAATCTGTCTTCTATATTTTGTAGTGTTTCAACTTTTACATTTACTTCTATATAGATTCTGTCAAATTTTATCCTTATATGAATCTTATATGAACCTGTAGAGTATTACCACTGTCGACTAAAGGAAAAAGCATGCGTACACAGTGTGATTATGTATGGAAGTGAAACCTGGCCAGTTAGAGGTTTAGGACATATGTTGCATGGAGAGAAATAATATGAGAATGATACGATTCATGTGTAATATGAGTCTTAAAGACAGGCTCAGTTCTGATGACCTTAGAGGAAGATTAAATCTGGACAGTATAGGAAGATGTGTGCAGAACAGGAGACTGATGTGGCCATGTTGAAAGAATAGATGAGAGTTCTTGGAGTAGTAGATTTAGAACAGTTAAGCTAGCAAGTCTACTTCACAGGAGACGGCCAAAGAAAACATGGGAAGAAGTGATAAAAATGGACTATAGAGAAAGAGGGATAAATAAAGACCTGACTATAGATAGGTTACTTTGGAAGTCGATTTTTTAAAGCCGTGAATGCATGCCAGTATGTAAAACGAACGTTAAACCAAAGATGACGATGATGATGATGAAGATGATGATGATGATGTATGCTTATTAATAAATTTGTAATAATCTTTTCAGAATACAATTTTGCAGAAACCCTCAACAATAACAGAGATGAAAAAAGAAGAAATGTCCATATTTTTCTTTCAAGCGTTCAAACTCGGCCATACTGCTTCTAAAAAAGCTCCCAATATCAACAGTGAATGGGGAGAAGAACCCTCAAATAATTGGACAGTATGAAGATGCTTTCAGAATTTTTGTAGTGATACTGAAGACCTTGCAGATTTAGAACGTAGGAAATGGACATGCACTCTACACAATGAACGTTTGAAAACACTTGTTGAACAAAAGCCACGTAAAAGTGTCAGAGAAATTTCTAAGACACTTAATATTAAAATTTCAATGGAGTCTGACCATCTGAAGCAAATTGGTAAGATAAAAAGCATAATAAATTAAGCCTGTATAAGATTAGTAAATAAATGTGTATTTCTAAAATTGGTCATTATTTTCCGAACGACCTAATAATTGTCTCAGAATGAGTGTCCAATACGGCCGCCATTGTTCAAAGCCTGCAGAAGTGTAATTAAGTCCTTTCTCAGTCAGGTGCATGCATGTGTTCTTTCACCAGACGACCAACAGAGATAACAACAAAATTTTTTGGAGGTTTAATGGTAGATTCCGGCACAGCCGATGTCTGTCGAGTTTATATGTATGTCATGGACCTTGCTAGTCATTTATCATAGCCTTTTATCAAATGATACGCACGACCCATTGCCATCATTGTACAAACACACACACTGCCACACAGGCTCACAAAGACAGACTTCTTGTTTGATTTCTTGACAAAGAAAAGGACAGTTATATTGATGAGCAAGGCAAAGCAGAAACGTTTGCTTTAAATTCTCTCAGGCATCGGCCATTTTGATGTTATTGACTTGTCGGTAATCTTACATGCTATGATTAGAGAATGGAGAGAGAGAGAGAGAGCCGACGATTTGGTGACACACGTCAGTGGATCGATTTTCGAAACAGTATTTTGTATTGGTATCAGAAGATTAGAATATTCAGAAAATAAATTATCAAGTATTTTCTAGAAGACAAAAAACAAACTGACTGTATGAGGCCTCTATTTAGGTTTGGTGTATTTGTTTTATGGTATCTCAAGCCTTTTTGGAGTTATAATGCATAATGAATATAATTAGAATTATATATTTTACTAGCATGGCTACTTGGCGATGCCCGGGGGCATTGACAGTAAAATAGAAGAATTAAAAGGTGTGTGTAATATCTCTCTTTCTCTCTCCATTTCTTTCTCTCCATTTCTTTCTCTCTCTCTAACTTATCCTATCTCCACCTCTCTATTTATTTCCCCTTTCCTTCTCCCCCTCTCCTCTCTCTCCCCTCTATCAAAAGTACCATTTTACACCAAATGTCAATAAATGCAAAAAAACAACGTTTTAAATGCCTCCCTTCCCCAATTTTGTTCTTGTTGACTTAAAAAGTCCATATTCTGTGGTTGTGTCTTGTGTAGTTTCTGGCATTTAGGTGGACACACACACACACAAACAGAAAACTGCTCATAATATACTTTATTAATATTTTTTATGCTACATTTTATACTTTATTTTCACCCATGTATTTATGTCTTTGATTAACTATTTCTCTTAAAACATCATGATTTGTGTTTGCCAAATTCATTTAAAAATATAACATCATGTTTAACGGTTAAGTAAATGTGATTATAAATTGTTTCGTTTGTATCAATTTGTCCAGAAATTCAACAATTTTTCTCAATTCTTGAGATAATGAATACACAAAACGTAAAAATTTCACAATTACATAGATTTATGTATATCCAACCTCTCAAATTATCCAATCTCTTTAATTATTTACGTCATCATTTTGGTATTGGTCAGTAGTACACTGGTCTGTGGCAAGATCCTTCTAAGTGTGTCGCAAAATATTGTCATAGCATACATATATCTTTGTTCAGTTAGTTCTCAGAAATCAAGTGGTCCTTTTCCTGGGGCTAAAACTATTTTTATATATAAATTTATATCTGAAGGCTCTTTTAAGGATTGACGTTGTCCCTTGTAAAGTTGCTTGGTCTTCCAAGGATTGTGTCTAAGTATTTTGTTAAATTTTTGCTTGATTAGACCAGTTATACCTATCCGGACTGGAACAATATTCATTTATTTCAAGGACCACATTGTTTTCAAGTCATTCTTGAGATCCTGGTATTTTTTTCACACTCGGCCTTATTTAGGCGATAGTTATTTGGGACAATTACATCGATAATGAGGACCAGTTCTTTCATGTTTATTTCATATGACAATGTCTGGTTTGATGGCCTTGACGTTCATCTATTTGCCTGCGTGTATGTCTTTGTCATAGAACACTGTCACCATTCCATTTGATGATATGGGTGAAGATTCATGCATCCAGATGTTATGCAATCTAAAAAGTTGTATCTCTCCACAGATCTTCCAGTGGAAGTATCTACATACTTTCTTGTGGCGGGCAGTGTAGTAGCGAAAATAAAAGTTGTAAGACTGGCGGGCAGTGTAGTAGCAAAAATAAAAGTTGTAAGACTGGCGGTCAGTGTAGTAGCAAAAATAAAAGTTGTAAGACTTGCGGGCAGTGTAGTAGCAAAAATAAAAGTTGTAAGACTGGCGGTCAGTGTAGTAGCAAAAATAAAAGTTGTAAGACTGGCGGTCAGTGTAGTAGCAAAAATAAAAGTTGTAAGACTGGCGGGCAGTGTAGTAGCAAAAATAAAAGTTGTAAGACTGGCGGGCAGTGTAGTAGCAAGAATAAAAGTTGTAAGACTGGCGGGCAGTGTAGTAGCAAAAATAAAAGTTGTAAGACTGGCGGGCAGTGTAGTAGCAAAAATAAAAGTTGTAAGACTGGCGGTCAGTGTAGTAGCAAAAATAAAAGTTGTAAGACTGGCGGGCAGTGTAGTAGCAAAAATAAAAGTTGTAAGACTGGCGGTCAGTGTAGTAGCAAAAATAAAAGTTGTAAGACTGGCGGGCAGTGTAGTAGCAAAAATAAAAGTTGTAAGACTGGCGGGCAGTGTAGTAGCAAAAATAAAAGTTGTAAGACTGGCGGTCAGTGTAGTAGCAAAAATAAAAGTTGTAAGACTGGCGATCAGTGTAGTAGCAAAAATAAAAGTTGTAAGACTGGCGGGCAGTGTAGTAGCAAAAATAAAAGTTGTAAGACTGGCGGGCAGTGTAGTAGCAAAAATAAAAGTTGTAAGACTGGCGGGCAGTGTAGTAGCAAAAATAAAAGTTGTAAGACTGGCGGTCTGTGTAGTAGCAAAAATAAAAGTTGTAAGACTGGCGGTCAGTGTAGTAGCAAAAATAAAAGTTGTAAGACTGGCGGGCAGTGTAGTAGCAAAAATAAAAGTTGTAAGACTGGCGGTCAGTGTAGTAGCAAAAATAAAAGTTGTAAGACTGGCGGTCAGTGTAGTAGCAAAAATAAAAGTTGTAAGATAAGTTAAGAGTTACGAGTTTTCGATTTTAAAAAAATGCAAAACAAAAAAAAACAGCTATTTTGCATAGATCCAACGAAAAACATTTCAATAACAAAATAGGTTATTAAATATATAACTTAATAATTAATTTAATATTTTAAATAACAATTATTAATTAAAAATGTGTGATTGCAAGAGTTAGTAGAGGATGGAGTAAGTTCAGGGAACTCTGCCATTACTAACCAGCAGAGCGTCACCCCTGTCGACCAAAGGAAGAATCCATCAGACATGCATATGCAGTGTGATGATGCATCTTCACAATACATGATTATTTGTTTACATCTAGCTGCGCGGACTAACTAATCGCTTGTTTAGCCACACAAACAATAGTATACAAAAGCAGCTTAATATATAACATTCTCTCTACCGATTCTGCATATTTAGATCACCTTGAATCCCTATTGATGTAGCCTGGCATTTTAACTCACCCACTGATCAAAACATGTTTTCACAGATGTCATAACTGTCGACTGTCATCTCCCTGTTGCCACTCACAGTCGCATTTATTCTATGACTTCGTAGGTGATCTTTTTAATGTCAAATACTGCTATTATTCTCATAAAACTATGAAGCGATTACAGTATATGAAGAATGAAGGTTTTGATTTGATTTTTGAAAGTTGTTAGGCTTATACTCTTCTCAGCAGGTGCATTTTAGGAGCGGCACGAATGCATATCCAACCTCTTTGGCAGTGTGAATTGAAGAGACCATTTCTGAGTGAATGTGCACAGTGTTCCTTCCGCTTCATTGTTATTATGGCTGCTGTTAAATTAGATATGTTTTTATAGTGACAGCTTTAACATTAAAGTGGGAATACATCAGGTTTCTGCACTGAGTCTGTTGCTTTTCATTTGTGTAGGATGTCCGGAAGAGATGCTTAATGCTGATGATTTAGTGCTTGCCTGTGAAATAATGGAAGGTCTATATGTTAAAGACTTGGGGGAATCCTATGGAAAGGAAAGGTCTGAGAGTGAATCTTAGCAAGGCCGAAGTGATGATCAGTCGTTGCAGCGTTTAAAATCCCCCCAAAAGACGAAAGTTGCTCTGCTCAGTTAGTGGAAACGGAGTTAAAACCAATTCATTTTTTATGATACATGTAAGCATTCAGTACATAAGGTGTGCAGTGGAATTACTGATAGGCTGAGATATGATAACCAGTTTGTGTGCAAGAAGTGTAAGACAATAGATACAGATGAAAAATCAGATATGGAGAAAGTATATTTGGATGGCGGAGATATTGAGATTGTTCAGAGGTTTTGGTATCTTGGTGATACCATTGGAGCATAGGGAGTAGAAGGTGCTAGTGTGATTGCAAGAGTAGTAGATGGAGTAAGTTCAGGGAACTTCTGCCATTACTAACAAGCAGAGCATTACCACTGTCTATCAAGCATGCCTACGCACTGTGATGATGTATGGAAGTGAAACCTGGCCAGTGAGGGTTGTGGATATGTGTTGCATGAAGAGAAATGATATAAGAATGATATAATGTAAGTGTAATGTGAATCTTAAAGATAGGCTTAGATCTGATGACCTCCGAAGAAAATTAATTCTGGGCAGTATAGGAAGATGTGTGCACAACAAGAGACTTTGTTGGTATGGTAACATTGAAAGGATGGATGCGAGTTCTTGGGTTAGTAGATGTACAACAGTTGACGTAATAGGGTCGGTTGGCAAGGAAAGGCCAAGTAAAACATGGGAGGAAGTGATAAGAATGGATTTGAGAGAAAGAAGAATAAATAAAGACCTGGCTAGTGATAGCTTAGGTTGGAAGTCAATTTTTAAAAGCCGTCCAACACATGACAGCATGTAAAACGGATATAATGAAAATGATGATGATGATGATGATGATGATGATTTTCAAAAATCATCATCATCATCATCATCATAACTGAGAATATCCTTACACAGGTTTATTTTGATTTCTGCATAATTCTTATGGAAGAATAAAAAATAGATACCTGTCCTTTTGGGGATGGTACTTTTCCACAGTTGCCTAATTCTGGACCATTTATCCCATTTGGCAACAAAAATTCTGAATGATTTCTGAGATTTGATACAGTCTTTGTATCTCATCTTTAGTTTGTGGGTGTCTGTGTTTTAGTAGATCTTCGTTTTACTAAGCCAGATGAGCAGAGCTGACAAAGTCAAAAATGGTGATAAGAAAGAGACTGTGGCTGCTTACATCAGGAGATCTCTCTTGCGATGACCCTTTTTTTTTTTTTTTTTTTAAATATTTCATTGTTTTGGAGCTTTTAAATGAAAGATTTACTGCTCTCACTATTATTATATATGAATGTGAAGGTGACTCTTCAATCGAGAAAGAGATTTAAACAATTTCACCAGTTCTGGTCCAATGCTGTATTATCTTGTGCGGTGTTTGCAATCTTGTCACTGCTCACATGGCATTTAAGATCACATGTAGAATTCACTGATTTACCATATAGAAAGAAGATGTTGGCTCCAGAATTATACTGGCGAACGTTAGAAGAATGCGCCCCTGTTCAGAAGTAAAACATCTCATTCCACCCACATGGGGAAGTTAGAATGAGACTCTCTTTCTTTTCTGGCTGGGCTTTCAAAGTCATCGCACATTGTCCAACTAGATGACCGATTACAAAGGACGAAACGTATACGTACATAGATAATAAACAAAAACAAATATTATATATATATATATATATATATATATATATATATATATATATATATATATATATATATATATATATATTTCAAGAAATATTGGCACTTTTTTATAAGTATCGTTTTTCTGTGAAAAGGTTTGGGATTAATTTTTCCTAGGGTCATTGGAATGCAACTATAAAGTGCATATATAATATATATATATATATATATATATATATATATATATATATATATATAAATATTAAATTTTGAGAAAGTAAAAAATGATATATGCTTTTATTCTTTAAAATAAACATTTATCTACCTCAAAGTATTCATGCAAGCTTTCGGTTTTAAAACATTTTCAAGCAATATTTTTCTTATAAATGATTGTTTTTTTTTCTTGGAGATGTAGAAATCTCTCGTGAATGTCCGTTGATGTGCTGACTGGACGAACTGGAAATCTCTAGTGCCGCACATGGCTAGCATGAAAATGTTTTTCAAATACGAAACGATACTTATAAAAAAAACGTGCCAATATTTCTTATAACATTTTCGCGCGAGCCACATGCGGCACTAGATACTTCCAGATCATCCAGTCAACACCTCAACCGATAACCATGAGAGATTTCTACATCTCCAAGGAAAAAAATACAATGATTTATATAAAAAAAAAATATATTGCTTGAAAATGGTTTTTAAAACCGAAAGCTTGCATGAGTACTTTAAGGTAGATAAATGTTTATTTTAAAGAAAAAAAGCATATATCGTTTTTGGCTTTCTCAAAATTTAATATTCATATATATATATTCATATATATATATATATATATATATATATATATATATATATATATATATATATATATATATATATATATATACACACACTTTATAATTGCATTCCAATGAGCCTAGGAAAAATCAATCCCAAACCTTTTCACACTGTTTTTCTCTTTGATCTTTTCTCTGCTGGCTTCTTCTCAACATTAATTTTTTCTTTCGTTAAACACAAAAAATAACATTTAATAACATTTTGTTGTTGACACATTTTTTGGCTAGGAGAAACATGTAGTATCTGTTCTTTTTTTAGTCGAAATTGCTCCAGACAAGGCATGAAGCCACTTGATGTAAGAAGCTAAAAAAAATACAACTCTAAGGTAAAAAACTAGCCAATTGATACTACTGATACTACACTTCATCGTTTCTGTCCTGGGTCAGTGAAGGAGAAATCCTTGTAGATTGAGGTAATTTTTACTTTTATCCTAATCCAGGAGCTGAATTTTATCCTAATTATAAATCGAGCTTGTCTAACTCGAGGCAAGTAAATAGGGACAGGTTTTGTGTTCATCCAAGAGGTGGCATAGCATAAAGTGGCAGTGAGAAACGCAGTATATTTTAAGAAGAGGATAATTGCATGCGTTTAAGTTATGCATGCTACAAGAAAAATGCAGACGACTTTTTAAGGTTTATTTATTTGCATTATAGATGTGACAGGATGTGCCTTTGAAAGGCTGGGCTGACTTTTCCCGGCAGATCTTATGCAAACACCAGCCACCCTCATCAATACAATATCCAATGTTGTTATTTATGCAGCATCTGCGGAAAAGTTTGTAGATCGGATGGTGAACTCACTTGGCATTTCAAAAAAGTACACCCTCAACAACATAATCTAAATAGTCGGATGAAATGTAAGTCACTTGCCAGTCTAAAGAGTCACTTAAGATGTCATCAGCGACAGGCCTCTTATATCTAAGTGGCCGGATACAAGTTGACTTTTTCAAAAACAATAATAATAACAATTTTACATATATATATATATATATATATATATATATATATATATATATATATATATATATATATAGTAGAAGTATGAAAATATATTTATAGCAAGTAAGCTACACAGAAACATTCTTGTTTCATTTCCAAAGGAAATCATCAGATTAAATGTTCTTCGGGAATAAAACATGAACGTTTTTGTATAGCTTACTTGTATAAATATATTTTCATCCTACTATTAAGCTTTACTCACGTATTGAGCACTGTTGAAGTAAATACTGAAAAAATATATATGCAATATATTATATTACCGTATAATGGTATATGTGTATATACATGAAATAGTAATTTTATACATATATATACATATATATATATATATATATATATATATATATATATATATATATGAGATATATATATATATATATATATATATATATATATATATATATATATATATAACGTATCACGTTGCTTTTTTGTTGACATTCTTGTTTGCATACCAGTAAATAGTTAATTTAGTTCATGTAGGTGAGAATAAACAAATACACTGTTTATTTAATGGTATTGTCTACACAAATACAAGTGTCAACAACAATGCAATGTGATGCATAATATACTGTCTGATATATATATATATATATATATATATATATATATATATATATATATAATTATAAAAAGAAAAACTATACACACATTAAGGTTGTACACATAATAACTTATTTCGACCCCTTTAATTAGGTCTCCTCAGATGTATAGACAACCACGTTGTCTATACATCTGAGGAGACCTAATTAAAGGGGTCGAAATAAGTTATTATGTGTACAACCTTAATGTGTGTATAGTTTTTCTTTTTATAATTCTGTTTTGCTCTGTTTAAATTACATTGAGCTCTGTTATTCAGATTCTCTACACAAAATTGAAATGTACACACTATATATATATATATATATATATATATATATACATGTTTGTATAATTAATTCAGTCGGATTTTCCAAGTCAAAGATAAATAACAATGCATCTGGTAATCCGCAATTTTTAAATTAAAATAAAGAGGTGTGAAAACCAAACAAGTGAATTCCCTAATAAGAAACTAATCAAATGAGAGATAATCTCGAAAGAGGTATAATAATAAACAATCAAATAACAAATGATCTATGAGAAAGCATAACCATCAAATAAAAGACTCTAAAAGTAGTATAACAATCAAAGAAGATATGATTAACAGTGACACAAAAATCAAATAAGAGATAATCTCGAACGAGGCATAACAATTACATATGAAGTTTTACTTAAAGAGGCATAATAATTACAAGATACTCCCCAAGGAGGCATAGCAATCAAATCAAAGATGATTTCCTAAGAGACATAACAATCAAATAAGCCGTGATCTTCAAAAAAGGCATAAGAATCAATTCAGAAATGATTTTGACAAGGCATCAAACAAGAGATGACCTCCAAAGTAGTATAACATTCAGATAAGAGATTATCTCTAATGTTGTATAAAAATAAAATTCAAGATGATCTCCAAACATGCATAACAATCATATATAGGATAATCTCTAATAAGATATCATTATCAAATAAATGGTGATTCCCAAAGAATATTAACAATAAAAAAAGATGATCTCTATGAAAGTATAAAAAACAAATAAAAGATTATCCAAAACGAGGCATATCAAAAACCAAATAGAATATGTAAAACAATGCAGTACGAGCTGATTCCGAAAAAAGTATGAAAATAAAATAAAAGATGATTTCCAGAGGGATAACAATATAAAAAAAAGAGATTCTCTCCAAAGAAAATAAAATCAGAGATGATCTACAAGGAGTCATAATAATCAAATAAGTGATGAAGCCTCAAGGCTTAACAATCAAAATAGATGATCCTCATAAAGCCATAAAAATCAAATAAAAAATTATCCCAGACACAGCAATCAAGTAAGATCTTCAAAAATTATAGCAATCAAAAAAGAGATGATCTATACAGAAGCATACTATTAAAATACACGATATCTAATGAACAATAGCATTAAAATAAGAAATATTCTTCAAAGTGGCATAATAATCAAATATGAGATGATTTCTAAACAATAAAAAGGAGATTACCTCCAAGGAATTGTATAATCAAATAAGAGATGATCGCCAAAGGAGGCATGAAAGTCAAAATACGAAATTATGTCATAAAAAGCATAATAACAATCATGTAAGAAATGATTGTCAAAGAGGCATAATTGATTATATAAAGGAATGTTATCTGTCTGTCTGTACGGCTGAAACTCAGAAACTATCAAAGATACACTTACAAACATTATATATTCCGATTCAGTATAACCCCCAAGCAGGTTATGGTAAAATAAAAATACTCTTACAAACATTATTTATTCTTATTCAGTATAACCCCCGAGCAGGTTATGGTAAAATAAAAATACTCTTGCAAACATTATATATTCCGATTCAGTATAACCCCCGAGCAGGTTATGGTAAAATAAAAATACTCTTACAAACATTATATATTCTGATTCAGTATAACCCCTGAGCAGGTTATGGTAAAACAAAAAATACTCCAATATTCATTCGCTTGAGATTAACAGAGACCAAATTAGTGGATGAAAAGGTCAGAACAAAAGTTACTTTTTTTAATTCGTATTGATAGTTGTTTAAATAACAACATGGAAACTAGGCCAAACAGTCGGTTGCTGATTTCTTTTTCTTTTTTTTCTTTTCATTATATTGAAGTAGTTGCAAAGGTTAGCATATGAATTAGAGAGAGAGAGAGAGGGAGAGAGAGAGAGAGAAAGAGAGAGAGAGAGAGAGAGAGAGAGAGAGAGAGAAAGGGAGGGGCAATCAGAGGGAGAGGTGTTAAAAAAGTAACATGACCGAAGTTAAAAAAATGTTGCACACACTTTTTTTTTAACTCTTCGATTTTCTTATTCATGCCCCCGGGCAACACCAGGTCGCCGTGCTAGTAGTCAATAAAGCTGTACTATCTAAATAGAAATATGAACAAATAAAAGTTAATCCTAAAGTCGAATAAAAATTAGATGACAGATGATACCCAAAGTGGAATAACAATTAGATAAAACTATCTCAAAATAGGGATAACAATCAAATCAGAGAAATATGAATCAATCTCCAAAAAGCTATGACAATCAAATTGAAGATAATTCCCAAATAAGCATGACAATCAAATAAGAAATAATAATTAAAGAGACATAACAATAACATAATAGATAATCTTCACAGAGGTATAAAAATGAACTTAAAAGATGATCACTAAAAAGAGAAACAAGATCAAATTAGAGATGATCCCAAAGTGATTGCATAACATGCGGCACAAGATGATTCTCTAATAGGCGTTATAATTACATATGATTTTTTTAAGGAATAACAATGAAATAAAACATGATCTTAAAAATAACATAACAATCAAATATGTGATAATCTCCAAGAGATCAAAACAATAAGCAGATGATCACCAAATAGATATACCAGTAAAATAAGAGATTATGGCCATAGTAATCAAATAATAGAAGATCACAAAGAGCGTAGCAATCAAATACAAGATCTCCAATGTAACACTCAAATAAGAGATGATCTCCAAAGATACATACCAATCAAATATAAGATTATCCCTCAAAGCTGCATAACAATCAAATAATAGATGATCCCCAGAAACATAACCATCAAATAAGAGATGATCTCCAAAGACACATACCAATCAAATATAAGATTATCCCTCAAAGCTGCATAACAATCAAATAATAGATGATCCCCAGAAACATAACCATCAAATAAGAGATGATATCCAAAGAGGTATAACAATCACATGAAAGGTGATTCCTCTCAAAAGCCATATAAACGAAGAGATAATCTTGGAAGAGGTATAACAATCAAATAAGAGATGATCCACAACGGTATAACCATCAAATATGAGATTATCACTAAAGAGGCATAATAATAAATAAGGAGATGATCCCAAAAGAAGTATAACAATCAAATAAGAGATGATCCCCAGAGGCATAATAATAAATAAGGAGATAATCCCAAAAGAAGTATAACAATCAAATAAGAGATGATCCCCAGAGGCATAATAATAAATAAGGAGATAATCCCCAAAAAAGTATAACAATCAAATAAGAGATGATCCCCAGAGGCATAATAATAAATAAGGAGATAATCCCAAAAGAAGTATAACAATCAAATAAGAGATGATCCCCAGAGGCATAATAATAAATAAGGAGATGATCCCAGAAGAAGTATAACAATCAAATAAGAGATGATCCCCAGCGGCATAATAATAAATAAGGAGATAATCCCAAAAGAAGTATAACAATCAAATAAGAGATGATCCCCAGAGGCATAATAATAAATAAGGAGATAATCCCAAAAGAAGTATAACAATCAAATAAGAGATGATCCCCAGAGGCATAATAATAAATAAGGAGATAATCCCAAAAGAAGTATAACAATCAAATAAGAGATGATCCCCAGAGGCATAATAATAAATAAGGAGATAATCCCAAAAGAAGTATAACAATCAAATAAGAGATGATCCCCAGAGGCATAATAATAAATAAGGAGATGATCCCAGAAGAAGTATAACAATCAAATAAGAGATGATCCCAAGAGGCATAATAATAAATAAGGAGATAATCCCAAAAGAAGTATAACAATCAAATTAGAGATGATTCCCAGAGGCATAATAATAAATAAGGAGATAATCCCAAAAGAAGTATAACAATCAAATAAGAGATGATCCCCAGAGGCATAATAATAAATAAGGAGATAATCCCAAAAGAAGTATAACAATCAAATAAGAGATGATCCCCAGAGGCATAATAATAAATAAGGAGATAATCCCAAAAGAAGTATAACAATCAAATTAGAGATGATTCCCAGAGGCATAATAATAAATAAGGAGATAATCCCAAAAGAAGTATAACAATCAAATAAGAGATGATCCCCAGAGGCATAATAATAAATAAGGAGATAATCCCAAAAGAAGTATAACAATCAAATTAGAGATGATTCCCAGAGGCATAATAATAAATAAGGAGATAATCCCAAAAGAAGTATAACAATCAAATAAGAGATGATCCCCAGAGGCATAATAATAAATAAGGAGATAATCCCAAAAGAAGTATAACAATCAAATAAGAGATGATCCCCAGAGGCATAATAATAAATAAGGAGATAATCCCAAAAGAAGTATAACGATCAAATAAGAGATGATCCCCAGAGGCATAATAATAAATAAGGAGATAATCCCAAAAAGAAGTATAACAATCAAATTAGAGATGATTCCCAGAGGCATAACAATTCAACAAAAATTAGTTTAGTTTGGCTTGTATGAATGTATTAGTTTTACCATATTGCCAGAGAGGCAAGTGTTTTCACTTTCGATAATTTTTTCTCTGGTGAAATTAAACAGATCTTAGAAAGTAATTAATCTTTGCATAAGTGAGAATGAAGGAAAAGAAAACAAAAGGATACAGAACAGAAAATGTCAACAAGAGAAATTGATTTGCAAATAAAATTTGTTTAAAAACAGTTTTTAAAATTTAATACTAACTGGGATACCTGTCCCATGATGCGTTCATAATCACGAGACAATAAAAAAAGATGGAAAAATTGTGTGAAAATAGAGATTACATACTTGAAGATATAGACTGAGAAAACCAGAAACATAACATAATAATGATTGTTTTTATTAACATATATGTAATTAGTTGATCATTTTCATAGTAGTAAACAAATATATTGAATCGATTATTAAAATTTTAAATGAGAATCAAAAACATAATGTCATGGTAAAGAGTGTGTGAAAATAAAGATGACACAACTAGGGCTCGAAACTTATTTATAAAGCTGGCTAAAACCGGTTTTCCCATGATGATCACTATCATGGGTTTGGGTTTGGTGCATGCATTCTAAAAAGTTGATAGATAGATAATCTTTCTTTTATATATATATATATATATATATATATATATATATATATATATATATATATATTAGCAAATTTATGCTTCCATCATGGTGAATGAACATATACAAAAGGAGAAGGTAATGCCTGTGAGTATGGTCTCATGACAATAGAATAGATATTAAATTATTCCTTCCCCACAAATGAGAATATAATACCTGGGAGGATTACTCCAACCCCATATAAATGGAGGAGGTAATTTCTAGGTGGATGATCTTATGACAACAGAACCGATACTACACAACTCACCCCCATTAAAAGATAATGCAATAATAGATTAAATCATTTTTTTATTCGTTTAAACATGCCTAGTCATAAAAACATTATTTTTTATGGTTCTTTAGCATTTTGGCTAAGATTAAAGTGTAGTATCTGTTCACAGCATCCCAGCGATACCAAACGTTTTACTATCGACGAAATTATTTCGTATAATATAAGAAAATGTGACAATGCAAATTAATTATGTATATTACAGAATATTAACTTATTAGAAGCTGTTTATGAGATAAATATGCAAATTAAGAATACTCAAAGCTGATTGTAGGTGTTTACAGATTACTATACATACGATAATTCAGAACCTTAGGTTGTATTATACAATTGAATATATATAATCTGTTTTGGTGTTAATATAGTTAGGATAGGTGGGGGAAAAAACCTTCTCATTTATTCATTTAGATATATTTCCTTAAATATTATAGAGTCTCAGGCTGAAACTGGCAAATGAATTTGCTGTAGTCGCTGAGTATACTAGCATTTTCAGTTCCATTCGGAGTCATCTTCAGAGGTGAGTATCGAATAAAGAACATGTATTTTTCATGTTTAGTGATAGTTTTGGCAGGAACTGTGTGATTGGTTGTAAGATGGCTCCAGAAGAAACCGAAAATACAAGGGTACCCAACGAATATGGCAAATTCATCTGCCAGTTCGAGACTGAAACAAACATTAATTAGGCATCTAGAAAGGATCAAGGAAAAAATATGCAGATACAAGTCATCTTATATATATAGTCATCTGTAATATTTAAGGAAATATATCTTCAAGAAAATATGCTGCTCAAATATACATATATTTATATATAAACTTTTGTTATATACATATATAATTTTAAGTCGCTTGAATTTTCAAAGTTAGATTGAAATAGTATTGCATTTGGCAAATCGCTAATTGCTTCCACCTAACCAGTGAATTGTGGAATTTTTCAGTCAGTCTACTTTGCATAAAAAATTAATTCCAATCGATTTCATCGATTACCTATTCTATCCGACTCGACAGTTTTTGTAGTAGCAGGCACTTTGCATATTCACTGTTTGTTACAACTGGAAATTGCATATAACATTGGAAATCGAGTAGTGCATACTTATTTGACATACTTTACTCTTTATTTCTCTCTGTTCAGTCGTAATTGTACATTAAACGAAAGAAGACTTAATAATTAAACTTCACGTTTAATTCTAAAATTGACCTTTTTTTAGACGTGGATACTTAGTGCACTACATAAATGACAAAATTAGCAGATTTATCTTCATCTCTTTCTGTCATATCGAAAATAAAATTATTACAGCATTTACTTAAAAAGTGTAATGTTTGTTGTCTATTTACTTAAATGAAAATACTAATTACGCTTTATTTTTATTGTGCTAAATTATTTTCTGCTTTTCTTGAGGTGGATAAATATTGGATTACAGAAAGAACACATTGAACGGAATTGAAATTCGCTTGATCTGTTACCTTTAGTTTAGTACGATGTCATGGTCACTGACTAATGATATTTAAATGAATAAATGTTAAATTCTTTTCATTTATCACTTATATTACTATCAAAACTGCTTATTGTTAATTAAATCAATAATACCACATAGTATTTTGAAATACTGTATATATATATATATAGTACAGACGTAAGACCCAAACACAGCTATTCGAATGCCTAATTCTATTTTAAACAGTTTATAATAAATTAATGTTTGGTGTTATTAATTTGTAATTTTATTGTCCTATTATATATATATATATATATATATATATATATATATATATATGCAATAGTTTTGTCGATATTAACAGTAATTAATTAAAGTGATTTAATAAAAAGGATAAATTAGAAAAATCTTTCTTAAAATATTATACTCATAAATTCTTAAGGGAGGTAATTTAAATGAAACTAATACACCATAGCTAGTTAGACAGAAAGATATACTGGCGAGGCATAAAAGTTCATAGAGAGAGGAGAAAGGTGACCCCCCTCTCTCTCTCCCTCATTAGCGACGCCTTTTTAAAAATTGTTTTTAAATTCAATGATTGTCTTGATTTAAATAACAAATGTATCGCTCTAGCCTTTTCCTTAGGGGAACTGACTTTATTTTTAACAAGTTGCCATCCATTTCTAAGTGGTAAGTAAAAAAGAAGAGCTCCCCACACACACCATCGCTCAAGAGAATTTCTTCTTTTTTTTCATTTCTTTATCTTTAAAATATAAATACATTTGCACCAAAATTTTAAGTTTTTCTATTTATATGAATGAATGCGAAGGTTTAGTTGTTTGGTTGTTCTGTTTTACGGCATATCAACCAATTTCAAGTTATTTAATGCCGAATCTGGTCATTTTGGTAAAAGTTTTATGCTTTAAGTTCTTTATATCTTCAAATGTTTATTCACAATGTTTGGTTTGGTTGTTTTGTTTTACGTCATTTAATGCCGAATCAGGTCATTTTGGTAAAAGTCTCCATGCTTCAAGATCATGTTATGTTCAAGTATTCATTCATGGTGTTTGGTTTGGTTGTTTTGTTTTATGGAATATCAACCCTTTTCAGGTCATTTAATGCTGAATCCGGTCATTTTGGTGAAGGTTTTTAGACTTCAAGTTCTTTATATGTTTAAGTATTTATTCATGGTGTTTGGTTGAGTGAAAGGGGGAGGGGAGAGGGAGGGAAAGGGAAGAGGGAGGGAAAGGGAAGAGGGAGGGAAATTGTTTTTTGTTTTGGATTTTGCAGAACATGATTGAGTTTTGCAAAGAAAAAAAACAATCAAACATCAATGTTTGGTGCATTTTGAGACAGGAAGTCAATAACTTCAGACAGCCTGATCTGGTAGCACCAGTACGTTTTATTTGACTCATAGATGGTGGCCTTACAGGTACTACCACTCCGGGCCAGAGTGGACCTGGGAGCAATGGCAACTAAGAGGCAATTCCAAATCCCCCACAGCTCCCAAATGGAGGCCTCACCACTGGATGTCTTTTAAGGTCATACCCAGGACCAAATGCAAAGGTTTTTGTCCCGTGTTTATAACAAACTTATAGAAAGAAATGTTTATATAAAATTTTGTTTTCAAGTAGCGAACTTTGTGAAGTGATAGTAAGCTTATAAGGTCAGCTAGTATTTTACTAAATCTAACGTTTCACATGCTAATTCTGTTCATCTGCTACCTTTAGTTTAGTATGATGTCACTGTCACGGACTCATATTTATACTTTACTAAATCTAATATTTCACATACTTCACTCATCCATATAATTGGTCTCGGCCTTTTGGCTAAGATCAAAGTGTAGTATCTGTTCCAATGGATACTGCACGCCTGTTCTGTGCAGTTCTAGGAGGTCCACCCTCCCAGGCTTCGCCTCCCCTCTTTGGGGAGGAGTAAGTTTATTGCTTACTGTCTGAGGCGCCCCTACCGGGGAATGCCGACGGGGCTGCCCAGGCAATTTTTAAATGGCCAGAGTGCTCACCTCTCGAGCGCTGGCTTTTAACCCCACTTGCTCGACCCGATCTTGGGTCACATCTTACTTGTGGGAGTAAGATAAAACTGGCCTTGTGCCTAACTCCGCGAGGAGTAAATAAACATACTTCACTCATCCATGGCCTTTTCTTTGGCCTTTTGGCTAAGATCAAAGTGTAGTATCTGTTCCGATGGATACTGCACGCCTGTCCTGTGCAGTTCTAGGAGGTCCACCCTCCCAGGCTTCGCTTCCCCTCTTTGGGGAGGAGTAAGTTTATTGCTTACTGTCTGAGGCGCCCCAACCGGGGAATGCCGACGGGGCTGCCTAGGCAATTTTTAAATGGCCAGAGTGCTCACCTCTCGAGCGCTGGCTTTTAACCCCACTTGCTCGACCCGATCTTGGGTCACATCTTACTTGTGGGAGTAAGATAAAACTGGCCTTGTGCCTAACTCCGCGAGGAGTAAATAAACATACTTCACTTCTCAGTCCTCTCTGTTCAGTCATATGCGTAAACTTAATGAAATAATATATAGCATAATGTCTTCGAATAACTACGATAATAAAACTGGATATTCACTTCGAAAAATGCTTTTTTATTTCATGCTCGTATGTAGTGCATTAGGTAATGGATAGAATTATCTTCTCTATCAGTAGTATCGAAACTACAACCATTACAGCATTTAACGAAATATAACAACAAGCGTAAACTTTGTTGCCTATTTAATTAAATAAACACTATAAAACAGCTTGAAATTCAAGGCAATACAGTGCAATTCAATATTCATTTATTTAAAAAATTTAACTTTTTATTTTTCATATATATTTCTCCATTCGTTTATATTCCAAGGAAGGGCTGTTTGAGAGAAAATATCTTTTTAACCCTAATTCATATGAACGTCCAAATTGTCCGTAACCACGTGTGTTTAAGGTTATTTATGGGCTAGGGAGTTATTTATGAGATAGGGAGTTCGCTAGATAATGAAAAACACTGGATGTACCTGAAAAGTTAAAATATGAAAATATTAAATCTCAGGCTTCTTGTTGTTAATTCAGCACAATTTATTAAAAAATACTGTGCTAGTATTTTATAGCTACTGCAGCATGTAAGTTCTTTTAAGAGTTCTGTTAAAGGGAGATAATCCTGGAAGTTTATCATAACAGCCACTTTATTTTTAATAACATTTATTTTATTTATTTATTATTTTTTAAATTTCTATTTTGCATAAAACCATCAAAAGATTCTTTTAATATTTTTTTTTGTTGCGGAGAAACAAATAAACAAGAACAGATATTCTTAAAATACGTCCATTCAATCTGCACATTTAGTAATGAAAATGCTATTTCAAACATAAGCATGACAGACCAAAGAAAATGCTATTTAAAACTCAAGCGTAACAGACCAAAGAAAATGATATTTCAAACATAAACGTAACAGACCAAAGAAAATGATATTTCAAACATAAGCGTAACAGACTAAAGAAAATATTGAACTGAAGTACCGAACTCCTGATGCAATTGTCTATCTGTATAAAAGTCAAACACGTCCTAAGATGGAGTACTGCTGCCATATCTGGAGTGACGCTGATCAGAGCATACTTCATTGTCTAGACAAAGTTCAAAATCGACTCTGAAAATTATTTTTAAAAGTTTGCAATCGACTCCGAAATCTAGTGAGAGATAATCTCTTCTGTTTCTTACAGTAGAGACACTGTTATTCTTCCTCTACTTTATCGTTATTTCCACTGAAGATGTTCAATTGATCTCTGGTGACATTAACAGCAAGAACTCGATTTGCTACCATAACAAAACAAACAATGTATTTTCTTCCTTCGTGTGCCTAGTGTCAAGTGGAACTTCCACAAATAGTGCTTCTCATCTGTGGAATGCATTACCATAGGACAGCTTCCCTGCAGATTACGGTATGGTCGTCTTCAAATCCAATACCAACAGATTCTTGTTATGAACCGTCTCCACAAGTATTCGAACTCGGTCCATTCCATAAATCTTTCACAATCCTCTCATAAGGTATACATCTCTCAACTGATAATCATTTCATCTCATTAGCCCTTATCCACAAGTGGCTTTTGGCCTTGATATTTGGTGACCCATTAGTAAAACAAAACATATCAGAATTAAGAAAATGCTATTCCAAACTTTAGCCTTCCAGATGAAAGAAAATTATATTTGAAAGTTAAATATGATAAACGACTAATGGATTTCCGTTTGTGGAACACATTACCACAGAACTGCTTCTCTGCAGACTACAACATGGTCGTATTCAAATCCAAAGTCAACAAATACTTGTCATAAACCGTTCGCATCAGTAATCAAACTTTGTTCATTCTATTTATTTCAATCCTCTCATAATATTCTTCTTCATTAAACTGACAATCCATCCATCTCATTAATCCTTATCCTCGAATGACTTTCAGCCTTGATAAGTGGTCACTCATTAGTAAAAGAAAAAAATGTAAAAACTTAAAGACAGACCAACGGACAAGGCCCTTTATTTTATTTTAGATGCTTGGACATCTAAAATAATATATGTCGATTGAAAATGCGCGTTTAGCGATAAAACTCAGATGTGACCGACTGACCAAGCCTCTTATATTGATGCAAGGATGCTTTTCAAAATCATTGCGTTGTTGGCTGATAATAAAGGAGAATTTCTATTTTTTATTGCAATGATTTTGTTTCTGTTTGCCAAAGGCTTGCTCAACAAACTAATTACTTTCATAAAACCAAAAAAAAAAATAATAAAATCCACACCTCATGTTAAACTCTTGACATCTTTTTATCGTCTTGCCAAAACAAATATTTCAAGAATTGCGATTCTAAATAAATCTCTACATTTCTGAAGAAAAAAACAAAAACAAAAAAAAAAACAGCTGCTGCAATTCGAACTTCCTCAGATTCTGGCCCAGGATAAGCTTTGGATCAGGGTAATATCATTATTACCACAAACCCAGAATCATCAATGGCAGCAGCAGCTCTGCTGTCTCGTAATTCTGCATATTACTGTTCAGCTTTTGGGGTTAAGGGTATACGATTAGGGTGGTGTAACAATGTGGGTGTATGTATCCATGCTATGTGGAAATGTGTGGTATGGATGTGTATTAGGGCAGGTCGATTTTCCACTTTTTTTAGAAAATCAACGCTGCTACGGTGGCGAAAGCTGGGGTTTGGTGTTGTGAGAACTGATACCAAAAATTAGATTCCTAACTTTAAAACTTAACTGAGCATTTAGTTTTAAAGATCGGGTACGAAAATGTTCAGAAATACCTAATTTCCGCAGGATTTTGCTGACAAATTGACTTCAAAATTTTACTATTTCACTAATAAATCCAGATAAAATTGATATTTTTTGTTAGATACAATGAATAGAAAATATGTTCAAACCAGAATTCTAAGTATGAATCACCACTAGTAAAATATGTCATTTTTAAACTGTATTCAATAAATGAGAACTGTAGAAATTGTACAAAATTACAAAAAAGGCTAATCACTTTTACATTTTTGGTCATAATTACTTTTAAAAATATATAAATAAAAGTGTATTATACAATAATACTACTGGAAACAGATTATAGGAACAAATGTTTTAAATTTGAATTGTTCATTGAACAATGTGCTAAAACCTACTGCACCATATAAAATTATGGGTAAGCTTACAGTGTAGTCCTCAGGCCATAACTTCTAAATAAAAAAAATAAAACAACGCTTACCTTATATAAAAACGCATATGAAATTCTCTACAAACCTGCATAGTTTAAGCATGTGAAAACCGAATTTAATTTCATACATTTTTGTCTTTCACCTGAAGTGTAAACGATTTTGAAAATACCACCATATTGGATTAAGACTGTCATGAAATGTCGCGCCATGTTCTTGTTTTAACTGCTGACTCTTTTCTAGCTACGATAAATAATAATTAGTTTTGATACCGTTAATTTCGCTTTTTAAAGTACGCGATTCGATATATTTATTTAAATTTGTTTTGCATTGAAGTTATTTTTGTTTTAGCTTATGTAATTTTTGTTGTGAGGACAATACTGTAAGTTTACCAAATTATGTTATAATAGAACTAAATTGTTCCCTGTAGTTTCCCTTCAAAGTAAATGAAGGTCTTATTTGGTGACACAATGTTTTGGTTATAATGTGCTTGTGCCTTGCTTCTTGCTGCTGGTCACCACTTAAATCATTCATTACCTCTGCAGTAAGATATAAATTATACAGAGGACCACTAATACTATGAAATGCTACCTGGGGCAAATCCTGGTAATTAGTTCCACAAAGTTTCCCTAAAGGACCAGTGAAAGTGGTAGGGCTTCTTGTAGTTCCATCAATTAATTTAAAGATGGCTCTAAATGGCAGTTCATTTTGATGAAGTGAACAGCCAATGGTATGTAACTTTCTTTTAAATTTTTTCTCCAAAGCTGTAACCATCCTGGTTTCACAACCAGTGTTTGTACTGGTATTGTCCACCAGAATTGCCTTAATAGTATTTACACTGTTGTACTCTTCTAGAACAGCAGCAACATCCTCTGCTAGAAGAACACCAGTTGCACCAATGTTGGGTATCACTCTATGGGTGAGATATTTACTTGCAGTTCCTATCTCTCTGGTAAATGTTAAGTGGCGTTCTGGTCCCTTGCTTTTCTTAATCATTTTTTCACCATTTTCCCCTGTAACTTCCTTGTAATACAAAGTGTCCTTATCAACTCTGGAATCAACTCCAATGCAGATAAGATGTTCATATTCCTGGACATGTTTTTGATGGCTGGTTACTTTCACTCTTGCCCTTTCTCTATCTATTTTTGATTTATCTATAATAATGTCTTTTAAATCAATGGTTGGATGAAGAAGGCCCATGTGTTGTATGTCTAATAGAAAGGCATTAACAAGGCAAGCCCCAAGGTTAGAAGATACATCACCTCTAATCAGTTCCATAGAATATCTCGGGACTTTTAAAAGACTGTAAGGTCCCTTGAACTGTCTACCTGACTCAAAACTGTCATCAGTTGTTTCTTCACTGGAAGATGTCCGTGAAAAGATTTCTGATGTAGAGGAAGCAACATGTGAAGAATCTTGTTGCTGTCTTTCAATTTGCCTGTCTAATCTATCTGCTTCAGCTGAATCTTTTTTGTATTTTTGACAGCATTTATGTCAATAGGTCCAAGTTGGAAACTGCCTTTTGGTCCTGTTTTCTCTCTCTGATCTTTTAAATATTCTCTCTCTTCAATGGGAACCTGAAATGTCAAAATGTTTATGTGTTTAATAACATATCTAGCATACATGACAAATATTAAGGAAAATATCACAATATCATTTACTAGAAAAAGAAAGATTATCAGAAGTTAATTCATATTTTCCAATTAATTTCAATATTGAAAATTGGGACATGAATTAGTTCAATTTAAAAAATTCAAACAAAAAACAACCATAGAATTAATATTACCTTCTTGTTAGGAGGACAAGTGCAGACGATATGCTTTGTTTGGCAATTTTCTGCATTGCACTTTACAGCAAAGTCATCACATCTTAAGACAGGCAGTTTGCAGCAACATGAAGAAATATCAAATAATGTATCCAGCTGTTCCTTAATTATCTTCACTTTGGGTGCAGTAAGAGTTTTCCTGTTAATCAGTTTGGCCCTCTTGAAGAAAAATACATTCACCCTCTGCCCTATATAATATTCCCTTAACAAAGGCAATTGTGGGTTCACTGCTTGCCAAATATTGATTATTTCCTTTGCGATCAATTTGGAAATATCATTATTTGAAAAGTGGGGATAGGTATTTTCAAGGAAATAACTACACTGGATAACTTGTCGTAAAGTTGGGGGTTCCGTTTTATCCAACGGACAAGGTGGACCAGCAAATCTTTTGGAACTCTTACTGCGAGTTAAAACAGAACGTCCTTTTACAGACATTTTTATCTGAAAAAAAAAGAAAATAAATGAATAAGTCTCAAACAGTTTGATTTATATCTTCTAGTTTCATATTTTAAAAAATGGCTGACAATTATGGTAAGGAGTTTTGGTTAGCTTTAGTGATAGTCTGTTGGAGTTCGGGTTAGGCTGCATCTAAAAGTGTGGCTTAAAATGACAGGACTATTTAAACAGACTCAATACTGTTTGAGTTATTGTAAAATCCTTATTTTTTTACCCATTAATTTAGATTTTAGAGTGGGGGATCACTTTCCCAAATACATTTAATGTAAAATGATCACACAATTCATGACAACTACACTAAAAATAAAAAATACTTTAAAATCTAAAATATTGCGTTAAAAAAAAAACGGATTACTCTAGCGACATAATCGGTAATTTTACACAGAAAAAAAATGGTCCGTAAAATAGAAAAATAAATGATGGGTAATAACTTTAAATGCACCAAAAATTAGTTTTTTTCTAATACAAAACTGAAACATTATGGTATTCTAATACAAACTTCATTGATAAAATTTAATTTGAAACACGAAAAAAAAAAATAGAACGAAAATAAATTACTTACCTAAAAATGGAAATCTTTCTTCGACGGAGAAAAACAAACGCGTTTGAAACGCCAGATACACTTAAAATATAAAATTATGTAGATTAAACAAGCTTCTTTTTTTTTCTATGTCAAATAATTAAGTTTCTTACATAAAAATACAAAATTACTAATTATTTTTACAATTAAAATCCAACAGTGGTCAATATTTCATACATTCGATAAACAATAACAAAGGATGCATTTAAAACGGTGTAAATTTAAATAATACCCCCAAAAGAAAGTTCCAGCGTCACTATTAATAAAAACATTATATTTATTGTATTGCATCATTAAAATGGAGGCACTTTTCGGTTTAATGGTGTTTTATTGATAATTCAAATTAGTCTAATTTGTTTTCTACTGAAAAATCACAAATCCTGAATTCCACGAGAGACAAAAAATGAAGCAATCTTTTATCGGTCACTTAAGTAAATAGTAAAATACTGTGTTTACTAAACACTGTATATTTAATCTCAATTTTGCCTTTAAAAGTGAATATTTTTCATTATTTATGATCCTTATTTATTTTTATTTGATTTATTGAGAATAATGTAAATAATTTAGTTGACAAAATCTTTATTAAATGATATTTACACATGTTTATTTCTCCAACGGTATGGAATGTTTTTACGGCGGGAAATACTTCACTGATCACCGAAAACACATGCGAAAACGCTAATTTCCAACCTTTAAAGTGGTTTCCTCACTTAACGGTAACGATTTGGGAAAAAATATTTTGTATCGTTATTTACCATGCCAAACCCCAACTATCATTGGCATCGCATCATCACGATTCCAAAATCGACCTGCCCTAATGTGTATGTGTATGATGATGTGTCTGTTTGGTGGCAAGAATAATTGATATGTGGATTGAGTTATGCTAATCTGGTGTTATGAAACATGTCAAAGCTTACGATATTTGTGAATACAAACGGGGTAGTATATCTTCGGTCAAACTATTATGTCATTTGA
The DNA here is from genome assembly GCA_963556195.1 of Sepiola atlantica. Classification (NCBI taxonomy): domain Eukaryota; kingdom Metazoa; phylum Mollusca; class Cephalopoda; order Sepiida; family Sepiolidae; genus Sepiola; species Sepiola atlantica. The sequence goes on along the minus strand of OY744522.1, from coordinate 86,965,715 downwards.
CTAATTGAAATAAGATTTGGTATGAAAGATATTCATCTTCCACCCTACATTGGTACTCAATAACTTTCTTAACAAAAGTTTTATATAAAAATCTGTTTGGCCACATACTGCTTTGTGTTGTTAGAGACATAAAAATCTGACTTTCGATCGATTTGTACGATTTTCATATTAAGTCCTGATCAATTTTTAGGGGTTTTTTTTTTGTCAGATTCAAGGATAATTGTAAGAGAAATTAATCACTATCTGTTGAAATATCTTAATAATTGTAATAAACCTTTTTTATAAACATCGGTGTCCAAGTGATTTTGTATCCGCATACAAGCAAGAACCTGGGTTCGACACTGACACTAGTATATAAGGGTTTATACATGCATCAGTAAGTTTGTTTAATAAAAGTTTCATATGAAACTCTATTCAGATAGATAGGGTACATATTAATCCATGTTGTTACAAACAACTATTTCATTTGCGATCGATCTTTTCTTTTTTATGGTCTCCCATACCAACAACAAAGCTAACAGTACTAGATTTGCTTGTGCATTCATTGATTTGAAAACAAATCTTATTAATATCTGCAATTAATGTTGTGATTAGATTATGACAAACCTTAATCTTAGACTATTTTTACATAATGTAACATTGTTGATTCATAAAATGTGTTAAAACAAAGACAGACCGTTAACAGCGGATTTCTTAAATAACCTTTATTCAATATTGACTTATTTCAGTGGTTTATGAAAAATCATAAACGACGATATCATTGTGAAATAGCTAAAATAAAAAAAAAACATGATTATGGTAATTATAATCAAATACAATATTATATAAGTATAGTTTTTTTATGGTGGTGGGACAATTCGGAAGCTTACATTGTTCTATCATATAACTGACTGTTACAAATGTATTTTCATAGCAGTTTAGGTTCTCTGATGCCAACATACAAACGTTGCTAATTTTGCAATCGTGTTCGTAGCATTTACTTGCTAATCTAGATATAGATAGATAAAGAAAGAAAAGTGATTTCGGCTGATCAAGAGTTTTTAGTAATTTTAAACTTGACTTTTAAAATTTATCTCTCTATTTTGAATTTCATATCGCCGCCAACTAATAAGCTGAGGTTAAAGGGTTTGATTCCTTCAGAGAATGAGTTTTTGATATTTAAGCTCGCCCAAACCAATTCTTAGATTTTTCTGTAGAATGAGATGAAAATGCAAAAAGGTGCTTAAGTATGATTGACATAGTTAACCACTTCACCTGTCCCCCGAGGTAGATAGAAGATTCATTAGTTTAGTGATATGACTAGACACAATAGTGATTTGAAATGATATAGACTGTTGCAGTTTAACGTTCATGGAAGAAACATGTGAGTTAAGATCAGGATAGATAAGGATATGTAATCCTCAGAGGCAACTCATAGTCAAGGAAATGGATCCATAAATAAGTACAAAAAGTATATTTGTTAAGATTAAATTGTCTTCTTTGTCTCCTCCTTCCATGGGTTCCAGCTACCTATCCAGTATCTGCAATTATATCCAGATTACATTGTGAAACACTGTCCCAAGAGTGAACAGCATTTATAGTCCCTACCCATCGATTATAGTACAACAGTCATACCATAGATATTCCTGTGCCAAATTACCAGATTCTTGTGCCCCGTTTCTTGTTGCTGCAAATTCCAATCTATGAGAGGCACATATGGCCACAGATTGAACTATGCAGCCACAAGAAAAACTGCATAAGAATCTGACTCTGATATTGATGAAGGCTGTTACCCTTTTGTTTTCTGGGCTTCTCTGTGATTTTAACAGTTCAATGTGAATTAATTGCTGCCATTAGAGGCGATATTTATAAAGTGACAAGGCCGATATTAATATTTAATGTACGTGTATATCATATGTACGTATAAAAATACAGTTTACAGAACTAAAGTTATGAGATTAGAACATGTTTTAGTATTGTAGAGTTACGCCCTATTCGTCCACATAAATTTCTGAAGGCTATTGATTTTCCCACACCAAAGAGTCAGACTCTCACGCAAGATCTTCTGTGATTTCAAAATGCAATCTGTGATGTTGATGTAGTAATACCCTATTGTGTTTTTGTGCTCCCTCCTTGTTCTCTTGGCCTCTATGATGATCAACTGCAGATTAACTGGTGCTATTCAAAGCAGTGTTGAGCAAAGTTTTCACAAATAGCAGGGTCGATATTAAATAATATTACTTTAATGTCTTATTAGTTTTTCTTCCAGTTGACAATTTTACATAAAATATGTCATTTGGAATTTGTCCATCATCAATCCTCCAGACTTAACGAACCAAAATAGATTAGCATTATTTCATGATACAAACCACTAATTACGAGAACCCATTTTGGTTTTTTTTTTTTTGCGGCATATCAAACCTTTTGGGGTATTCAATGGCGAATTTTATTGCCAAAGTTTTTATGTTTCAAATTCTTAATGTCTTCAAATATTTATAGATTCATTTGTTTTCTAAGTAAATAATCAGCAAACGATATATTCTATTCAAACTACAGATGGGACATGGGCAGATAAACTGATAGTTGCTACTACTCCAGGTCAGAACAGATATGGGAGTGATGGTAACTGAATGGTAACCCCGAACTCCCCAAAGCTTCCAAATTGGGGCCTCACTATTGAATGCATTTTCAAGTTCTATCCAGAACAAATTATATTTAACCCCTAGATAGGACTTTGATGGGTACTTTCACTCAGAGTCAGTGTGCACCTGGGAGTAATGGGAACTAAGGAGTGACTCCACACTCCCCAAAGCTCCATAATTGGGGCCTTACAACTGAATGTAGTCTAAGGTCATACCCGGAGTAGAGTTTGATAGTCGATAGAGTTGGAAAGTATGGTAGGCAAAATAAGGGTTAGGAAAGATGGATTTGAGGATCTTGGGGTGGGGTTGTTAGGGTAGGCCTTAGCCCAAGGGTGTACAAGACAGTTCAGAACAGAATAAAAAAGGTATTAATGTTGAATACAGCCGGCTTGGCTTAATTTGTATCTTTAAATGTCATTCAGGTGCTATCAAAACACTATCTTTATCGGTTCTTATATGTTCACCAGCTAAGGAGATCTTCACAATGACAACAATTCAATTTCTGTATTTATCCACTGACCAGGGACTTTCCTGTGTGAGCCATCGCATTAAAACTACCGTTTTATTTGAACCTAACTTCCCTCTCAGGTTGGGGAGGAGGAGGGATGATCCATACGAGTGCTTTTTTTTTATACGTCTGCATTTGTTGGGGCCTGGCTGAAAAAGAGAGTGACTTGTCTGTGATGTCACAAGATCTTGTCTCATCCCTTTCTTTCACCAATAAATAAAATACAAGTAACAGTTTACCATATTTATTACTAATGGAGATTTGGTATCACTCAGTCTGAAGCCGAAACTATATTATTACTATCTTTTAATGCTCAATTTGGAGGTGATGAGTGTATCTGTTCTTTTGTCTTAGTACCATCCTCACAGGAATTATCTCTTTTATTTTTTTTTGGGGGGGGGGGCAGTGTAATACAAGTTTGTTCGTCATAATACCATCCTCCCAGGCATTAAATTCTCCTTTGGGAAGGGGTAATGTAGTATATCTTCGTTCGTCATGAGACCATCCTCTCAGGCATTATCTCCTCTTTTGGGAAGGGGTAGTCTAGTATATCTTCGTTCGTCATATATACTAAGAAAAACATGCAACCAGAGGGAGCATATTTTTGCTAGTTTATTTAATTTAATGTAAAAATCAACAACAAAGAAATTCTATAATAGAGTTTCTCTTCTTCTCTCGGGTCCTTAGCGGCTATCCTGGACAGACTGAGAGCTTATAGTAAGACATCTTACATCTTCAAATTTAAAACTTCAACTAAGGGGGTTAACTCCTAGATCATGTGACCCCTATCACAGGAAAGTTCTTTTAGGATCGCTACAATACTTTTTGACACATTTAAACATAATAAACCAGCCCCCAGTGAAGAATTGATTTAATGACGCCTCTGGAGTCAGCCATTATTTCAAGTACTTCAAACCCAATTAGCACCGGTAGTGCTATAATTAAATCTACTTGGTGCCACATGTTATGTTCATAGTGGGGGGGGGGGGGGGGGTGTTTAAGTATACAACTAACTCATACATCAAAGGCATGAAAGGAAACAACTGTGGCGAGAACTTTTAAATCTTCCCACCACTCATTTTTTTTCTGAAACAGAGAATTAAACCCCGAAGACTAATTTTCTCTTATCTTACCTTGACCCCAATCTATAACAATGTTATTGAGCATAGTGTTTATCTAAAATGTAGATGTTATTAAGTGAATTGAAGTTTATTATTTCTCTAAAATGATTTATAGCCAACATTCAAGGATTATTTCTTATTTTGGAGGTTTCCTTCTCTTAGATTAGTTGCCTTAACAAGACTCTAGTCTAGCCTATTCTACTATTTTCCTTAATGAAGTAGAGATGCTAGTCCTACATTTAGCCATTGGTGTAAAAATTTGCATTATCCTATATTATAATATGGCTTAAGAATCTAGTTATTTTTTTCTTACTAAGGAGCCACTATTTATCAAGGCCAAAAGTCACTCGAAGATAAGTGTTAATGAGATAGTTGGATGATGAAGAATATTCTGAGAGACCTGAAAATGATGAATGGAATATACAAAATTTGAATTTGTATGGGGGCGGTTTATGGCAAGTATTTGTTGACATTGGATTTGAAAGCGACCAAGTTGTAGTCTGCAAGAAATCAATCCTGTAGCAATGTTTTCCACGGATGAGAAGTTCTTGCAAAGAAACACTTCATAGAAATTCCGTTTGATACTAGCCAAAATTCTGCCAGTAGCCTGTCTATGTGAAGGAAACATTGATCTAAGGCCTTCACTACCTTGTGTTTATATCCACTCATGGGAAGGATTCAGATGACCTGAGCTGAAGACCCCAATGACAGTTCCAATTTCGAAAATAGTGGATGAGGGTGCAGTTTGATTGTTTGGCTTCAAGATGGACCAGCTGGAAGATAGCTGAAGTCTCCAATATTGACTGGAAAAACTGCAAGTGAGTATAAAATAAATTTGTAGGAATCAGCATGGTACGACTTCTGGGGTCAGTTCGATTCTGTTGTTGGCATTGGTTTCTTCGATTTTTTCTAGAATTAGGTACTTACAGGAGGTACCACGTGAAGGTTGCCAACATCCATACTTAAAGTGGTGCTACAAAACCGACTTGATTGTACTTTGACAAACTCAGGTTGTCAGTCATGTCATCATCAACTTCACCACTGCCACCTCCCCAAGTCAGTATGACACAACATGCTAAGTTGTGGATCACCTAAAACTAACCAGACCAACATTGCAGACGATATGTATGCTCTCCATATGCTGAAACAAAGTGGAATCGATGAAAATATGTTTAACTGTTAATATCCTTTTAAAAAAATATTTTTAGTCCAGAGCCTCAATTCTGCAAGGAATTACCACAAAATGTCTAAAAATGTTTTTTCATTAAAATGTTTATAATGCCTTTACTTTTGGGAAGATTGTTATGAAAGTTGAAAGTATGACTGTAAATACTCTGTTCTTTAATATTATCTTTTATTTATGCTAAAAATAATGTTCTCCATGCATGGTTGTGGATTATACTTTTAAATCAAGTAGAATCGATGAAAACTTGTTTAACTCTTAACATCCTTTTGAAAACTTTCGAAGTTCAGAGCCTCAAATCTGCAAGGAGTTACCAAGAAATGAATAAAAACTGTTTTTTTATTTATTTAAATGTTTATAATGCCTTTACTTATGGAATATTGTTATGAAAGTTGACAGTATGACTGTAAATACTTTGTTATTTAATATTATCTTTTATTTATACTAAAAATAAAAATTATATAATAATAATAAAAAAACATGGATGGTGAGTTTGATAGTAATACAATTGATGCACTTAGTTACAGACATGGTCATATGGACAAATACTGAAATAATTATTATGATCCAGATGTAAATGTGATGCTTTAAAGGTATTTAAAAATAGATTTAACCAAAAGGTTATCATTTCGTCTGATAATGTCAAAAATATGTTATACCTTGACGATTTCTAGGCCCTATTTTTTAACTATAGGTAAAAGCTGTGATAGACAATATTATTTTGAATTTGCTCTTTACAACTGGATCACCACTTATCAAGGCCAAGAGTCACTCGAGGATAAGGGTTAAAGAGAGAGAATGGATTGTTAGTTAAAATTATGAAGAATATTATGAGAAGGTTGAAAGAAATGAACAAAATTGGATTACTTATGAGGATGGTTTATGAAAATTCTGTTTGATGTGAGACACACAGAGGGAGAATGAAAATTCTTTGCAGTTGTGATAAAAGGACGAGTTCTTGCCTTCTTACAAAGAGGAACCAGAGATTGAAGGTCAGTCGAGCAGTGAAGAAAGTTACTGATTGTTTTAGAGACTACAGTGTGTTATAATAGCATATTTAAAAAATGTCTATGACAGTGTCAAAATTATGATACAGTTTTCACCTATGGTATTTAATACTAGATTTAGATTCAATAAAGTCATTGTTCTGATGATAGGTCTCCATCGAATCATTACACATGATATAAAGAATACCCCAAACAAATGTACTGACGTGTTAAACAAATGTCAACAAATGGTTTCATAGTTTTGAGTAATGAGAACATGTTTAAGAAACTGGCAATAATATTATATTCTTTGGCGAAAGAATTTCGAAGTTTTGGCTTTCGGGCTGGGATCAAGCTGTAGTGTCTGTTCTGTCCTCAGTCGGTGAGGGAGAGATCATTCTAGACTGAAGCAATTTTTTAAATTTTTGTCTCAATACAGAGTGCCCTTTTTGGGGAATTCGATTTTCCCTGCATTAAAAAGCCATATTGTGTCTAATGCTGCCCTCATGGGTAAAACTAAATTTTAAACACTTCCACCGTTTGTGGAACAGAGAAGTTTTTTGACTAAATAATTCTGTTAATAGATTAACAGCTTTAGAAAAAGTCAAATCGCTTGTTTTTCGGGGTAAAATAAAGTCCACAAATTTAGTATGTTCGGTGGTCCCTAATTTTTAGAGCAATACCTTCTGAAATATGAAGTGACGGTTTTATCTTCGTCTGGGGAATAAGTAGAATTGTCAATTGAACTCCAAATGACATTCTGAGAAAAAACACATTCGTTCTCAGTATTTTGACCGCTATGCGATATTGTTTGCATTAATACTTCAATCTTTTGATCGGTTTCTCTTTTTTGCTCTAGAAATTTTTCGTCGGCTTCTTTTTTTGTTCCAGAAGTCTTTCTTCGGCTTCTTTTTTTGTTCCAGAAGTCTTTCGTCGGCTTCTTTTTTTGTTCCAGAAGTTTTTGATTTTGTTCTAGTAGAAGCATTTAAAATCGTTCTTCATTTTTTAGTTGCTGTTTAGTTACATTTGGAAGTTTACGAGTTCTGTAATAGTTGTTTTAAAATCTTCCATGTTAAAGTGTGTCTTTACAGAATACGGCTTTTTCGAAGTTTTTTAAATATTTTTTTTCATAATCACTTTTTTGTACGTTTTTCACGTAAACGTAGATTTTACAGCAAGCACTTAAGTCAACAGAAAAACATAAGGTTTTAATTGTTTTCTTTCAGTGGTGAGACATTTTTCTTTTAGAGAGAAAAGAAAATATGTATTCTGTTCTTGTTAAAAATTAACAAAGTACCGGAATAGCAATAAAAACACTGACCTTCTTTCTTTGAGAGAAAATAAATTGTTTTTTTCGTAATAAAAACAAAAGAATCCAACATGTTTTTTTCTTTCTTTATGGTCTGCTGGTAAAGCCAGTTTTTAGAACTATGAGGTTGTTAAGTGAATTTGTCTTTGATTTATCCACATTTGTCCAAAAACAAGTTCTCCAAAAAAAAACTTAATATACTTCGTCGCCAGTTGTTGTCAATTTTAAGGTTCCCAAGAATCCCTTACTGTACCTTGTTGCCAGTTGCTGTGGCCCTGTAAAGGGTCCGGGGAAGAAAACACGAACTCAGAGTTTAGAGAAACAAATGTATTGAAAAATGTATAATACAACAGATAACAAGGGTGGTTGTACGTCTGTCTTGGCTGCCAGTATTGGACTGGTCTGGCTTCAACGCCGAGAAGCAGGTGTTTCCAGTATTTATGGTGAGCGAAAGCGTTCAAGTAGTCTGTATAGGTAAAGTACACTAACACCAACACAGGGTGTTTTCTCACTCTCTGACTTCTACTGAACCTGTATTCTATAGATTGCAAAGCATGCTGGATACACATGATCCATATACACGTATACCCCAGTTCCACTGTATATTTGTCTTTTCTGAAGTCAAAGTCCTGCATGCCAGACAAGAAGTCCTGTTCACCATTTCCCCCCAAAAGACTCCGTTTCTGGTTTACTATGTCTGATACTAAGTATACATTTAAGAGTTGGATTCTTTGTAACATACTCTTTATTTAATATTTCCTAATGTTTGTCACTATGTTGTGTTTAGTGATGGGACGATTGCAATATTTTTCTCGATTCTAGTACAATTACCTTTTCTGTTCTAATTACTGATTCCGATACAATTACCGATTCCGATTCTAAAATTGCCTTATCGCCTAAAATGTAAAATTTCATTTTTTGGGAGGGGAGGGGGGGGTGATTTAGTGAAGTGATCTCACCTACTTTTAAATGTATATATAATTTTCTTTTTATTTGACAAACTTCTTAGTGTTTCCCCTTTATGTATCGTATCTAGGATTTTGATCAACTCATTGTGAGATTTTCATCTATATTTTTCACTTGTACCAATTTATCTTATTTATCCACTCGTGTCATTTTTCCGGTGCCATTTTTACCTAAATTTTTTATTATGATCTATAAATTTTAATTTTACTACTAGTTTAAAATCAATAAATATTTATTGGTGAATCATTAATACCAGCAATAGAAAATTAAGTTTAAAAAAAAATTAAAAGAATCATTTTTGGAATCAGAAATTAGGCTAAAATTTTCCCAATTCTTATACCCCAAAAAGTTTTGCTTTTTCTGATTCCCGATTCTGATTAATCGTCCCAACACTAGTTGTGTCATGAAAATTACTGATTGTGTAGAAACTATGTTTAAGAAAAGGCATATGACAGATGCAAAAATATAATACACATTTTAGCTAGAAGGGCTCTATATTTTAAGCAATGTGAAAACACTAACAAAATAAGAAGATTGACCGATTTATGTAAATTGCTGACAGCTTATGGTACGACAAGAGAAAGTGTACATTAATTAAAGCTATCTTCATTTTTTAAAACATGTTTTTGTTTGTAAAATTGAAAACAGATCAGAAGCAAATTGAAACCTTTGAAAAAGTAACATCTAAACATAAGTTTTTTTTCTATATTTTTTGAGATTTTTTTTTTCAAATAAATTTGATATCCAACAAGCTGAGCTATTAAATGAATTATCTCCCTTGAAGTTGTCAGATTGCCCGCTTTCCATTTTAAGGTGGCCATTTTCCTTTTTCTTTTTTAAAATCAGTTTAATAGACATCAAAGTGAAATTTCTTCAAGGGTAATTCAGTAGAATTAGATTATTTCATCGGTTTTAAGTACGGTTTCCTGTCTATTCCTTAATTTTAATTTTCAAGAGAATTAATAATAGGTTTTTATTCCTGATAAGAGATAAAAGCAATAACCGTTCAAGTATCTTTGAAATTAGAAAAGATTTACATTAAATACAAATTTGAATAATGGCCTCAAACAAACAAACAAAAAAAACAATTCTGCTTTATTTATTTTGTCTAGTTTTGCTCATATATTATATAAGGAGATATTAAGAGCAGATTACAAAGAATACAACTGACATGTATACATATGTCGGCTCAGTATATTCAGAATAATTTCCCTTGAGCCATATTCAAGTTATCTTTCCTGAATTATACTCGCAATAAGAGAAGGAACTCTTCAATTATTGGGTACAAAAAAAAAAAAATTTGCATATGCGTAGTGCGAGATTGAAATCGAGGCTTGCCTCTTTTCTGGCATTAGGTTTGAGGCTGGCCAAACACATTCAGTTTAGCTGCACATTTTACATGTTTTTCTCAACGCCTCCTTCTCCGATAGGATGATGGTGATAAGATAGCTGAGTTGGTGGAAGGAGCAAGGGTTCACAGGGTTTTATCAGTCAGCCCCTACTTGGATTGAAAGGCAAAATTGTAACAGGGAAAGGAAAGAGATGTTTGACATTTTGTCACATTGGGGGAAAGTTTGGCAACATTAGAAAGGGATTAGGTTTCTAGGTTAAAAAAGAAAAGGATGTTGAGATTCTTACTTCTCCCTATTTTTGACCTTATATATGAGTACAACTTGTTGATGGGATCGTTTTTTTGTATACGTTACTCTTGTAGGCATGTGTATGCAGTGTGGTGATGTATGGTCAGTGAGAATTGAAGAGATGCGTTGCATGGAGAGAAATGATATGAGAATGGATGTGTGATTTGAGTCTTAAAGACAAGCTAAGTTTTAATAATCTCAGAGGAAGATTAAATCTGGATAGTATGAAGAGATGTGTGCAGAAGAGTAGATCTTGAAGGTATGGCCATGTTGCAAGAATGGATGAGAGTTCTTGGGTTACTAGATGTAGAACAATTGAGATAGCTTAGAAAAAACATTGGAGGAAGTAATAAAAATGGACCCGAGGAAAAAGGGATAAATAATGACCTTACCAGAGATAGGTTACTTTGGAAGTCAATGTCTTAAAGTCGTCGAATGCATACCAGCATGTAAAATCTATGTTAAACCGAATATGATGATGATGATAAATTCAACTGTCTCTTAAATATTATCTTTTCTTTATCATTGTCTTTTCTCCTTTTATATTCCGATCTTGTATCACCGTGGATAACGCAACATATTGAATATGGTGGCCACATGTTGGAGTAGGGGTCTCAACACATGCATCACTGCAAAAACGCATAAATTGGTATATCAAATATTATAATTTAATACGTAATTGCTGGCAAATATATGTGCTTGCGCATCAGAAAAAATGATTCTGTGAAGGACATGCATTGTTTAAGGACCAAATATAGATTTGGCATCACAAGTATGCTGACAGCTGCAAGGAATGAATTTAGCATGTCACTATATTTGATGTTACTTAAACTTTACACCTTTCCAAATACATACAAAACACATGTTAGGTATAGAAGGTTATCTCACAACCTTGTATTAAACATATATCTCAAACATATCTATCATCAGAACGAATAATACACAACTAAAACCAATTACTATAAACACATTTATTTACAGTTGACATTTATAAAGAATAGCAACGTAACATCATAAAAATATTAAAGAAACATTAGTTTTTACTCTACTTTTAAAAATAGGAATATAGATATATGAAGAACCAAATATTCTTCATTCTGTTGGACCCTCATGGGAAACGTCCAGTGGTGGGGAATTCTCTATATCTCTGACCCTTTTCTGGTAAAATTACGGAAAACAACCCAGCACTGGTGCACCTTAAGTAACGTTCCTTAGATACATATCTTTAAATTGACTTCGTCTCAGAATAACATTTTTCCCATTAGAAAATCCCAAACAATTTATATTTACTTCTTAGAAAAAAATATTTATTACATACAAATAGTAATGATTTATAAGAAAAAAAAATATATCATCATCATCATCATCATCATCATCATCATCATCATCATCATCATCATCATCATCATCATCAACAACAACAACAACAACAACCTGTTTATTTATTGAATCAGACCACAATTAATCCTCTGATGAGGGTGGGGCCTGATTGTCCAGTCTCGATCTAAGTCTTCCCCTCCATTCTTGTCTTTGGTGAGGCTCGACGGAATCCATACCCAAGGTGGTCTTCTCTGCTGGCACGTTCAACTGTTCGGCTTTCGCAATCCAACCATTACTGTGCTCAATGTGCCCCAACCAACGCAGTCTGCTCTTTTGCATGACGTCCGTGATGCTTTTCAAGTTAACCTGCGCGAGTAGAGACCCAAGAGGCATGCTCTGTACAGGGTTCACCATACAGATCCATCTGATCATTGCCTTGTCTCATTACGGTGCAGTTTCTTTAGTGTGCCAGCAGAGATAGCCCAGGTTTCAGAGCCATACACCAGTACACTTCTGACACATGAGGAGTATATACGACCTCTCGTAGCTGCTGGCAGGTGTCTGTTTGTCAGAATTAGTAGCAGCTCCCTAAACTGTCTCCAAACAGACTTGCAACGTGTATCTGCTGCAAGTACACAGCCTCCACTCGATGACAGCATGTCTCCAAGGTAAAAGAATTCTGTCATGCTTCAAGCTTGTCGTCACCAGTATCCACCTCTATCAGTGGTCTGCCATCTATTGGTCTTGCTGCGCCGGTGCAATGCAAACACTTAAAGTGAGGATCTGTTCTGAGAGAGCCCCTTATGCCACTGCACTTTTTGTTAACCCATCCTGAACAGTGGGTGCAGATGATTGAGTTGCTGCCTATTCCTCTTGGGCATACAACACACGGGTGTTTTCCTGTTTTCCTCAGTTGACTCTGAGACCCTTCTTCTCCATGCTACTCTTCAATCTATCCAGACGCTTCTTGAGTGATTGAAGTGAAGTATCAATGATCGCCAGGTCGTCGGCATACAGGAGCTCCCATGGGAAGCTGGTACAAAATTCCAGTGATAGAATCTCGAGTACAATGATGAATAGAAGGAGACTTAAGACAGATCCTTAATGGACGCCCACTTTAACATCAAATTCGTCACCGTAGCTGTTACCAACCTGCACAGGACTACGTACATTGGTTAACATAGACATCACCACTTGAACCAGCCACTCTGTAACACCCAACTTCCACAGAGTCAACCAGATGACCCTTCTTGGGACACAATCAAACGCCTTTTCCAAATCTACAAATGCTCTGTACAGTGGTTTGTTAGCTGCTAGATGTTTCTCCATGACTTGGCGTATGATGAAAATCGCATCTGTGGTGCTCCTACCGGACATGAAACCAAATTGCATGTCAGCAATCTGTACTTGTTGTCTGATCAGCCGCTCAACAACTCTTTCCAAGACTTTCATTACCTGATCAATAAGGTTGAGTCCAACGTAGTTCCCTCTATATATATTGTAATTTTTCTAACGAGGAACAAAATAAAAGCACAAAAATTGTTTATCATTTCATCTCAATAATATGGCATCTTCTTCTGGTGTTGGCATTTAGTATGCTACAAGTGTCCCAGTCTCCAGTTTCTATGGGCAACACCAGGCAACATCTTATGCCTGCTCTCTATGCAGTCCAATCTAAAGGGTTGACATCAGTTTGGTTGCATGTAGTTATATCACTTCTCGCACACTAAAGCTAGGTCTTCCTACGCTCCTTCATGCCTGGGATATCTGGACATGTTATGGAGTTGATGCAAGAAGTGGCATGCTGTATATGGCCGAACCACCTGAGACGCTGAGCACGTAAGGCACCATAATCTCACCAATACTAAGTTTCTGATGAAGCACAGTTGATGGGAGCCTTTCTTTCAGTTTGCAGCCATACCTGACCGTGGCCTGATTATTATGCCGGAGCCATTGCAGATCAAAAGTATTTGGGATCCATGCATCACTGCCATATAAGATGGCACAGTGAACACAAACATATGCCAATTTCATATGTACATTTTATTATTTTTTATTTTTAATCTAAAATGTTTATTTAGTGTAAGTTATAGTGACGTAATGAGAACTCGATGTTCACCCTGCGACGTCCAAATGAAAAGTGTTTTAAAATGGTTCATATGCAGTAGATCCACATAGCATTTCCGGTAAAAATCAATAAATAAATAAAATGTTTCTTTTTAATTTAATTAAAAGAGTCTTCACTTAAATACAATGTTGCGAGTTTCACAAGCACCTGAGATTTTGTCAAAATTATCAAATGCGACCAAATACTTAAATCAAACCAGAAGCATTGTTGAGATGAGAGTACGTTCCAGCATCAACAGCACCATACTTTAAAACCTTTACTCAATACAGCCACTAACAATTATCTACTACCTCAGGAACTTTGGGTTCTCTCATCACAAAACATGTATCACTTTTCTCTCTCTCTCCCCCTTTATGTTAAACTCTTCTCACATCAATTATTAAGCTTTTCACACTTACATGCCACTCTCATACATACGTCCGACTATAATGAGGTACACTTATATCTTGATAATAGACACCTGCACTCTCCACACACTTAACTTTAACTTTTATCATTTATATTTAGAGTTATTTCCCTTGAACCATATTCAAGTTTCTCTCCTAAATTATACTAGCAACAAGAGAAGAAATAATTATGAAGTACAAAAAAACTTGCATATGCATGGTGTGAGATTGAAATTGAAGCTTTCTCTCTTTCTAGCATTGAGTTTGAGGTCGCCCAGATGTGCCCAAATTAGCTCTACGTTTTCCATGGTTTTAAAAACTGACTTGTTTACCATCAGACGTCTTATTACGGGCAACTATCGTTCACTGATAGATATTCAACCATGGTTCTTTTAGCCATCTCAACATGGCCTTTTTCTACTGGTTGCTGATTTCTTTATCAGAATAGTTCCTAGATAATACGAAGTAAGTTGTATTTACTTGACATATCCCATGCATTCTTTATACTCTGTTTGCCCTGGCAATACAAAATTTGCACACTTTTAACTTAACAGATTTAACAAACTTTATTATTTGAACGATTTCATCCCAGAAAAATTTCCTACATGTTCTAAGATAACAAGTGAATTCTGTATGTTTGAATAACCTTTTTATTTTTTATATCTACTTGTGTATTTAAATAACATTGAGGGTGAAATATCTCTACCAGACGATGCACCAAAACGACTGCTACAAAAGTAATAGCGAAAATGTATGAAAAGAAATAAAAACAAACTAATTTACTAACAATAAATAAACAAAAAAGTGCACCTTCGGTTTTCTGTTATTTTCGGTCGATATATTTATTTCTGATAGTAACTAAAATTACTAATCAGGTCGTATAATGTTTTGGAAGTTTTGAGATGAGGATTGATAATTCATATTATTTAGATTATTGGGACTAGTGTTCTCATCTTGGACGATGTAACTTCCAACTTTCTTCAGAATTCTTACAAATCAGCTAAGATTTTTACTCCATCATGGCTTACGATATGAGAGCAAGCTACTCTCGTGGATTTAATAAAAGGTTCCATTCGAAATTCCATATAGATTCCTGAGTTTGACAAGAAGGTCAAAGGTTACATCGGCCGAAACGTTGTTAGAATAACATCTAAGATGAGAACAGTAATACAAATAATACAAATAATACAAATAATACAGCTCATATAAGTTTTATTCAATTTGAATATTGTTATTGGATAAAGGTTGTTATTTTGAAACATCTCTTTTTTAATAAAAAATAAGTAAGAGTGGTCGACCGTAGTCAAGGGCGACCCAATAGCTCCATTTTCATTGGCTACTACCTCAAGGTTTAATGGAGGGTGCCACTCCTTTCCCAGGATTACTCCACTTACAATTGATCCTGAGTGTTTAGCAAGGAGGTATCAAGTATCATTTTGTGAGTCTTTGGCATGATTTGACCGAAGATTGAACCTCAGTCTCCTGACCCATTAGTGAACATTCTTACCATTATGTCAAATAGGATGATTAAATTTTTAATAATTTTGCGTAAAAATTCTTTTTCGTGATTGGATTAATTATTTATGCTTTAGCATCACTTGTTTAAATCTCTATTTTATATTCTACACCAATACCCCTATTGATACTTAAAAAGAAAACAAGTTTATTTAAGCCATCTGTAACTATAAAAGCCTGAATTTAATAAATAATATAGTTATGGATGGCCCAAATAATCTCTATTTTTTCCATCTCGTCTGAACACTAACCCAGTTTAATAATAATCTTTCCAAGCATTTATTTATGAGAATCTGTCTTTTATAGTTAAGGATGGCTCAAATAACCTATAATCGTTTTCCCATCTCTCCCGAACACTATCCAAGTCTAATAACAATGTTAGATGTAAGGAGTAATAAAATTATAATATTATGATGATAATAACAGATGCTATGCCTGAGTTAGAAAAGAAAAAGGCCAAACACGTGATTAGAGGAATGATTACTCAAATTTCAGGTTGAGGTACGAGGCTGCAAGAAATACAATCAAAAGTGTTTGTTTATAACGTTATCTTGGCGGAGGATAGTACGGGTTGGGTTTTCAGCTTTGATAAATCGAGATAAGACGAAGCCTTGTGATGGCAGAAAGAAAGGGAGAGAGACTTGCCAATTAACAGATGGTAAGTATCTTGCGATTGTCTGCGTAAACCACACATTTAACAGAAACAGAAATATACGCCGCCTGTAGCAAGTTAAACTATTTAATTACTTATATTATCTCTAATTAACTGCCTTTTATTTTGTCCTCTTGTTGATATATACATGACACGCTCTGTGGGTGTGTGGTGGTGAGGCATAGAGATATGCCGTTACTTGTCCAGAATAGCCCCTCCCCCCCCCGAAAAGTACAAAGTTAAGAAGCTTTATCTTGATAATTTCAGTTATATCTGAATGCAGCTAAGATGCTAAGTTTTCCCTTTTTTTTATTAAACAAATATGGCTATAAACTTCTTTTGTTCTTGCAATAGACACTCATAAAATATACTTTTTTTTCATCAGAAAAGAAAAGAAAAAAACTCTACTCTTAAAGACTAAATAATTATTAACAACTAAACTAAGAACCTTAACCCTAATTTCCTATTAACTAATAACCATATTAGTCATCCCTCATGAAA
Organism: Sepiola atlantica; assembly: GCA_963556195.1. Classification (NCBI taxonomy): domain Eukaryota; kingdom Metazoa; phylum Mollusca; class Cephalopoda; order Sepiida; family Sepiolidae; genus Sepiola; species Sepiola atlantica. Next base: position 86,948,879 of record OY744522.1, on the reverse strand, counting down.
TTTTTTCACTTTACAATGGTAGAGTACAAAACCATTTTCGAGGACAATAACCCTGAACAATTATTGTTACATTGGTTATACTGACCAATGAGAGTTAAGGACATGCGTTGCATGGAGAGAAATGGTGCGAGAATGATACAATGGATGTGTAATGTGACTCTTAAAGACAAGCTTGGATCTGATTAGCTCAGAGGAAGATTAAATCTGGATAGTATAGGGAGATCTGTGCATAACAGAGAACTTTGTTGGTTTGGTCACATTGAAAGAATCTAGATATAGAACAGTTGAGGTCGCAGGGTCAGTTATCATGGGAAGGCCAAGGAAAATATGGGAGGAAGTGATAGGATGGATTTGAGAGCAATAATAGGGATAAATAAAAACCTGTCCAATACATGCCAGCATGTAAAACGGACGTTAAACAGAATATGATGATGAGAGCTAGGACGTTGTCGCCATGTTGGAAGGAGACACTATTATTAATAGTGTTTTTCTAATAAATGCTTCACTATTTTCTTATACGATGGTGTGCGTGATTGGTCTCATGAATATTCTCATGACTATGACGATGTAAGTCAAAATCATTTGCAGGTCTATTCTGGTTATTTACACACTATCCACCAAGCACCAGTCCCTGTCCCATCACCGCAATGTTGCATCTCTGTGCTTGTTTTACAAGTGCTTCAATGGAATGTGTTCTGACGAACTCTGGTGCTCCCTCAATGTAAATACACCCGACCAACCCGACAATCAGCTAAATCCCATCCATTCACTGTGGAGGTCCCAGATACCGGAGGGCTTTCTGCTCTAGTAACTTCTTTCCTCGAACTGATAGCCTTTGAAACTCCCTCCCTGTTCCCTGTTTCCCTGACTGTACCGACATGCAGAAATTCAAATATAATGTAAACAAACATCTCGATGCACAACTCCTCACTTAGAATGCCCCTATAAATCTGGGCCCTAATACACAATAGCCCCTTACACCTCAGTGGCAATGTGCCTTAGTGTGGGGGGGTGGGGGTGGGGGGGGAATCAAAGTTAAAAAAAAAAAAAATAAATAAATAAATACACCCACAATTTCCTCCAAGTTATTAATCGTATATAATTAAACATTTATAAGAGGTAACATGTATGTTTCGGTATTACATAATCTAAAAATGGCTGATATGCCGTAAAACAGATGAAGCAAACAGAACATTTTTTTTTATTAAATGGATACTTGTTAATAAAATGTGGGCTGTTTACAAGAACATTAATTCTTTGAGAGAGTCGTCATATTTATATCCCTTGAACTACTACATGTGTAGCATTGATGAAAGGAAGACTAATTAACATCTTCATAATACCAATGATTCACAGAAGGTGACCATAGTTAAGATAATGTTCAAAATGAATATGGATCATTTGACCTGCATATGTCACTATTTCCGGATTGAGTCAGTTATCAAAATAAGTTTTATTCAATATTATTATGGTCAGGTCCTTGTTTAAGTTGGTAACATAGAATAAACCTGTAATAAAGCTATTTATCATGAAAATATAATTGTATTTTTGGTCATATACACTTGCTGTATTCAATGATAAAATAAGTCCTCAAATACCTACATAATACACCCTAAGGACATAACATAAAAGACAGATATGTATTATTAGAAACCGTAGAAAACAGGATATTAAATGGATTTACAAACTGCACATACAGAAAATGGATTTAAATTTAGATATCATTTTTTATTTTAAAATAGGAAGAGGCTATTTTGCCGGTCCCGGCAGAATAACGAGGAGCTCGTTATTTTGCCGGCTTATGTTTTTTTTAACCTAACTGTTATGGTCTTGTGTAATGAAATAAATAAGGACAAATATTTAATAACAATTGCAGCATATGAACTGAATGTATCTCCAACACTAAGTTCATTGTAAGCTTTTTCGAATGTAAGATTTTGAATCGGAATTAATAACTGAATAATAGATGTTGCTTCAAAAAAAGCAAAAATAAAGTTGTTTTTTTAATCAACTTTTTCAACACTACTTTTCGGTTCAGTTTTCGTCAAATAATTAAGTTATTAAGTTGTTTAATTGAATTTAAAAAAATTTTCTTTACAAAGAAAAACTTTGATGATGTAAAATTCTGATTTTCTTTACCATGAAAAACTTCGATAATATTAAAATATCAAGAAAAAACACTTGATTTAAACAATTTCTATTTTAAAATGTGAGGTGAAGATTAAGAAAGAAGAGGTCAGTAACTTACAATTGGAAATCGTAAGAAATACACAGAAAAATTCGAATAAAAATTATACAAAAAACAAATCAATGTTGACTGTTTAATAAAAAAAATCTAACAAACTCTTCGTTTTTATAAAGTTTTAAATTATAAAAAAAATCACTGTTGACTGTTCGTCTCATAAAATGTTACATTATTAAATAATTATTTATCCAATTTAAAAAAAATATTTATTTTTTATTGGAAAAATGTTGAAATAAAAAATATTTTTTTTACGTCGAATAGATAGAAACAAAAACATAAGTATTAAAGATCTGTTTATTTTTTCAGTTTCATTATCTTCGTTTAATTATTTATTTTTTATTGGAAAATCGCTGTATGAATTATTTATTTAATTTAAAAAAATAGTCAGAAGTTTTAATTATTTTTTTTTTATTGGAAAAATGTTGAAATAAAAATAAACCGGCAGTTAAGTTGACTTGTGAAATCTTCACTGTAACTGTAACAGTTAGGTTAAATAAACATGAACCGGCAAAATAACAGCCCCATCGTTATTCTGCCGGTCCCGGAAAAATAGCCTATTCGTTTAAAATAGGTCACACATAATTAAAACAGCATACATTAGAATGAAACACAGTCGAGACAACAACACTCAACAACCATCTTTATGTAGTCGAGGTCAGTAATGATTGATGAAAAATAGGTCATAGCAGCAATGTTCATTTCAAATTTCTCTTTTCTTCATTTTCACTTTAATTATTCTGAAGTTGACAAAGGACTCAGCCATATTCTGAAATATACTCTAATTCTTCTTATTAAATCTTCATGTTTATCTACATGACACAATAAAAGTACCTCTCACCTTTTTCTTGTCTAACTCACTATCTATTATATATACCGCTTTATCTCAAGTTTCAGCTGCTCATATTATTAAATGCATATGTTTTAAAAGTCATGACCTTTAGAAAAGCATAAAAATATCAGAACATTGCATCATTCAGAAGACAATATCTATTACATATACTAAATAATATTTCAAATCTCTATCTTTCTATATATCTATTTATTTATAATGTTACAAAAGTTCAGATCAGCATAGTACGTTAGGTTTCAAGCTGGAGGATCGAACCCATGAAAAATACTGGGGTTTATTGAGTTTTAATTATTAGTAGTTCACTGACTTTCGTCAGCGATATATATATATATATATATATATATAATTATTTTTATTTACACAGACATGTACAAAATCTGCAGACTGGCATGTCGATGTTATCGATCAACAGCTATTACAAACTGAGTTAGAATCCGATATTATCTAGGGTTAAGATCGGATTCTAACTCTTCCTGATGAGATCTCAGTTTGTAATAGCTGTTGATCGATAACATCGACATGCCAGTGTCGTAGATTTTGTACATGTCTGTGTAAATAAAAATAATTATATATAAAAGCTCTATTGGATATTGAGCACTTTTTATAAACCCGGTTAAAATTCTTTGGATTACTACCCTGTGGATGTTTTACCTGGATTATTATTATTATTATCATTATTATATATATATATATATATATTAGAAAAATACTAATCCCAGGACGATACATATTTCATAATTCATAATGATAAGTTCAATAGTATAGGATTTTACTAAGCACATACATATTATTGACGCTCACATGCATGCACTGATCCTTTTAAAAATGTATTACTTAATATAACTCAAAATTTGATGTATCTAAATTTTTGTATCTAACTTATTTTAAAGGTTTTTTTGTAAGGGTGCGATTTCGGTAAGGTTCACAAAAAAATATAATGTGGCCATGTTACTCACCAGGTTACCGAGAATACATATTACAAAATTCATAATTTAAATTATATATATATATATAAAACTTTATGTATATGCACCCCCTAAATGTTTACATTCCCATACCGTATATTTTAGAATATATATTCGAAAATTCATAATATATATATATACCTGACTTATAGGCAGCAAGTTGTTATTGATACAAGTCTGATTGAAGACAACAGAATTTTCTTTTTGTAACTTTTTTAATTACTGTCTCGACTAGGTGCGCAAGTTTTTGGATCTCCGGTGATAATTGAGGGAGTATGGATAAGAGTTTTTTTTATCGGCCATCTCAAGCGCTTTCACTCTTCATGATCGTCTTCAAGAGTTGATTTGTTTTCTTCTCACTATGTTGCTGCTGTCGTTTTAGATGGAAGAAAAAAAAGAGTTAAGTGAATCTGATTCATACTCCACGAATTACCACCGGAGACCCAGAAACTTGCTTGCCGAGTTGAGACTGAAATTTAAAAAATTAAGAAAAGAGAAAATTCTGTTGTCTTCAATCTAACTTGTAATCTAATATATATATATATATATATATATATATATATATATATATATATATATATATATATATATATATATTTCTGAGGCTCAAATTGTGTGACTGGCAGAACAATCATACTCCACACTGATGATTCCCAGAAAAGGATGAAACACATGTGTATGTGGATAAGAATTTTTAAAATTTTCATCATAATATTGTTTATAGCCCCCTTAATGTTAGGACTGGCCTTTTATAATTAGGCTGTAAAAGTTAATGTGAAGTTCTGTCCAACTGGGTTGTTGAACACTGTTTATAACATCATTCTAGGTATGTCAGCTTGTAAAGACATAAATAGACCTTAATTCTCTTCCTTTCACCGTGGTTGTTAGGTTGGCCGCATGGTTCTAGGAGTTCAGACAGAAATTAAAACGTTTACTAGAGTCTGAGGTTCAAATCGTGTGACCGACAGAGTAATCATCCTCCACACTGATGATTCTCAGAAAAGGATGAAACATATGTGTATGTGGATAAAATATTTAAAAATATTTATGATAATATTGTTTATTATAAATATATATATATATATATATATATATATATATATATATATATATATATATATATAACTGTCCTCCCGGCGTTGCTCCGGAGTCTTGGTTGACCCTAAAACTCTTTAAAATAAACTTTAACTATATGAATACATGAGGATTTGCTAAGAATATTGTTTGAAATAGTATTTTTAAAGAAATGATTTATGTAGGAGGGGGAGGTGAATAGCTGAAATAATTTTTTTTTTAATTGTTACTCAAGGTTGAGTGAGGGATGAGTGCTAAATAGCTTCCAAAACTTTCAATATTTTAATATATGAATACATTTCTTTTTCAATTATTAAAAAAAAGATTACAATGGCTGACATGTTTGCCTGAACGATGGTGTGTGTATTTGGAGTGACAGGGGACTTTGTAATTTACAATTTAGAATAAGATCGTAACTTGAAAATCGAGTCAGTTGCCCAGAAGCAAAGAGGCAGAATAGAACTTTTGCCCACAAATTCTAAGCATTTATCCTCAAAATAAAACAGTATTCACAAACAGAAGCATTTGTTACAGTAAAAGAAAATTTGAATTGAATTAAAAAAACAACAAATTGAATTAAAAAAAGCATACTTAATTAATTGTCCTTTTGCAAATTAATATGCAAAAGTTATACTATTAAACCTGTTTTCAAATTCACACAACAGAAGCAACTTATCGTTCTAAAATACTCGTTAGATATATGTCCTAAGGTTAACTAAAACCTCAGGACATATATCTAACGAGTATTTCAGAAAGATAAGTTGCTTCTGTTGTGTGAATTTGAAAACAGGTTTAATAGTATAACTTTATAAAGATATATATATGGGGGGGGGGGGTGTCGGTCAAAAACAAAGCAGTTTCTATTCTGAAATTCCACTAAAAAAATGTCTTTATGTATTTTGTTAAAATAAAGTCTTCGTTTAATGAAAGCGAAAATGACTATTAAATAAAAATAAAATAACCATTTCAATTCTAGAGACGCAGAGACTTTGAATATTCACTGTAAAAAGAATGAAATTTCGAAATAGCCAGCACATCGTTTTCGGGTGATTCAAACAAATTTCTTAAAGAAAACAAACAAACATACCCTTCATTAACCCCAACACTAACCCTAAGTCTGGGTCGGCAATATTCTTTTAACTAATCAATCTTTATTTTTAATATGTGCGCATACACCTTACCGAATTGAGTTATCGGTCTGTGTCAGTAATAAGAGATTCTTACAAATATATATATATATATATATATATATATGGTAAAATGAAAAAGGAAAACCAAAAACTGGATGTTTTTTTATGTGTACATCAACGTTTCGTCTTTATTTATAAGACTTCATCAGGATGATGATATAGGGAAAAGATATCATGCAAGCACGGATACATGTAGGGTAGACATGTTGGGAAGAAAAATAAAATAAAATGAAAAATAGTGGCAGCGTCTAGCTGGACGTCCGTACTTGTTAGAGAATGAAAAATGAGTGGGAGAAAAAAGGGGAAGGGTGGAGGGAGCAAGGACTACTGTGGCTGGCGATGAGAGAAAGAGGTGGGGGATGAGCAGGGGTAAAATGGATGGCAGAGAGAGATTGGAGGGAAAGGGGGAGGGGGTGTTTGACCAGATGGCTGTGGTCGAGATTGAAGGGGAAGAGTGAGTTGGAATGTTTGTGTGTGTGGGGTGTATGCAGGGAAATGGGGATGGGTAGAGAGGGGGGGGGGCTGTGATTTTGGTGGATGGGCGAAAGTTATAGTCTTAGAGAGCGTTTGAAGAAAATGAGGGAATTTAAGAAAAGGTATGGGAGAAAATGGATGAGAGGGGGAAGAGGGAGGATTTGTCGTGATAGGGTGTGAAATATTTGAAATATTTGGAAAATGATAGCAATGAGTGAGGGATTGGAGTGGGTGGGGGAGGGGGGTGATTGAAAGGGTGGGTGAGGAATATATTTGAAATATTTGGAACATGAGAAAGTTTATTTGGACTGTAGTATTAAAAATGTGAGGGAAAAAAATGAGGAAAAATAAGAGAAGATTCAGGGAGAAAAGGGAAGGGTAAGTCTTATAAATAAAGACGAAACGTTGATGTACACATAAAAAAACATCCAGTTTTTGGTTTTCCTTTTTCATTTTACCATCACGTCGGATTACCTTCATCCTTCTATTCCCATATATATATATATATATATATATATATATATATATATATATATAATATATATATATATATATATATAAATATATATATATATATATATTTACTATAGTTACACTGCTTTTATCAGCAAAAACATTAAATATAATTGTTTTATAAAAGTTGTTTTTAAAATAAAGCTGAGTGGCATTTCTATTTATGATTCCTTACTTTGCTATTATGACTTCTTTGGGTACTGACTTTTCTGTTCTGTTCAGACTCAAGACGCCATCCTCACAGGCATTACCTCCTGACCTCGTGACTAACTGCCACCGTGGGAGGCTGGAGATAAAGCCTGACTTTATAGCCAGCGTAACTGAAATCCCTTATTTATACATAAAGACAGTGGAATTAATGTTTCACCTTTTTTTAATCAGAGATTTCACTTACACCGGATATAAAGTCATTGTCTTCGGTGAATAAAGAAAATTATTGTCATTTATTATTATTATCATTTGATAATTATGCTGTTACAAGGTCCTTCAGTCTTCGCACCACGTTCGATCAGCATCTCAAGTATTTTACACGAAGACCGCAATTTTTTAAATTATATATAAATTTATTAAACAGAAAGGAACAGTCACTGAAAATAAAAGAGAAATTAACACTTTAAAGTAACGGTATATATATATATATATATATATATATATATATATATATATATATATATATATATATATATATACATATATATATATATATATATCAGACGTCTGTGCTGTACACTCATTAGTTTATGTCATGTGCTCCACCTCCTGCCCTCAATGAGGCTAAAATAGGGAACACCGACTTTCACGTATTCTCTGCTTGAAATGTTGCCAGGAAGAGACCGAATACTCTCTCCCCGGAAGTCACGTGATTTCGTCGATTTCCATTAACTAAATGACCTCTCATCTTTCAATCATTCCTCCATTCAGCTAATGGCTTTCCTTATGTAACAATGCTTTTTACTAATACGTGTTTGATCACAATCATACCCTATTTTTAATAGTTCATTATTTTCATTTTTGTTAAGCTTTTAATTAGCAAATTGAAAATGCAAATTTACTTTTAAAAACTATCGATACTCAAATGTTAAGTCAATCTTGTAATCGCTATTTTCACACACATACACATACGAAAGTGCACACACTCACAAGTCTAAATGTGGCGTTGTTCAGGGAGTCCGTTACTTTTATTTGTATAAGCATGCACACACAAGTATAAATGTGCACATGTATGCAAACTCACACACACATGAACACAAGTGTCGTTTTAATTGTTTGATATTTTATTTTCATAAAGTTCTTTAATTTTTTTGTTGATCTCGACTTCTTTACTTGCAATAAAGTTAAGCTTAGTTAAGGCAAACTATTGTCACATGGTTTGGCACACCCTGTGTAAACAAACACACATAGAAACGTGCGTGTGTACACACACAATGTACACACTTGTCGTTGAAATAATTTGATAGTTCATTTTTGAAAAAGTTGCGAATACTTCTTTACAAATCCGAATAATAAATGAAAATAATGAATTTTATCGTGAAGATTTTTCCAAAAGATTAATGCATACAGACACGTCCCATGAAATAGAAATTATTTCCTTAATTGCTATTTGCTATTATAAAAGTTAGGTCAAGTAAGTAAATGAAAGAAATTAGTATTTAATATTATTGTTGTATCAGTGTAGCTGTAAGGATATCAACTTAATTTTTTTTTTTAATATTTGAATACATACATGCTTATGAAGGCAGCCATTTACAAAAAGTAAGTGGAAGTAGTTCAACAGAGAATAAATATTAGTGTAGTTGCTGATAATTATAAAATACTTTACAAAAAGCGTAATTTGTAAAGTAATTTTTTAAAGTTTTTGATTGAGCAAATTATGGATTAATTTTGTAAATATTATTTAAAAGATAATTTAAGTATTACTGTATCATTTGATTTTATGTTGACCGAACCTAGAAAGTTTATTTTCTTGGACAAATTAATTTTTAAAAGATTTTTCATCTCATCTCTCTCTGAAACACAAAAACAAATTGATAATATCAATATGTATGATCGCTTATTTATAGTGAAATCGGTTTCAACCGGGTTTCATTGATCCAAAAAGATTTTTTTTTAAACTTAAAACCATATTTTTGTAACAAAATCAATAAGATAACATTATATCTTAAAAACAGTAATTTATAGAAAGTTTATCGTCTATGTGAACAAATGTCTTCAAACTGAGTGATGTCCTAATGTACAGTTGCTTATTATTGCACTGAAATGGGTTTCAATAAGCTTTATTGTGCCCAAACAACTGATTTTTATCTAAAATCGTCTTTCTTTAGTAGTAGTAGTTACTGTATTATAATTAGTTGTAGTAGTACTACTACTACTACAACTAATTATAATACAGAAACATCATATTAAAAGATTTAAAAAATAGAAGATATAATAATGAACAGAATTAAGAAGAAAAAAAACAGAATGAAAAAAAATTGGTAAAAGGGAAATTTTATCAAATTAGCCATAAATCCGGATTTTTTTTTATGGAAATCGCTTCAGACAAGGCATGAAGCCACTTGATATAAGGAGCCAACAAAAACAAATATGATTATCGCAAAGACAGGAGATGCCTATTGAACGTAGTCTTGAAAACAGTCAACAGGAAGAAGGTTCCACAAGCCTGCGGTTCTTGGAAAAAAAGCTACTGGAATAGGAAGCTGTATTACAATGAGGTATCAAAACAGCAGAATTGATGCAGACCACTAGACCAACGAGTCAAAAGAGATGGAACAAAAGAAGTGGGGAATAGATCACATAATTCTGAAGAACACGTTATAATAGTATTTATAGAAAAGACTGAAACTAGCAACCATGTCTGTGAGAGAGAAGATGCAGAGAAGAACAAAGGGTAGAAGATTTAAATAGGAGGCTGAAAATTATTAGCCAACCCCATTTCCTTTACTCATCAAGATAATTTTATGGTGTGGAAAAGTGTAAAATTGCTAATCTTTGATAGTACAAAATGGACAATAAATGACTGATACATTTGAAAATGTCATAACTTTCTTGCTTTTAATTTAAATTGTGTAATAATTGTTCAGATATTCTAAAACAAATTTCGAAATTTAAAATCTCAAGTTAAAGTGTGAGTGAAGGAGTTTCAATAACAGAATTTTACAATTCAATCATGAGTTCATCATTACAGCAAAAAGAATCTATTGTGCCAATTTTCAGCATGAGAAATTCTTCATGTACAAAATGGATGAAAAAATACCGTCATTTCTCGATTTAATACTTCTGGAGCAATGGTGGACGCCCAACAAAGGGGCTGTTGCAAAAGTGCTCGACACATAGAGACCAGTGGAAGCTGTAAAGCAAAGTATTACTGAGGATGTTGTACCAGTTTTCATTTGCAATTAACCAGCTCGAAATCACCAGGCAATCGTTTCAGCAGATTTTAGATAAGTTATTACAAATTGAGATTTGGTATCTGTCTGTCTGAAGCCGAAACTATACTATTATTATCTTTTAATGCTTAATTCGGTTTACTATACTATTTAAGACTAATGTACTATCGTTCTGTGCTCAATTCAGAGGAGGGTAATGTAGTATTTGTTCTGTTGTCATGATACCATCCTCCCAGGCATTACCTTCTCTTTTTTCGGGTGGAGGTAGTGTAGTATCTTTTCTGTTGGGACTATCCTCACAGGCATTACCTACTCTTTAGGGGGATAGCGTAGCATCTGTTCTGTTATACCATTCTCCCAGACATTACCTCTTCCTTTGGGAGAGTAGGATACCTTAACAAGGAAGTGTCACAGTCAGCAGTTAATTAGCATACTCGACACTTGTAGCAAAAATATGCTAATAATAATAATATTTGTGCAGAGATAAGAGGACTGTCATCAGAAGGTTTAAGTAAAATCATGCAAGTTCTGTAAATTAGGTTGCAACAAAATGAAGAATCTGACGAATGAATGAAATTGTGTGTGGGTGTGTGTGTATTATGTTAAGATGAGGAAGTGTTTTCAAATGACATTTGAAATGAGCATTGTAAGAAGTTGAAAATGTCCAGTTTTTCATGAAAGTTGCAGATTCAAGCAACTTTAATATTTTTTTCTGATGAAGTGTGGAGGTTCACCCGAAATATCAAATTTAATTATAATAATATTGTTTTCCAGAAAGTTATTTCATATGTGTTAAATATGAAAAATCAGATGTGAACTTCGATGTTAGTGCTTTTTTAATATGTAAGCTTTTCCACAGACTCAAAAAGATCTGGCTTTTGTACAGACTCAAAAAGATCTTGTTTTTCTACTGACTCAAAAAAATCTTGTTTTGACAAAAATTGTTTTTAATTAAAAAAATTATTTGTACTTAATGTTAGTAAGAACACAAAAAACGCGCATACTTTGAAGACTAGATATTACTAAAAAAGCGAGAATCTCTTTGCCGTTCAAGTGTACAATTTTAATGCAGAGCCGATATACTTGTTATGGCATAGAAGCGTTAAGAGCGTTTGAAAAAAGCGTTGTATACAGTTGAAAATGTCTAAATTTTTTTATAAAAGTTGCATATTCAATCAATTTTTATAAAAAAATACATTTTTTGATAAACGATGCAAGACTGTCCGAAATATTAAAATTTAATTATATTAACACATGCTTTTTTTGTAGAGCTATTTTTTATTTTTCAACATTTTTAGCCGAGAAGCACACTTTGCTCGACTGAGCTCCAATCTATCCCCTCCCCCATGAAAAAATTTCATAACAAAAACTCGTCTAGCTACAACCACTGTCAATAATTTCCCTTTCTCCCTTTGTTTACTTAAAACTAAACGAAGCTTCCACAAACAGTTTCTTTCCTAGAACTACTCATCCGTGGAACACAATATCATAAGGCTGCTTCCCAGCTGACTACAACATAGTCATTTTCAAGTCCAATGTAAACAAATTCTTGTTGAGCCGTCGTCTTAAATAATCCAATTCTGCCCAATTTCAACCATCGTTACTAATCATCACGGTGTTATCTCATCGTCCACCTGACAAACTCATTAACCCTTATCCTCGAGTGGCCTTCTGGCCTTGATAAGCGGTGTGACTCTTAAGTAAAAAAAACAAAAGCTTACGTTGATTTATCAAATCATCATTATCATATATGATGAGTAAAGGATACAACAAAAACCAAAACCTTGCAGCTAATAAATTTATTTCGACCGTTTGGCTTTTTTCAAATCTGGAATGAATTTACACATTTTGAGGAAGTTGACTTCCAAACATGGCCATCCCTAGTAGGGATGGCCATGCTTCCAAATCAAACGTTTAACGGGAAATTTTTGTACATACAAATATTTATGCCCCCCTTTTCATTTTAACATCAAGAGACAGAAAGGTGATGAAGTAATTTCAGTGAAAAGGTATTTTTTTAAATGATTCATTCTCTATCTTCTTCATCTCAACAAAACGAGAATGAAAGTGGCTAAGTGGGAAAAAGGGGGATGAGTTTGTTTCTGGCAGAAAAGTTTCTTGGTATCAAATTTCTCAGCCAGACAATTTTAGCCAGGTCTCTGTATTATCTTTAAAAGCTTGACTTTATTTCTTGATGCCCTTCCAACCGTACACCCACACACGATCATACCCATTCATAAGATTAGATTTGTTAATAGTAGTAGTAGTACTACTACTACTACTAATAATAATAATGACACTAGTACTATTAAAGCAATCATTAAAATAAAATGCCAAAAATCAATCATGTTAGAAAAAAGTGGTAATACTAATTAAAATTAATAGCAATAATACTAACACTACCAATTGTGAAAATAATAACAGTAATTAAATTATATAAGAAATAATAAGGAGAAATTTCATCACAAGACTCACAGAATAAGTATGCTGGCCGCATATTCATACACACCTCATCTTAATCTCACAAGCTGTGACCTATGAGTACAATATATATACACACGCATATCTTTCAAAATTTTCTGTGTATGTGATACGCCTCTATTTATAAGCACATTATTGTAACTAATTAAATATAAACCTCAAAATTAATAGAGTTAAAAGAAATATTAGTAAAAATAATAACAGTAATACCCATACTCTTCTAATTTTAAGTATAGGATTGAATAAAAATGCCAAATTTAATAAATAAAATAACAATTCCATCTGCTTTTCAAATTCTTAAGTGTGCTAGTATCTGAATTATTTTCCAACATAATTCTGAGTTGGTGTTTCTACTCTTTAAATTCTTTGTCAGTGTTGTTTGTTTATTTTAGTTCTTCATTGAAAAATCTTTGTTTCCAATTTCTTACAATACCCAAATATACCTTAATTTCTCCAGTGTTTTCTCTTTGGAAAAATTGTTGCCTGATATAATATTAACGGAATCGGTCAGCCGACTACTGGACACTGAGAGTTGCAGGGTTTACAGGTCCTGAGGGACCTGGTTTATCTTTGCTTGTAGTTTTTGGAACCACCGGGAAGGACGTTGACACCCTCGGCCGGCCAGCTTCAATGATCAGGCTCACCCTACTCCTTCTGACCACATCCATGAACCGTTGCCCGACTCTCCCCACGAGGAAGTGGTGCAACAAGAGAGTCATTGTCTATGTTGAAATTACCATTTAAAGGACATTATTCTTAAACTCTACAATTGTAAGATGTTTTATTTGAAATTCTTTCTTTGTTATGTGTATGTTGCAGTATTTTATTGTTGTGTGTGCTGATAATACTATCTCAACTGTTTGTGCATGGATAACTTATTTGATACTCGTGATTCCATTGAAGATTTTATTAATGGGTTATCTTAATTAAAATGTCTATCGATTGTAACGTAATCTGGAAAATAGATTCATATTGTATAAGTATTATTAAACAATGTAAAATGTCATCGAGCGAAGAGCATTTTTTAAATTTTTATTTCTTTTTCTTAGCTGGTAAAGAAAAAAAAGAGAAAAAACTTTTGAAAATTATATCGAGGCGAATCTGACTTTGCCCCCCCCCCCCCCCACACTGTTTCAAATCTTTGCGCACTCGAACCTATAATGATTTAAAAACGTCTGAGCTATTTCCTGTTTTCATGGTGGGTCACATTTGAACATGACATTCGCCGATGCAGAATGATACATGCGGCTAGTGGAACATATTTGCCACAACCCCAAAAAACTATTGATACAGTCTCCGCTGAGGCCGGAAGAGCAAGAGACAAGATCTCATCAGAACTGATTTTGAGAAGGTGTCATGCAAATACCCTTTATCTTGAGATTACTAAATCGTCTGATATTATTGCAGTAATAGACAAAAAAAAACAACTTAATTCAGTGTCTTGGATTACCTTCTGAATATCTGTGGATATCTGATGAGAAATTATCTTGATGTATGCGAAAAGCATATTGAAAAATAGTCAATTGATCGCGATTGCCAACAAAACAAAACCAAGGAATATTGTTTACGTTATTTACATATTTAAAGAAAGCTGTGCACAGAGTGCAATTGGATTAACATTGTTGTTTACAGGTGTCGAATACCTACTTGAACATTTCATGAACTTTGGAGTTACATCGATTTAGACACATTGTAAGTTCAAACAATTTCTTTCTCTCAAGCTGATCATCTGTATATATATATATATTCTTTGCTTGCTCTTGCTAATTAAAAATTGTGTCCCTGCTGATCTTGTTCTTTTATGTCTTATTTTTTTTGTATTTTATGTAAGAAACTTAATCATTTTTAAATCTTTAACTTGTGTTGATTTTCCGTTCTTTCACAAAGAGTTCACCGTCTGTATATCCTCATTTTACAGATGTCTTGAGAAAGAGTCCCACCCCCTCTTGTTCAGTGGGTATTCATACTTAAATCTATACCTTTTATTATTCTGCTGTGTGTCTTTCCTAACGAGATGCGAGCTTAAAAGATATTTACCGATGTTTAGGTTTGATAATTTACAAAAAGGTGGATTGAATCAAGTTGTTTTTTTCTGTGTTTTCTGCTATTTTTAACTCTTTAGTGACTCCCCTATACTTAAGTGCTAAATCGTATTTAAAAAAATGTTCATTGCAAACCTTTTAATAGAGAATATTCTATTGATTCTAGCATTGACTGCATTAGGGATTTGATTGATGATGTATTTTGGGTGGTTAGAATTAACATGTATGTATGTATGTATGTATGTATGTATGTATGTATGTATGTATGTATGTATGTATGTGAGAGTTTTGTTGCCTTTACAGAAAGGTTTTAAAATGTTAGAGATTAGAAGTTTACAAGTTTACAGTTGTTAATTCTAAATAATAAAATAGATAAATAATGAAATGTTCTTGTTATTCCTTTTTATTTTCTATACCATCGAACCATTTTTATGGGCAATAGTAATGTCCATCACCTCTGTATAATCCCATAAATTTCCGTCAATGATTCTACTCAAAGTGATTACGATATACAGTCAAACTAGATCAGAAATGCAAGCTGAATCACAAGAGCCCTTGAGTACATCGAAGTTATTATCTTTGTCTATGTGGAATTATTACTAAGATTGTTTTCTTACATGCTAGAATTATTTTGTATTGTTCATTCATGATGTTTACATATTCTTTAGAGAAATCTAGGCTTCTTTTTTGGTAGGAATAGAAATCTATTATATCGAAGTGTATAAAAGTGGGGTAAAGGTGCATTATAGTAAACAACGAAAAAACGGAGGAAGAAACAACAAATAGTAAACAAATAACTGTTACTAAACGCAAGAAAAGTTACTTTTATACCTACCTGCATAATTATTTTTAATTTTTATTCATGACAATATAAAATTTTCGTTTAAATCCTAAATGGCTGACGCCACATTCCAGAAATCACCGAAGTTTGATTACTTTTTCTTTTAGGTAGATAAACAAATTTATTGCGTTTGGAACAGTTAGTTGTTGTATATTTGTTTGTTTTGTTTACCCCCAAAAGATGAAAAACCCATCAATCAAACTTTGGTGATGTCCGCCATGTGCTAGTTCCCTCTGATGAAATAGTGGCACTAACAATGGACGATTTGAACAAAATTTTATATTGAAATAAAAACGTATTTAAATACCTTAAGATACAAAAATATATATGCGCGTAGGTAGAAAAATAACTTTTCTTGCGTTTGGTAATAATTATTTGTTGACTATTTATTTTGTATTTTTCATCCCTTTTTTTGTTAAGTATAATGCACCTTTGCTAAAAGTGGTTTTATTTTTACTATTTAAATTGTCAAACCATCTTAAGGCATCAGCAGAACGGTCCAATGAATTATAGTTTATAATATTCCAGGATTCCATAAAAATCTTTGGGAAATACTTTTAGAAATGATACCCAGTCCTGGTTTATTTGTTTACATTGTTTATTATCCCCAAAGTTTGGCTTGTGGTTACTGAATAGAATGTATATGATTTATGTTCCATTTTTCATATTTTGTGAAATTGGCAGCAACGTTGTTAATTTGAGATTCCATATTGTTTTTGTCTAATTTATAAGATTTAGTTTGTTATTGTTTGTGAGGAATTTCTTATTTTTTATATATTTTTTGATTTGTCAGCTTTCATCTTAGATTTCTTTATATTGTTAATGCCTTTTCTAGTTGAAATTGAAATGTTCTGTCTTGTCAACTTTAACTTATTGACCAAATTCAATAAATCAATGTCGAAAGGATCTAAACGTTTTTTAATGAGTTTTTTTTTAAATCTGAAATTAAATACTTCTCGTTTGTTCATCCTCAAAAGTATTTAAATAAAAGAATACTTTACAGCGTAATAACCTGATAAAATCAATCATCCTTTTCATGAAGGATAACCGAGTTATCTCCCTTTTGCAAATTGAATTTTTGGAGTCTCTAAAGCTAGATGGCTCTGGTTGGTAGTCAATGTGCATAGGTGGTGTGTTTATTAAAATAAAAACTGTACATTTTGGATTGAAGAATCGAGTTGATATTGGGAGAGATCAGAGAGGGTGCAGAGTGGTTGAACATTGACTTGCCTTTGAAACACTTGTTTTAAAAAAAATTATTTTCATTGACAGATATATTAGAGAATGTAAAGA
This sequence comes from Sepiola atlantica, assembly GCA_963556195.1. Lineage (NCBI taxonomy): Eukaryota > Metazoa > Mollusca > Cephalopoda > Sepiida > Sepiolidae > Sepiola > Sepiola atlantica. The sequence goes on along the minus strand of OY744522.1, from coordinate 86,931,525 downwards.
GAGGTAAACAACATTCTTTACGGAGTCATCATCATCATCATATTCTGTTTAACGTCCGTTTTACATGCTGGCATGTATTGGACAGCTTTAAGAAATAAGGTTATTCAATTAAGTATTCTTCTTACAAACCAAGTCTCAAAGTTTTGCAATTGTTTTTTTCTTGGTTTCAAAAGAAATGACAAACTTTATTACGCATGTAAAGTATCGATCTATATGAGACTAAATCGTTTTTGATTGATCGTTAGGTTGTTAACACGGAGCAAATGAGACGAGAAGCGGTGGTAGAGGGCTAAGAGTATGCATAAACACAAGAGTCTCATAATATGAAACTGAGTTAAATCACTATACAGGCAATACATTTTCATCCTCATCATCATCATCATCATCATCATCATCATCATCATCATCTTCGGTTTAATGTCTGTTTTACATGCTAGCATGCATTGGATGGTTTTAGAAATTGACTTCCAAACTAACTTATCTCAGTCAAGGTTTTTATTTATTTCTCTTTATCTTAAGTCGATTTTTATCACTTTCTCTTATGTTTCCTTGGCTTTCTCCTGTGAACTGGACCTGCTACATTAACTGTTCTACATCTACTGACCCAAAGACTTTCATCCATTCTTTCAACATGGCCAGTCGTTTGCTTATTTTCTGGTACCAGTCGAATGTAATATCCCTTCACAACGACACATTCAGCAGTTTTTCCTTTACTCCACAGTTCCAGTCGGGGGGGGGGGGGGTCAGGAGGCCCACACCTCTGACTGTGACAAGTCGTCAAGCCCAGAAGCAGAAGAGAACACCAGCAGCAATCAAACGACCCTTTTCAGGGCCACTAAGACTACTATATGTGACCTAACTTTCACTCTTTGTTGCTGTCTGCTCTCTGAGACATCCACTTGACTCCAGCCTGCCTCTCCAGTACCTGCTCCGACTATAGCTCCTTCCAGCGGCTCCTACTCCAGCGCTTCCTGCAGCACCTGCACGTTCTCCTTCCATCGGCTCCTTCCGGCAGTGCTTGCACCAGCGGCTCTTGCTCCAGTTCCTTCCAGCAGTACCTGCACTTGCTCATTCCAGCGGCTCCGGCTCCTTCCTGTAGCTCTTGATCCAGTTCATTCCACAGCAGCTAATTCCTGCAACCACTGTTACATTCATGTTGACCCAGCTCTTGGCTACATCCACACAGACCAGACCTACCTGAGGTATCCCATTACACCTCAAAGACGTCCACATCAGACTCTATGTGATGTCATCCCATGCTGTCCAGATTCCAGTGACGCCACTTCAACTTTGCTGCTTCCAGTGATGACATTCCAGTTTTTTCCTGCTTCCAGTAATGTCATCCTTGTCATTCCAACCTTCCTGCTTCCATGGTCAATTTTCTTTCTCCAGTTCTTCTCCTCTTGTACCTATGGTGCAATAAACACGATTCTTTCACACTGTTCATCTGCGTTTGTCCTCTCTTCTTTGCCACTGCTGTATTTTTGCCTGCGTCTACTTTCTTAGTTGTAAGACTGATCACCCCGAAGTAGTGGGGTTGCCCAAGCATTGGCCAAAACTCACCCAGGTGACCGAACCCTGCAACAGTATAAAATTAGGTAGGTCTATATGTTTATATATTTTTATGTACAGGACTCACTCCTAAACTAATTAACCGATCATTATGCATTCTGGAATACAGTGGCTAGGCATAATGGTCGTAATGTGGGTTATATTTGGTTAATATAGTTTTATGCAAAGAGGACAAATATGAAGTAGAAGCCCTTTGTAAAAATGCAGATACCTCAGATGTTTGTGAAATTTTAACGATAGGTATTAGACATCAATAATTAATTTTTTCCCAAATTTCAGTTTCTTTGGAATATTTAAAAGTTTTTAGGGGCCATAAAATTCGAATATTTCAGATTTTGATTAAATTTGATCCATAGTCATTAGACAACAATTAAGCAAGATTCCTTGAATTTTAATTTCTTCTTAAGATCCTGTAAGCTTACGGATCATGCAATGGATTTCGATCAAAATTGGAAAAAGAAGTTTAGACATTATATCTTCCTAAGTAGACATAAAAGTGGTGCAAAACTGTTCTGTTCTGGGAATTCATTTTATCCGTCTTGGGACGGGTATTCTTCTAGTGAATATATATTAAAAGGTATACATCTAAGCAGAAAGCTCAATCAACATTTTGTACAGATTAAAGTTATGATGTGTAAAGGATACAACCAAAACCATGCAGATAATAAGTTTATTTCGACCGTCAGGCCTTTTTCAAATACGGAATAAATTTACACATTTTCAACAAGTTGACTCCAAAAATAAACGTTTAACCGGAAGTTTTGTACCTACAAATACTTATGCCCTATTTCTTCATCTTAATATAAAGAAATAGGAAAAAAAACTTCCACCGAGACCTCCCCTCCCACATCACCTAGTTTTCCCTCCCTTCTGTCTTTTTATGTTAAGATGTTTAGATTAATATATATTTATATTTTAATATAATGTTATGTTTCATACAGAATTATGTAAAGATTGAAGCTGAAGTCAAACTTCAATGTATATATTACTATCTAATGTACATATTACTATTTCATGTATATACAATTATATTATAAAATAATATATAACAATATATATATATATATTCAGTATTTACTTCAACAATGTTCAAAATAATAAATAAATAAACAAAGGCCTATATGGTTCTAAAATTATAATTCTAGGTTTACCATGCATCTCCCCGACTCTAGCTAAATTTGCCAACACCTAAAAAAAACATGACGTACCCCTTCTCCATACAGACACATTTAAAATAATAACAAATAAACAATATACCACGATGTCAACATAAAAAACAAAAAAATTCTTGAAGCCATTTACATTAAAACATCCTATAATTGATAATATTAATTACGAAATTGGTCACTAAATTTAAAGTGTTGCATAATTAACATTAGTCTGTTTAATAACAGACTCTTTTTGAATTTTATATGCGTATCACACATAATCACGTTTGCATGCAACATCTCATCACTTCAGACGCTCATCTTAAAATCGTAAATTACTAGCAGTTAACAACAAAACAGTAAAAGACAAAGTTGTAAACATCAAAACTAACTCCACCTGATGATGAGTTGATGAATCAAATCAGAAGTACATGCGAAAAAAGAAAGAAAAATAATCGAACAAGAAACCCATGGGATTTATATACACCAATTTGACCAAAATACTAAATGGACTATTCGAAAAATTGAAAAAAAAATCTCATAAAAAAAGACTCAGTGTAATTTCATAATATTTGCCTGAATATATATATATATATATATATATATATAAAAAGTTCCGAATACATCGTCGAACACTATCGACTAGTCTTCTGTGTGCTAGCTTCTAGGTACTTATCGATCTTAATCTCTCTTAATTACGTGAGTTTCCGGTGGCCGAGTTGATATGGCGACCACTTGGAGATTCTAGGCTGACTCTGTGAACTGGGTTTGTGCCTCCCGACCGTCTGAAATTATTACTTTCCTGCACTGATGAGAGCAATAAGCGTGAAACGCTAGCGTCTGTAGGTATAAATAATTTAATGTATTAAATTGGGAGAGTTCATATTTTTTAAAACATCTTTGTAAGAATTTAATAATAATAAATGAGACTAAAAACCTTGAAACATGTAATATTTGTTAATAAAAATAAAATCAGAACAGATTTTTTTCCATTTTTACTTTGATCCTTTGACTAATCATTTCGCTATTATACCTAGCTTCTTCAAAGTATGAGATTGTAACAATTATGTTGGTGTTGGGAGTTATCCGCCAGAATGGAAAATGGCATGATGTTGTTTTTATTTATCTTCCTCCTACAAGGCTAGATGTGACACAAGGTCGGGAAAGTGGGAAAGAACCAGCGCTCGAGAATTTGAGCACTTTGGCTGTTTAAAAATTGCCTGGGCAGCCTCATCGGCATTCCCCGGTAGGGGCGCCTCAGGCAGTAAGCAATAATCTTACTCCTCCCCAAAGAGGGGAGGCAAAGCCTGGGAGGGTGCACCTCCTAGAACTGCACAGGACCAACAACCAATAGACTGGCGTAAATCCAGACCAAAGGCCCGGTCAATACCGGTTTATTAGGCGGGGTCTCCTGGTTGAATGGCGTGATGTTGTTATTAACAACTTTCTAACTTTATTTAAAATATGAAGTGATGCGCATGCACGCAGTTATGTGTATTCAATTGGGAGAGTTCATCTTTTTAAAAATTTAATAATAATAAATGAAACTAAAAGCCTTGAAAGCATGTTTAGATGCTATATTTATTACGGGAAATGTTTTTATATATTTATGGGGGGAAGGTGATAGTAGGGAGGATTTTCCGATGTGGAACTCGGTATTTTGTGGGGCAATTATAGGGTTATGTATTGGGCAGAGAGGGTGTATTATCGGTAGGTATTTATGTGTATTGGTAAGTCCAGTTTATAAGTAGTGCTTGTCTCCCGTGGATGCCTTCTTTTTAAAATTTCGTCTTTAACGTTCAAGCAGATCGTATTTGGGTCAATAATTGCTCTTAATATATGGTATTTTAAAAAATAGGAATAAATATCTTAATATTTTGACCGGTCATCTCTACACCATAACTTAAAACCAGTAAATTATACCACATAAATATGTAATAATAATATTTTCCAGTTATTAAGAGGGTAACACCCCCATTTCACAAAAATAATTCAGCAGGCTTTAGAAATCTCCTAAACAGGTTCTATCTTGTCGACCTAATCCTTGTTCTTATCTCTAAATCAGACTAAATATGTATACCAATATTATTACTCCCATCAGTCTTCACAATACCTTAGTTAAAAATGTTAAATCTCCTAAATCTCCCAAACAAGTTCAATCTTGTCGACCTAATCTTTGTCCTTATCTCTAGATCAGACTTAATCAGTATACCAATATTATTACCTCACAAAATACCAACTTTCACCCTGGAAAATCCTCACAACCATCGATCCCTATAAATATATAAAAAATAGGAATAAATATCTTAATATTTTAATTAGTTAAATTCCGAATACAGAATCATTAAAAACCTTGTAGAGTTACTCCCTTTAGACCGACTGCCGGCTGCAGAGACCCGAATCGGGTTTAATCTTAATTTAAATCCCTTTTGGATTGATTTAAAGTCTTTTAATCCAGGCCTTGAATTTAAATTTGATGTTTTTATTTAACCTTTTTATTCTTTCAAAAGTTTAATCTTTAAACTTATATTCTCTCCTTAGCACTTTCTAGATGACACCAAATTAACCCTTCAAAACATTAACGGCCTAATATACGCTCCTAATAAACATTGAATCACGAGACTTTTATACAGATATTTTTGAATTTTTCCCAACTTCAAATCTTAACTGTTACATTTCACCCCCCCCCTTTTTCCGAACTTTATTAAACTTCATAGTCTCACATTTCCCTCCCTAACACAAATTTTAAACAAGTACACACTCTAAAGCAAATAATGTATCAAAACGAGAGTGATATGGAATTCACATTTCTGAAACAGGTGACAACATAAGCTGAAGAGAGCCGGATGGTTAAGTCCTTCTGAACTTGAAACCGACAGAACTAATGTTGTACTAATTTTTCTGTACCAAAAGATACATAAATATTACGCTCGTAATTTTGATTCTCAATTAATCGAGCACTTTGCTGAGATTTTTCTACCATATTACAAAAGAAGTTATATATATATATATATATATATATATATATATATATATAATATTTTTAAAATAAATATTTATTATTATTACCTACAGACACCAGTGTTTTATGCTTATGCAATCTTCAGTGTAGGAGATGTTAATTCTTACCGATCGAAGGATTCCAACCCAGTTGCAAAGTCATCTTTGACTCGCAGCCTAATATTCAACCCCTAGGCCAACATTAACATGAAGAGAATTTAAACTCTGACTGTCAAATCAGCAGACATATACAGTAAGCTAAGTCAGACAGTGTTCAACAACAACAGATAGTTGGGGCATTATATATATATATATATATATATATATATATATATATATATAGATATATATATATATAAAAACTAGCAGAAATTAATACCTAGCGTTGCCTGAGTGGATAACACAAAATCAATGTTCCAAAAAGTATGCGTAATATGTCTGCCTAAAATAAAAACATTAATTAAAGTGCATAAGAGAGAGAAAGAAATCCACAGCAAAAACCTACTTAATTGCAATAGTATCGACTGTTTAATAATACTTGAAAGCGATTAAACACATGTATGATATTTTCTAATATAGATGGTTCAAAACTAACTCACATTATCTATGGTACCTAATATCGGAAATGGATAAGTAATTAAACTCACCTTTACAGCGGCATAAAGAGATTACTATCCGGGTCTCAAAAATGTTGAACATACATTTTTTATTCAAATTTATAAAATATCTGCAAAAAAATCTTCGTCTTGGAAAATCAAAACTAACTTAGGCAAAAAGTAAAGTTGGATTTATTTTCCCATTGAATCATCTATTTTTTTTTTATATATTAATCGCTCCAGACAAGGCACGAAGCCACTGGATAAAAAAAAAAGTGTCAGATAGATAGATTTCGACCGAGAAAGCAGCAATTATTCCCCCTTTGTCAGAAACATTGTTCATGGAATCTGAGGACTAAAGAAAAAAATAAGGGAGGCGAGAGTTACGAGGCTGCTGAAAGTAAACCCAAGGTCTACTTTCTACTCTCTTTTAAAATGTGTAAGTGACAAGTGTCCAAATATTTACTTTAAAAATGGAAGCAATCTAAAAATGGGTGTGTACATGAAGTAATAAGTAAACCTTCATGAAGATTTTATTTTAAAATTTACTGTTCAATTTTTAGAGAGTAGATCAGTTTTCTATGAATGTTTAATGTAAAATTCCTATAAGAGGTTTGTAAACAGACTTTTGCCTTAAAATGGTAAAAAAATCAAGTAAGGTGACAATTTATGTTAAATTTACATATAAAGCTGAAACCACAACGAAAAATTGAGAAAGTTATATTATTTTTCTTAGGTCAACTTATTAAATTAATTTTCTTTAATGGGTAAATTTTTAGCCTTTTTCACAGCAAAAAAAAAAAAAATGAGATTCCACTATTTTTAGGCGATTACCTTAAAACAAACTGGAAAAATACTTACAAAATAGTAATAAAAAAAACTAACATAATTTATTATGTAGATTGGTAAACACTCTTATATAAATTTAACGTTTTATATATTGAACAAACTTATTTCAGACACGTCGGGGACACGTTCTCGACAATCAGTTTGTCAGTGACTTTGTTGCAGTTGGGCTGAGGTGTGGTCCTGTTCTCTTTGAGAAAGGGTTAGTTTATCGCAATCACCTGGGAATGTCGACGGAGTTGCTCAGGCATTTTTTTGTAGGCAAAAGTGCGCTGGCTTTTGAAATTAACACCTGACATTGTGGAGAGGTAAATAAAATAAATTTAACGTTTTTTTTCTCGCAACATCCAGATCAGAAACTCAGCACAAAGTTTAATTGCTAGTTTTGCTTTTTTTTCAAAATGAAAATAACATTTTATCTTTCTTTAAAATATTCAAAATAACTCAGAGGCAAGAAAAAAAACACAAACAAACAGCAGAAAACAAGAAACACAGGATTGCTCTCACCTGCCTATCATTAGTTCACTTGTTTAACAGCCTGGAAAAACATCTGCAAAATAGTAAGTAAAAAAAACCAAACAAACACATCATTTAGACTTTAGAATGGGAGATCACTTTCTTATATATATATATATATATATATATATATATATATATATATATATATATATATATATATAAATATATATATATATATATAAACATGACCACTAGACAGCTTCCTTGCAGATTACCATATGTCCGTCTTCAAATCCAATACGAACAAACACTTGTTCATAAACCGTCCTCATAAGTAATCACATTTTCTTCATTCCATTAATCATTTTCAATCCTCTCATAATATTCTTTATCATTAAACTGAAAATCCATCGATCTCATTAACCCATAAACTTAAGTGTTTTTTTCTTGATAAGCAGTGACTCATTAGTACCCTCTCCCCCACACACCTCCCGGCATATTTTCATTTAATTCAGTTTTACTATAAAAATCTTTTCATGTTCACAAATGATGTTGTGCAAGGATCTACTTTCTTTCAGTTCTAAGAATTAAATAACAGATTAGTAAGTGTCCATTATACAAAAACTAAGAGAATACTCGGCCCAGAATGGGTAAAATGAATTTCCTAAGATTAAAATTAAGATATAATGATACTAAACCTTATGTTTAGAATCTTTTTCTTTTAATCAAACTCCATTATGTAATTTTTTTTATTATAGAAAATGTCTATAATTTAAGGCTTAAGCCTAAGAGGTCTTCAGAAGAAATTAGATTCAGACAATCTTGCTTACTTAGTGTCTAATAACACTGGATACAATTCCATGATTATTTAAGTGTAATTTACTAAATATAGATGTTTTTTTATATAGTTTACTAAATACAGATGGTTATTTTAGTGTAGCTTACATAATACAGATGGTTAAGTAAGTGTAGTTTACTAAATATAGATGATTATGTAAGTGTAGTTTACATAATACAGATAGTTATGTAAGTGTAGTTTACTAAATACAGATGATTATGTAAGTGTAGTTTACATAATACAGATGGTTATGTAAGTGTAGTTTATAAAATACAGATGATTATGTAAGTGCAGATTACTTAATAAAGATGATTATGTAAGTGGAGTTTACGTAATACAGATAGTTATGTAAGTGTAGTTTACTAAATGCAGATTGTTATGTAAGTGTAGATTACTAAATGCAGATGGTAGTGTAAGTGTAGTTTACTAAATACAGATCGTTACTTAAGTGTAGTTTACATAATACAGATGGTTATTTAAGTGTAGTTTACTAAATACAGATGATTATGTACTTGTAGTTTACTAAATACAGATGATCATGTAAGTGTAGTTTACGTAATACAGATGGTTATTTTAGTGTAGCTTACATAATACAGATGGTTATGTAAGTGTAGTTTATGTAATTAAGATTGTTATGTAAGTGTAGTTTACTAAATACAGATGGTTATGTAAGTGTAGTTTACTAAATACAGATGGTTATGTACTTGTAGTTTACTAAATACAGATGATCATGTAAGTGTAGTTTACATAATACAGATGGTTATTTTAGTGTAGCTTACATAATACAGATGGTTATGTAAGTGTAGTTTATGTAATACAGATTGTTATGTAAGTGTAGTTTACTAAATACAGATGGTTATGTAAGTGTAGTTTACTAAATACAGATGATTATGTACTTGTAGTTTACTAAATACAGATGATCATGTAAGTGTAGTTTACGTAATACAGATGGTTATTTTAGTGTAGCTTACATAATACAGATGGTTATGTAAGTGTAGTTTATGTAATACAGATTGTTATGTAAGTGTAGTTTACTAAATACAGATGGTTATGTAAGTGTAGTTTACTAAATACAGATGGTTATGTACTTGTAGTTTACTAAATACAGATGATCATGTAAGTGTAGTTTACGTAATACAGATGGTTATTTTAGTGTAGCTTACATAATACAGATGGTTATGTAAGTGTAGTTTATGTAATACAGATGGTTATGTAAGTGTAGTTTACTAAATACAGATGGTTATGTAAGTGTAGTTTACTAAATACAGATGGTTATGTAAGTGTAGTTTACTAAATACAGATGGTTATGTAAGTGTAGTTTACTAAATACAGATGGTTATGTAAGTGTAGTTTACTAAATACAGATGGTTATGTAAGTGTAGTTTACTAAATACAGATGGTTATGTAAGTGTAGTTTACTAAATACAGATGATTATGTAAGTGTAGTTTACGTAATACAGATGGTTATTTAAGTGTAGTTTACATAATACAGATGGTTAGTTAAGTGTAGTTTACATAATAGAGATGGTTATTTAAGTGTAGTTTACATAATAAAGATGGTTATGTAAGTGTAGCTTTTGTAATAGAGATGGTATTGTAAGTGTAGTTTACTAAATACAGATGGTTATGTAAGTGTAGTTTACGTAATACAGATGATTATGTAAGTGTAGTTTACTAAAAACAGATGGTTATGTAAGTGTAGTTTATGTAATACAGATGATTATTTAAGTGTAGTTCACGTAATACAGATGGTTATTTAAGTGTGGTTTACATAATACATATTGTTATTTAAGTGTAGTTTACTAAATACTGATGGTTATTTAAGTGTAGTTTACTAAATACAGATGATTATCTAAGTGTAGTTTACTAAATACAGATGATCATGTAAGTGTAGTTTACTAAATGCAGCTGATCATGTAAGTGTAGTTTATGTAATACAGATGGTTATTTAAGTGTAGTTCACGTGATACAGATAGTTATTTAAGCGTAGTTTACTAAATACAGATGGTTGTTTTAGTGTAGCTTACATAATACAGATGGTTATGTAAGTGTAGTTTATATAATACAGATGGTTATGTGAGTTTAGTTTACTAAATACAGATGGTTATGTAAGTGTAGTTTTCTAAATACAGATGGTTATTTAAGTGTAGTTTACATAATGGAGATGGTTACTTAAGTGTAGTTTACATAATACAGATGGTTATTTAAGTGTAGTTTACGTAATACATATGGTTATTTAAGTGTAGTTTACTAAATACAGATGATTATGTAAGTGTAGTTAACTAAATACAGATGATCATGTAAGTGTAGTTAACTAAATACAGATGATCATGTAAGTGTAGTTTACGTAATACAGATGGTTATTTAAGTGTAGTTCACGTGATACAGATGGTTATTTAAGTGTAGTTTACTAAATACAGATGGTTATTTTAGTGTAGCTTACATAATACATATGGTTATTTTAGTGTAGCTTACGTAATACAGATGGTTAAGTAAGTGTAGTTTACTAAATACAGATGGTTATGTAAGTGTAGTTTACTAAATACAGATGATTATGTAAGTGTAGTTTACGTAATACAGATGGTTATGTAAGTGTAGTTTATTAAATACAGATGATTATGTAAATGCAGTTTACTTAATGAAGATGATTATGTAAGTGTAGTTTACGTAATACAGATGGTTATTTAAGTGTAGTTTACATAATAGAGATGGTTATTTAAGTGTAGTTTACATAATAGAGATGGTTATGTAAGTGTAGTTTTTGTAATAGAGATGGTATTGTAAGTGTAGTTTACTAAATACAGATGGTTATGTAAGTGTAGTTTACGTAATACAGATGATTATGTAAGTGTAGTTTACTAAAAACAGATGGTTATGTAAGTGTAGTTTATGTAATACAGATGGTTATTTAAGTGTAGTCCACGTAATACAGATGGTTATTTAAGTGTAGTTTACATAATACATATTGTTATTTAAGTGTAGTTTACTAAATACAGATGATTATGTAAGTGTAGTTTACTAAATACAGATGGTTATTTAAGTGTAGTTTACTAAATACAGATGATTATCTAAGTGTAGTTTACGTAATACAGATGGTTATTTAAGTGTAGTTTACATAATACAGATGGTTAGTTAAGTGTAGTTTACATAATAGAGATGGTTATTTAAGTGTAGTTTACATAATAAAGATGGTTATGTAAGTGTAGCTTTTGTAATAGAGATGGTATTGTAAGTGTAGTTTACTAAATACAGATGGTTATGTAAGTGTAGTTTACGTAATACAGATGATTATGTAAGTGTAGTTTACTAAAAACAGATGGTTATGTAAGTGTAGTTTATGTAATACAGATGATTATTTAAGTGTAGTTCACGTAATACAGATGGTTATTTAAGTGTGGTTTACATAATACATATTGTTATTTAAGTGTAGTTTACTAAATACTGATGGTTATTTAAGTGTAGTTTACTAAATACAGATGATTATCTAAGTGTAGTTTACTAAATACAGATGATCATGTAAGTGTAGTTTACTAAATGCAGCTGATCATGTAAGTGTAGTTTATGTAATACAGATGGTTATTTAAGTGTAGTTCACGTGATACAGATAGTTATTTAAGCGTAGTTTACTAAATACAGATGGTTGTTTTAGTGTAGCTTACATAATACAGATGGTTATGTAAGTGTAGTTTATATAATACAGATGGTTATGTGAGTTTAGTTTACTAAATACAGATGGTTATGTAAGTGTAGTTTTCTAAATACAGATGGTTATTTAAGTGTAGTTTACATAATGGAGATGGTTACTTAAGTGTAGTTTACATAATACAGATGGTTATTTAAGTGTAGTTTACGTAATACATATGGTTATTTAAGTGTAGTTTACTAAATACAGATGATTATGTAAGTGTAGTTAACTAAATACAGATGATCATGTAAGTGTAGTTAACTAAATACAGATGATCATGTAAGTGTAGTTTACGTAATACAGATGGTTATTTAAGTGTAGTTCACGTGATACAGATGGTTATTTAAGTGTAGTTTACTAAATACAGATGGTTATTTTAGTGTAGCTTACATAATACATATGGTTATTTTAGTGTAGCTTACGTAATACAGATGGTTAAGTAAGTGTAGTTTACTAAATACAGATGGTTATGTAAGTGTAGTTTACTAAATACAGATGATTATGTAAGTGTAGTTTACGTAATACAGATGGTTATGTAAGTGTAGTTTATTAAATACAGATGATTATGTAAATGCAGTTTACTTAATGAAGATGATTATGTAAGTGTAGTTTACGTAATACAGATGGTTATTTAAGTGTAGTTTACATAATAGAGATGGTTATTTAAGTGTAGTTTACATAATAGAGATGGTTATGTAAGTGTAGTTTTTGTAATAGAGATGGTATTGTAAGTGTAGTTTACTAAATACAGATGGTTATGTAAGTGTAGTTTACGTAATACAGATGATTATGTAAGTGTAGTTTACTAAAAACAGATGGTTATGTAAGTGTAGTTTATGTAATACAGATGGTTATTTAAGTGTAGTCCACGTAATACAGATGGTTATTTAAGTGTAGTTTACATAATACATATTGTTATTTAAGTGTAGTTTACTAAATACAGATGATTATGTAAGTGTAGTTTACTAAATACAGATGGTTATTTAAGTGTAGTTTACTAAATACAGATGATTATCTAAGTGTAGTTTACTAAAGGCAGCTGATCATGTAAGTGTAGTTTACGTAATACAGATGGTTATTTAAGTGTAGTTCACGTGATACAGATGGTTATTTAAGTGTAGTTTACTAAATACAGATGGTTATGTAAGTGTAGTTTACTAAATACAGATGATTATGTAAGTGTAGTTTACGTAATACAGATGGTTATTTAAGTGTAGTTTACATAATGGAGATGGTTATTTAAGTGTAGTTTACATAATACAGATGGTTATTTAAGTGTAGTTTACGTAATACAGATGGTTGTTTAAGTGTAGTTTATTAAATACAGATGATTATGTAAGTGTAGTTTACTAAATACAGATGATCATGTAAGTGTAGTTTACTAAATACAGATGATCATGTAAGTGTAGTTAACTAAATACGGATGATCATGTAAGTGTAGTTTACGTAATACAGATGGTTATTTAAGTGTAGTTTACTAAATACAGATGGTTATTTTTGTGTAGCTAACATAATACAGATGGTTTTTTTAGTGTAGCTTACGTAATACAGATGGTTTAGTAAGTGTAGTTTACTAAATACAGATGGTTATGTAAGTGTAGTTTACTAAATACAGATGGTTATGTAAGTGTAGTTTACTAAATACAGATGGTTATGTAAGGTTAGTTTACTAAATACAGACTGTTATGTAAGTGTAGTTTACTAAATAGAAATGGTTATGTAAGTGTAGTTTACTAAATACAGATGGTTATGTAAGTGTAATTCACGTAATACAGATGATTATGTAAGTGTAGTTTACTAAAGACAGATGATTATGTAAGTGTAGTTTATGTAATACAGATGGTTATTTAAGTGTAGTTCACGTAATACACATGGTTATTTAAGTGTAGTTTACATAATACATATGGTTATTTAAGTGTAGTTTACTAAATACAGATGGTAATTTAAGTGTAGTTTACTAAATACAGATGATTATCTAAGTGTAGTTTACTAAATACAGATGATCATGTAAGTGTAGTTTTCTAAATGCAGCTGATCATGTAAGTGTAGTTTATGTAATACAGATGGTTATTTAAGTGTAGTTCACGTGATACAGATAGTTATTTAAGCGTAGTTTACTAAATACAGATGGTTATTTTAGTGTAGCTTACATAATACAGATGGTTATGTAAGTGTAGTTTATGTAATACAGATGGTTAAGTAAGTGTAGTTTACTAAATACAGATGGTTATGTAAGTGTAGTTTACTAAATACAGATGATTATGTAAGTGTAGTTTACTAAAACAGATGCTTATGTAAGTGTAGTTTACTAAATACAGATGATTATGTAAGTGTAGTTTATGTAATACAGATGGTTATTTAAGTGTAGTCTACGTAATACAGATGGTTATTTAAGTGTAGTTTACATAATACATATGGTTATTTAAGTGTAGTTTACTAAATACAGATGATTATCTAAGTGTAGTTTACTAAATGCAGCTGATCATGTAAGTGTAGTTTACGTAATACAGATGGTTATTCAAGTGTAGTTCACGTGACATAGATGGTTATTTAAGCGTAGTTTACTAAATACAGATGGTTATGTAAGTGTAGTTTACTAAATACAGATGATTATGTAAGTGTAGTTTACGTAATACAGATGGTTATTTAGTGTAGTTTACATAATGGAGATGGTTATTTAAGTGTAGTTTACATAATACAGATCGTTATTTAAGTGTAGTTTACGTAATACAGATGGTTATTTAAGTGTAGTTTACTAAATACAGATGATTATCTAAGTGTAGTTTACTAAATACAGATGATCATGTAAGTGTAGTTTACTAACTGCACCTGATCATGTAAGTGTAGTTTATGTAATACAGATGGTTATTTAAGTGTAGTTTACTAAATACAGATTGTTATTTTAGTGTAGCTTACATAATACAGATAGTTATTTTAGTGTAGCTTACGTAATACAGATGGTTAAGTAAGTGTAGTTTACTAAATACAGATGGTTATGTAAGTGTAGTTTACTAAATACAGATGGTTATGTAAGTGTAGTTTACTAAATAAAGATGGTTATGTAAGTGTAGTTTACTAAATACAGATGGTTATGTAAGTGTAGTTTACTTAATACAGATGGTTATGTAAGTGTAGTTTACTAAATACAGATGATTATGTAAGTGTAGTTTACGTAATACAGATGCTTATGTAAGTGTAGTTTACATAATAGAGATGGTTATTTAAGTGTAGTTTACATAATAGAGATGGTTATGTAAGTGTAGTTTTTGTAATAGAGATGGTATTGTAAGTGTAGTTTACTAAATACAGATGGTTATGTAAGTGTAGTTTACGTAATACAGATGATTATGTAAGTGTAGTTTACTAAAAACAGATGGTTATGTAAGTGTAGTTTATGTAATACAGATGATTATTTAAGTGTAGTCCACGTAATACAGATGGTTATTTAAGTGTAGTTTACATAATACATATGGTTATTTAAGTGTAGTTTACTAAATACAGATTGTTATTTAAGTGTACTTTACTAAATACAGATGATTATCTAAGTGTAGTTTACTAAATGCAGCTGATCATGTAAGTGTAGTTTACGTAATACAGATGGTTATTTACGTGTAGTTCACGTGACACAGATGGTTATTTAAGCGTAGTTTACTAAATACAGATGGTTATGTAAGTGTAGTTTACTAAATACAGATGATTATGTAAGTGTAGTTTACGTAATACAGATGGTTATTTAGTGTAGTTTACATAATGGAGATGGTTATTTAAGTGTAGTTTACATAATACAGATGGTTATTTAAGTGTAGTTTACGTAATACAGATGGTTATTTAAGTGTAGTTTACTAAATACGGATGATTATGTAAGTGTAGTTTACTAAATACAGATGATCATGTAAGTGTAGTTTACTAAAGACAGGTGATTATGTAAGTGTAGTTTATGTAATACAGATGGTTATTTAAGTGTAGTTCACATAATACAGATTGTTATTTAAGTGTAGTTTACTAAATACAGATGGTTATTTTAGTGTAGCTTACATAATACAGATGGTTATGTAAGTGTAGTTTATGTAATACAGATGGTTATGTAAGTGTAGTTTACTAAATACAGATGGTTATGTAAATGTAGTTTACTAAATACAGATGGTTATTTAAGTGTAGTTCACGTAATACAGATGGTTATTTAAGTGTAGTTTACTAAATACAGGTGGTTATTTTAGTGTAGCTTACATAATACAGATGGTTATGTAAGTGTAGTTTATGTAATACAGATGGTTATGTAAGTGTAGTTTACTAAATGCAGATGGTTATTTGGAAATGATTAATGAGGTTTACCTATCGCCTAATACGAGAGATAGCGCATTTGGTAATGTAATCATATATAGAAACGACTGAATTACCCCCTCTTTTTCCCAAGGTGAATTATTTCTGGAAATCTTGAATGAATTTTAGTTAAATTAAAGTCAAAATGGTGATAGAAGAAAAATTATCTCCATCGCCCTTCACTACCAGGAATATAAAATTCTTGATGCAGCTCGTGTATGTGTGTCAGAATAGTACAGCAAACTATAAATACCAGGAGATATCACGTTACTAGTTCATTTGGTAAGATAACTATTTTCTCGAGACATCTTGTGCATTTCCTGAAAAATTAAAAAATGAATTAATATCCGAGATATCTGGGAAAAATCTGGGAAGTGATTAAAACGGTTACAAGTCAGAACTTAGAAAAGAAGTATCACCATTTGAAGTCCGGTCAGATGGGAACGTTTAAGCTCTGTGTGGCCCCTCTGATGATCCAACCAGAAGCAACTCGTTGTTAAGGAAATGGATCCATAGGTAGGTTAATAAAATATGTTTAATGAATAAGTGGCTGTTGTTCTCTTCATGTATGAACATATTTCAAGACCTGAAGAAGCTAACAATATACATACTCCCTACTTGGTATATAAGAGTTAGATAAAAAAAATATATAATTCTTTTGAGAACACAACGTCATATTTTTAGTGGTCCTGCTTCTGTCTTGCTGAGGTATATGGTTCTGTTCAGTCCTAGGAAGTTCACCCTCCCAGGCTTTACCTTCTCTCTTTAAGAAGGGGGTAGTTTATTGCTAATTGCCTGAGATGACTCTACGAGGGGAAACTGACGGGGCTGCTCAGGTATTTTTGTAGGCCAGAGTGCAATTCTCCTAGTGCGCTAGCTTTTAATAATCGGATCTGACCTTCTGTCTAACCTTCAGGAGAGGAGATAAATAAACATGACATAATATCTTTGAGAAATGTGACATAGTTTCGGTTACAGACAGACACTAAGTTTTTTGTTTTACTAATAGGTCATCACTTATCAAGGTCACTGGGGGGGGCACTCGAAGATGAGGGTTAAAGAGATTGTCAGTTGGACGATGATCGCCACTATGAGAGGATTGGAAACAATGGACAGGATAAGCAGAAGATTACTTGAGAGGAATTGATTACCCAAAACAACAGCTCAACAAGTATTTGTTTACATTAGATTTGAAGGCGATCATGTTGTAGTCAGTTGAAAAGCAGCCTCATGGTATTTTGTTCCACATATGGGATGTTCTAGGAAATTAAACTTTGTTCATGGAAGTTTCTTCTGGTTTTTGGTACAGAGAAAGAGAGAGAGGGGGGGAGAGAGAGGAGGGGGGAGTTCTTTGCTTTGCTGTGGTTGCTGCAAGTCTTCATTATAATAATATTCTTTTCTACTAGTAAGTCTCTGTTTGTGTTTTTGATTGACATCTTTCTTTACAGACGTAAACTGTTTTGAAATTGCACAATCTGTTCGTGCAGTGTACGTGTCAAACCCATTAACTGTTTCGCTCGGAATGAGAGACAGGAATGCTAAAGAGACTGCGGCAGGGGGGGGGGGGGTGCGACAACCGGCATACACGTGGGGTCGGGTTGATGGTGGGGTAGCCGTTAAATGGTTACATGGATGGTAGATGGTTTTCATCCCTCCCCTCCCCCGCTATGCAGCTCTATGTTTTTTCTTTCTTTCTTGATGCAACATTTGACATGTTGCAAAAAAGACGTTTAGACGTAAGTGTTAGATTCACGGCAAAAAAAAGAAAAGAAAATATGTCGATATCAAAAAAACAAACAAATGTACACAAACGGTTGAGTCTCACTAAAATCTACACTGCCGTTTCAGTGCATCTTCATTCAATTTTCGGATTGTTGTTAGAGTCGTTTTGTTTGGTAGCAGCAAGGCTACCCGGCGTTGCCTGGGGAACATGGATAACAAAATAGAAGAGTTTTAAAAATGCGTATGTAACATCTTTCTTTTAAAACTCTCTCTCCCTCTCTCTCTTCCCCCTCTCTCTCTCTCTACTTGTTCAATATAATAAAAAGAAAAAAGCAAGAAAGAAAAAGATAGCTGACTAACTGTTTAACCTAATTTAAGTGTTGTTTTTTAAACAACTACCAGTAAGAATAAAAAAGAAAATAATTTTTTACTCCTCCCCATCCACTAATTTAGTCCCTGATGACCGCAAAAGAATGAATATTACAGTATTTTTGTTACCATAACCAGATCGGGGCCCACAATAAATCTGGTGATGTAAGGCTTTTAAGTGTATCTTGTGAAGTTTCTGACTTTTAACCAGACACACACAGAAACTTAATTATGACTTTCCTTTCTTTAACAGACTAGAAACATCTAAGGAAATTCCCGTTTTTTTTCTTCCTATAAATTGCATTTTGTACACGGTCCAACTCTTATGAAACTAAGAATTTATATGATAATTTTATTTTATACTAAAAGAACAAGTAAAATATTAATTTTTAGCTTTATCTTTGTATTAATAAAATTAATGTAACTACTTCGCGCGCGTGTGTGTGTGTGTTTTTTACACCTCTATATGATTTACACATTTTTATTTAACTATTAATCGATTATTTATTGACATCAAAAAGGCAACATCATAAGTAAACTTTAAAAAATCCTATTAAAAAAAAAATTTAATTATGAAATTAAATTCACAAGAAGGCACTTTGGTTTCTTCGTAAACAAGTAAGCCATTTTAATCTTTTGTTAATAGTTGACAAAAAATAAATTACTTTGTGACCCTTATAAAATTTGAAAGAAATTTGAAAGCATTTAAACTATCGAATACTAAGTCAAATATGGCTTTTACATTTTTAGTAAATGTATGAAAAGATTGAAAGTTTTGGACGCTATCTACATTCAATAATTTACAGAGATTACAACAATATTACCTCAATAAAATTAGTTAGAGTTTTTAAAACAATTTGGCTCAATTAATAGTTTCATCACTAAACGATACCGTAATAATTTAATGTAACTTTCAAAATCCCATTAAAAAAATAATTTGGTGAAAATAAAACAAAAAAACAGTATAGTTAAAAAAAATGTAAGTAAAAAGACCCCTGGGAATGCCTGGTAAGTACAGCTGGTTAAATTAACTTGGAAAAAATCAGTTGTTTCATATAAAAAGAAAACTATATTAATACTACTGGTGCATCGAGTTTGGCTGAGTTACACCCCTTTGATTTATCATGTGTGTATTTTTATTTTTTTAAACTTTAATTCACCCCAAATAAGGCACTTTGCCACTGAGACGTAAGGGGCTACTGTGAATTTGGGATCATACATACAGGGGAATCTTAAGTGGAGAGTTGAGCCGCGAGACATTTGCTTACATTACATTTAAATTTTTGCATGTTAGTGCAGTCAGGGAAACAGGAGCAGGGAGGGAATTCCAAAGGCTAGCAGTTTGAGGAAAGAAACTACTAAGGTAGAAAGCCTTTCTGCATCTGGGGACTTCTACAGTGAAGGGTTTGGATTTTTTTGATTGTCAGGGCAGTCGGGGGTATTTATGCTGAGGGGACACCAGTACAGCAAGTTTGTTGGAGCACATTCCATGGAAGTACTTGTAAAAGAAGCACAGCAATGCAAACTATGGTGATGAGACAGGAGCTGGAGCTTGGTAGATAGTGAGGGACCTATAAGATTAGATGCTCTTTTTGGACCCTGTCTAAGAGGGGGAGGCTAGTGGTTGGTACACCAGCCCAGATGTAACAACAATACTCCATGCATAGGCGAATGGTGGCTTTGTAGAGATATAGGATACTGGCAGGTGAGAGGAGTTTTCAGCAGCCGTGACAATGTCCTCTATCTATTTATTCCAGTGTATTGACAGCATAATGGTCCTGCTAGTTAACTAAAGGAGGGACAAGCACAATTATATAGATCGATGCTTCTTGGAATATCTATTAGACAGAGTTATTTAGAATAATCATAATAATAGATGCAATTGGATTTACTTACCATTAAAATTGTTTAAATGGGATTGGTTTGGTGTGTTTTTTTTTGTCTTGTTGTTGTTTTTTTTAACATAGTTCACTCCAAACAAGACAAGTTGCCACTGTAGACAAAAGGAGCTACTGAGAATTAGGGTGACAGTTTAGAGGGTCATCCAAAATTTGGAGCTGTGCAGCGAGATATTTGTTCACATAGTTGTAAATTTCTACATGTTGGTACAGTCGGAAAAACAGTGAGCAGGGAGGGAGTTCCAAAGACCGACAGCTCAAGGAAAGAAGCTATTGGAGTAGAAGGCTCTCCGGCATTTGGGGACCTCCACAGTAAATGGATGGGATTTAGCTGATTGTCGGGTTGGTCGAGTGTATTTACGTCGAGGGGGCACCAGAGAAGCAAGTTTATCAGAGTACATTCCATTGAAGTACTTGTAAAACAAGCACAAGGATGTAACATTGCAGCGATGGGACAGGGGCTGGAGCTTGGTGAATAATGAAGGACCTATTAGATTAGAAACTCTTTTTTGAACCTGGTCTAAGAGAGAGAGACTAGTGGATGATGCACCAGCCCAGATGTGACAACAGTATTCCATGCACGGGCGGATGGTGGCTTTTGTAGAGATATAGGATACTGTCAGGGTTGAGGAGTTTACTAGCATGGTAGAGGGAGCCCACTTTCTTTGCAACAGCCTTGACAATGTCTTCTATGTATTTGTTCCAATTCATGTTACCTATAAATGTTAGACAGAGGAATTTGAACGTTGGACTCTCAGATAGCGTGTTATTTGCCATGGAAATCGGTAGTTGAAGAGGTTTCTTGTAGTTGTTGAAGGAAATGAGCTTTGTCTTAGCAGGATTAAATATTATCATCCTTTTACGACCCCATTTTACTACAGACTGGGGGTCACTTTCTTAGGATTCAGCCATTGCCTCGGATATGTGCCAGTCAACTTTACCCACATGACGAGAGTAGATCGTGGTGTCATCAATAAATATACTCATCTTAGACACAATGTAATCAGGGAGGTCGTTTATGAAAATCAGATACAATAAAGATCCAATGATCGTTCCCTGGAGTACACCTGCATTCATATCATGTTTGGATGAATGGCCATCGAGGACAACCTGGACCTTTCTTTCTTTTTAATCATATTAAATATTCGTCCAGTAATACCATATGAGTGAATTTTGTCAAAAGCTTCTGATATATCAAGCGCTACTGCCCTAGCTTTACCTGCCTTGTCCAGTATATGGTATATGTGTTCAGAGATGACCGTTAGGATATCCACAGTAGACTGTGCTTGCCTAAATCCATACTGATGGTCAGAAAGAAATTTAGCATTAACAAGGTGCCGGACTATTGCTAGATTGATTAAGGATTCAAAGATTTTAGCGAAGAGCGGGAGTAGACTGATGGGGCGATAATACTGAGGGTCAGTTCTATCTCCAGAATTCTTGAAGACTGGTACCACAGAGGCAATTTCTCAGCTATCAGGGAAGCAAAATTCAGAAAGGCATTTGTTGTAGAGTTTGGAGAGGACAGGAGCCAGTTCAGCAGAGCATTTCTTTATTACTATTACTGGTATAATATCAGGCCTGCATGCTTTGGAGGTGTCATGTTTTTTTATGATGTCCCAGCCATGAGATGAGGTGATGACCAGGTCATCAAGTGTGGCTCCAGTCTGCAATGGGAAATTTGAGAGAGAGTTGTTTGCAGAGTCCAAAGTGGAGTTTAAAGCGAAACGCTGGGCAAGTAGTTCAGCCTTATCAGTTACCGTGCAAACAACATCGTTGTGGTGGAATCGTTGATTGCCCATTATTCACCACACTATTAGGAAATTTTCCAGAAATCGCGAATACCTAGTTTCTGTGACTCAATGCGCTTTCTGGTCATCTCTTTATACCTTCTCTTTGCTTCATCTATTACAGTCTTACAATGATTTCTTGACGCTATAAGTTTCTGTCTATTTGTAGTTGACTTGTTGCAATTGAATTGTCTGAATGCTTGCTGCCTCTATTCAATAGCAGCTGCACAGTTCGAGGTGAACCATTGTGTTTGATGACAAATGGTTGGTCGTTGGGTTTCATAGTATATCACCTATTGTTGAGTCGTTTTATGCCAAAACCATGCATATGTTTTGTATACGATTGATTTGTAGATTAATTTATTTTCGAGGCGTATATTTTTTAAACGAATAGTCTGTAAATAATAGTTTCTATTTAACCGATGGATGAGGCTCTGCCAGGTACTACCACTTCGGCTCAGAGTGGACTTGGGAGTAATGGTAACAAAGGGGTAACTCCACACTCTCTCAAGCTCCCGGATGAACACTTAAGAGCATACCCAGGACCAGGATTTGAACTCGGAATAGCCGATTCAATATTCAGCAACAGTATCTATTAAGCTAATCACCTCCCCCCCCCCTCAATGTGATTGCTTACTTCGCATCTCATCCAATGAACGCACAAGACTAATGTTTTGTTTTCTGTCGTAATTTCATTTTTTTAATCAAGAAGTGTTTCTTCCCATGGCTGAATAAGATTGAGCATATTTTCTTACTCATGCAGTCATCGGCTGAGTTCATTATGCTACTCAGCATTTCTTTAAGTCGTATCCATGCTTTCGGTTTCCTTGTTGAGTTTGTCCCTTATGTGTGTTATTCCTGTGAAAAAAAGTTCAGTCTTTCTTTTGACTCATCTTTTGTTTGTTCCTTGTGTTGCTAATCATTCTGTACCTCTCTTGATTTATGTCCGACCAACAGTGATATGATCACAAAACACCAACTCCGAAAAAGAGAGAGACAGAACCAATCAATGAATAATTTATAATATATATCGTGGGGTCAAAGTGTAGTATCTGTTCTGTCCCCAATCGGTTAAGGAGAGGTCCTTCCAAACTGAGACACTTTTTATTTTTGTCCTAATCCAGAGAGCTTCTTTTTAGGGAGCTGGATTTTCCCCACATTAAGAACCGACCTTGTATCTAATTCTGCCCTTATGGGGAAGCAAATAAATAGGGAACCTCAAAATGATAGATTTTCTCTGAAAAGAACAGACGAAACAAATCAATGACTAGTTTATAATATGTATTGTCTTTTATTACATTAAATAACCCAAAGAGGGTTGCTATTCAGTTAAATAGACGAACGACTCAACGAATGAATCGTTTACAATAGTATCGTGTTTAGACATAAAATAGCCGACAAAAGCGTTTATTTGCCATGAAACAGAAGAAATCCAATCAAGCAGAGTTTATAACGGTTATAACACATTATAAACCAGTCTTTGATGCTATTTTATAGATGTTTATTGGTAACAATGAATATGTGAAATGTTTGTTGAATACAAGTAATGATACATCAGATTGCTTTAGTGAGAGACCCCAAACTCCCTATGAACTAAGACTACGGACAACACTAGCATTAGAGATATACATACTTGAACAAATGTAACCTGTTGAGTCAGCCATTGAGGTCGAGGTAGATTGTGTGAATCAAGAAAAAGTTAGTTTGCAAAGCCAGTTAAATATTTAACAAAATAAAAAAATAAAAAATCCCCAGATCAGTCTATTTTTGCTCACTATATCTCCCACTCTCTATTTTGCTCTCCAGCTACGGGTTAAATAGAAGTACTATTTGTGGTGATATTCCCTTTTGTTATAATGGACTATTGCAATCTTTTTATTCTTTGCTTTCTTTATTACCACATAAAATAAGATTGGGCAGAGGTCTAACACTATACAGTGAGCGAGTGAGGATGTAGACAAAAACTTAGTAAGAGATGGATCACCTGGTGAGTTAATTGCAAATTGTGGCTTATTAGAACAATTAAAATTGAAGTGTTTATAAAAAAAAACATTATTCAATCCCAAAACTGAGGAATATTTAAGTATGTATTTTGTGTCATTGAAATATATAGGGAAAAGTCTTAGAGGGAAACAACATTAGAATTTCTTTTCTCATGAGTAATAGAGTGGTCCATCATTTCAATCATACTTTATCTGCTTTTAAACAATGTCTTTAAATTCTTATTGAATATTTTCTTATTGTTTTCAAAGAAATATTCAATAAAACGATTTTGGAATAAATCATCCAAAACAAAATCACTAAAGAATATCGACCGAAAAAAAAAAGTCTAATAGAGATTTTCTACTTGCAAAAACTAGACAAGCAAAAATCCATAGAATCGGTAATGTGTATGTTCCAAAGACAGAAGATCTATACAATGGCTTAGTTCTGAAGAGTTCTCAGAGATTATATTTTCGGTTTAAAAAATCAAAAAAATCAAAGCCATTCAAGAATGTTTGTATCAACTACTTCAATATTTTTTTCTCTTAAAGCTGACGATTCAACTCTGCCAAAAATTAAAGGTAAAGTTATATTAGTTTGATCCCAGCCCGAAGGTCGTGGGGTCTGCATAATAACCATTTTGGGGTTATTTAATGCCAAAATACATACGTATTATAAATTATTCATTGATTGGTTTGGTCTCTCCGTTCCAGTAACATCACAAAATACCAATTCAAGAACACAAATCAAGGGAGAGAGAAACATTAGCAACATACCAGGAACTAACAACAAACGAGTCGAAACCAAGGCTGGAGATTTGCGCAGGAATAACACACTGTTGTGGCCTTAAAGCGCCAGAAGAAATAACACAAATAGAAGGTAATTAATAAGAAACAGTATTGGGAGCTTTCAGATGAGGGTTTTTTTGTTTTTTTTTAAATAATCTGGGTTTACTAGAGATTGCTCGCTTCTTTTAAAGAAAATAAAAGTCCAAAAAATAATTAAAACGATGTTTTTATGCTGAAATATGATTGTGCTTTTTTTTGCAAGATTTTCATGAAGGTATAAATAAATAAGAATGGTCCATTTAATATGTGTGTTTAATCAAACTGCTATTTCAAACTTATGCATGCTAGATTGATGTAATAAGGTTGTTTTTTTTTAAGAGAAATCCTTGGGCACATTTAATCTATATAATGAAATTGTAAGACAACATGGTATTAACCTGCATCCCACCGCACGAAGATGTAGCACAAGTCGGAGATGGGGATAGAAAGGCACCAGACGTAGTGCACACTGGCCCCACAAAAAAGTAAAGCCTGGGAGGGTGGACCTCATAGGACTGCACAGAACCATACCTAAGCAGACACAGCAAGGTAGCTGTTGCCAGAGCAGCTCATCTTGTGCGACTGATTGTCTAGGACGTATTCTCAACTCGACTGGTATGAAATGCAAAAGAGAATTTTGGCGCATTATCAGACAAGATATCATCTGTCTGTTGCAATTCACATTCCTAGGTAACTTTTTAAATTAAATTATTTTTAAGTATGTTATAATTTTAAACAATTTTATTCAATTAATGTAATGACCAAACGATAATCTAAGTAAGTCAATTCAACTTCACAAAATTCCGATTAAAAAAGATAAATAAAAGGAAAAAAGATGTTTTTTTTTTAAATTTTCGTACCATGTCAATATTGTTTTTAAAAGAAAAAAGTCGGATGTATTTATAGGATTTCAATTTCAACATTTTGTAACACATCCTATCGATTTTATTGCAAAACCTACTTTTTAATAACTTCATTGAATTATCTTTCCAAAAATGTAATTATTTTATTACAAGAAATGAATTAAAAGAGGAGACAATTATTGAAGGCCTCCCAGAGTAACATCGGGTAGATACAACAAGTAAATAATAAAGTAGTTACTGAAGGGGTGTCGAGCTTAGAAATATCAAATCAATAATTAGTCGAACATGATCACGCGTGAGGTGGATTTTTGAATAGTCAGCAGTTTAGTTAGTTAGAGAAAGACACAAAGAAGAAAGGTGACTGGGAGTGAATGCTCTTCTCCCATGGACACCCCTAAAAAGGGGAATAAACATTTCTAGAAATTTATGAAGCAACCAACAACCCGTCGTGATTTGTGCTTACTAAATTAATATATTAAATAAAAATCGTTTTAGTCACTACATCATCCATTCATCCCAAGGCAGCTCCCAGCTAATCAGAAGAAGGAAAACCAAGATGGCGACCCATACCAGTGTGACCATGTAGAAGGTTTAAATAAAGCGACTAAAATGATAATTGGAGAAAGAAAGAATTTTCTGGGGATACAGGTAGCATAATAGTTACCTATGTGGACTATGGAATTGGCAGGCTGAATTCAAATCTTGATGGATGTAGTATGTTTACATACTAATACCATCAAGTTCAACACCACTGGTTTAACACATGTAGAGTACAAGGACATTGCAATAATGCCTTCCTTCGATTTCCATAACCCAGTGTTATGCATAGGAGGGGTGACAGCAGGCATCCTAATTGAAGGGGGGGATCCAATAATATTCAAACTATCTCCTTTTCTCATAATATGTCTCAGTACTAGGACTTATACTTGGGGTATACAATCAAGGAGTTCGTCCCAGGCATCACCAGGGCATCATCAGACTTCTGTATGTCACTGCCATAACTGAATCACAAAAAAAAAAAAATGATTATTGTGTCCTAAGTTTGAAGAAGTGTAAGACAATGGAGACAGATGAGAACTCAGATTTAGAGAAAGTATTTGGCTGACAAGGCTATTGTTATCTTGGTGATACCATTGGAGCACAAAGAAGAGCTGGTGCTGGTGTGATAGCAAGAGTTAGGAGTGGATGGAGTAAATTTAAGGAAATTCTGGCATTACTAACCAGCAGAGCATTACTACTGTCAACAAAGGGAAGAGTTTATCAGGCATGTGTGCACAGTGTGATAATGTATGGACGTGAAACCTGGCCAGTGAAAGGTGACAATATGTGTTGCATGGAGCGAAATGATATAAGAATGATATGATGCATGTGTAATATGAGTCTTAAAGACAGACTTAGATCTGATGACCTCAGAAGAAGATTAAATCTGGACAGTATAGGGAGATTGTGTAGAAAACAGGAGACTTCTTTGGTTTGGTCACATTAAAAGAATGAATGAGAGTGCATGGATTAGTAGATGTAGGAGAGTTGAAGTAGCAGAATCAGTTGGCAGGGAAAGGCCAAGATAAACATGGGAGGAAGTGATAGAATGGATTTGAGAGAAAGAGAGATGAATAAAAACCTGGTAGAGATAGGTTCGTTTGAAAGTCAACTTCTAAAAGTTTTCCAACACATGTCAGCATGTAAAACGGATGTTAAACCGGATATGATGATGATTGGTCTGTGCATAGTGGTGTTCTATACCAGTATATCCAGCCACCTGGTGAATCTTATCCACCTGGTTTCTACCTCCCTTGCTTTGACTGGGCATGACTCAATCACTTCAGATCTTATAAGGGTTGCCTATGCCATAACGTGTATCAACTGGCATATATCAATGACAGTGGATGCACATGCAGTACAGACAACCAAACAATCACGCACATTTTGGAAAAGTGTGCCGGATTGATAGAACTAAACACAGTCATTGGATACATAACACTAAATTGTGTGTTCCCAACCTTTGAGGAAATCCTTATATATATATATATTTATGAACAATAGTGTAAATGTGATATTGTGGTGACTGAGATGATTCTAGTTAAGAGTAGGATAGACATTTTTATCACTTTAAACCAAGGATGACCAACGACAACCATTTTCTCCGCACTTTTGATGGCCTTGTGCCTAATTTGTTCCGAATGTAATTTTTTATATTTTATGCAAATAAATAATTCAAAGTGCAGTATCTGTTCTGTACTCGGTCAGTGACCGAGACATCTTTCTAGACTGAGGCAATTAAAATTTTTGTTTCAATCAAAAGTGCCCCTTTTGTGGAAGCTGGATTTTCCCCACATTTAATGCGTTTAACTCTGCCCTTGTGAGAAGTCAAGTACATAGTGACTCCGAATAGTGTATTTGATTTTGTTCCATATTGTTTTTTTACTATATTGTCTTAAATGAAAAATTAAATATAGGTACTGTGTCTCTATGTTTATAATCAATCCACAGGATATTATTTTTTTTAAAAACTGATGTTAACACTGCTATATTTAACACTGTTATATTTATTCACTGATGTAGTTCAATATTATGACCTGTGTAATTTAGCATCATATTTCTTTTAAATAACATTGAGCATTTTGGTTATAAACACACACACAAAAGATCTATTATAGTAAGAATTTTGCCTGTAACCATTTTATATTAAATCGAAATTTCTATATCCGTACTGTAACAGCGATTTTTTACGCCTAATTTTAATAACATTTTAATTATTGTCAAATAACAGAATTGAACAGATTTTCAAAATTTGAACGACTTCAACTTTTGTTGATCATATAAAAGGGAGAACAAAACTCTTGAACACTAAATGTTGTTCGATCTTAGAAACTTGATAGATCATACAACAAAATGATACATGCCGTCTACATAATATCGTAATTCTTTGTCTGGTAGGTGTCAATTCCCTATCAGTTCATTCCGATCTCTTCTATAGATATGTGATTTTTTTATCTAGTGATTTATCCTGAATCCAAATTGTGTTTATTTTTGCTTTTTGAAATTGGATATGAATGAGTGCATATTTGTATATGCATGTGCATGTACATGTGTCCGTTTAGTGTGTATTATTTTATTTGGTGGGGAGTGCACATGTTTCAGTATATTGATTACTATTTGTTGTTATGTTACTGTTGTCTTTTTAATTTTTTTTTACTTATTATTATGAAAAATAATCAAATTAGGGAGTTGGGCAGAAGAGTATCTTATAGGTAAGTTCCTATTTATATTATGGATGGTAGATCCACTAATATAGATTTTGACACATGTGAATGAGTACGGTCACAATGACCCGCCTGTGTGTAAAACAAATAATATTCCCAGAGTGTATTCTTAACTGATCTGATACTAGGGTCAGATTTGACGAGGCAAGGTCAGAAGGGTCAGAATCAAAGAGATATATGGATGAGATCGCCCACGGATATGACGTCATGTGAGAACAGAGGGAGAGAGAGTAATGAGATTTTAACATCAGTCCATTGAGGAAACTTGCAGCTGACAGTCGCTAAATAAGATGCCATAAAACTACAAAACTATGATGCTGCACGCGGCCATTACCGTTATTTGTCTCCCTGTCTATCTAGCTAATAGTTAAGTTAGGAGTCTCTCTCCTTGATAGCAAAGTATTAATTGTATTTATCTTATT
The DNA here is from genome assembly GCA_963556195.1 of Sepiola atlantica. Lineage (NCBI taxonomy): Eukaryota > Metazoa > Mollusca > Cephalopoda > Sepiida > Sepiolidae > Sepiola > Sepiola atlantica. The sequence goes on along the minus strand of OY744522.1, from coordinate 86,901,924 downwards.
TGATATTTTTCTCTAAATAAATCTCCATTCTGAATCTCTGTCTTAACTTATTTCTCCTTCCATATGCACAACGAAGTTATTTCAACAATGGGTCTTAGCCACACAAAACACTCGGCCACAACGAGAATGAGGAAAACGACAAAGAAACTACATAACAAGGAGAAAAGAATAAGTAACGACGCAACATAGCAAACTCGTAACACATTTTGACGAAGAGAAGAAGAAAAAGTTCAACGCAATACACAATTTTGAAATAGAGAAAAGAAGTAGAGAGAAAAAAGGAAAATGCAACACCCATTCCCGCTAACATTTGTATATTTTTGTATTTGAAAATTATTAAATAAAGACATATTGTTGTTGTTGTTGTTGCGTTTGTTGTTGTGTGTCAAGACAATGTAACAAACAAAATGCTGTATGGTTGCCTTCCATGCAGATTTGCAGCTTTTCAAAGCTGACTTTTGGTGGTGGCTGTACATGTATTCCAACACAACGAAACTGCTGTAAAAATTCTCCTGTGGTCGCCAGAGATCAAACGACGAGCTGAAATGTCTCATATATGATCAAGTCTTTTCTTCTGATCTCTCAAAATTGAAGCTTCTGGTCGCAATGAGCGAGCGAGCATCATGGTGCCTGAACTTCATGAATGTTTTGATCAATTGATGTATGACTCAAGTCAAATCAACAAAATGAAACCTTTTCTAAGCCCATAATTTCAGTCGTGTAAGCTCTATCTTCACAATATCTTTGATTGCTTTTAATCAGTTTGCGGTCCGACCCGTTTGCACCTATGGATGAATTTGAATTCAGTTTACCGATTCCATATTCAATTTCGGAACTATTATGTCCCAACCACTACTAATGCAGATAAAAAGTTGATAGGCAATAAAAATACTTTTAAGTCCATAACTTCAGTTTGAAAGCTTTATTTTGACAAAGTTTTGACGGTGACTTAGACTTATTTTTTGGTCTAAATCTCTTACTTTCATTAAAGGGAGGAAAATACTGATAGAAAACTTTGTTCACCAACTACCAAAAGAATTTGTGTGGTAACATGCATCACGTGTTGGCATAGCGCGACTTTAGTGAGATAGGATCTAGAGCCTAAAATTTATGGCTGATGGTGATTTTGACGAATAAACAGAGCTTCTTTGCAACACATTATCGTGGGACTGCTTCCCTGCAGTTTACAACATGGTCGTCTTCAAATCAATTGTCAACAAATACTTGTCATAAACCACCACATAAGTAATCAAACTTACTTCATACAATTGATTGTTCCTCATCTTTTGGCTGACAATCATTCAATCTAATTAGCCCTTATCCTCGAGTGGCTTTTTGCCTTGATAAGTGGTGACCAATAGTAATGAAAAACAACCGTCACTTTTTCTATCGCAGTGACGTAACTCACGAGTTTTGCCTCCCTCTCTAGTTATACAACATCAGTATAATCTCATACTTTTGAAATCCGTTATAATGTGTGTTCAAACATGCAATAAACAAGCAAAATGTAGGTTATTTAGTTTTTTTACTGCAATTCTATGCATCTAAAATAATGACTTCCCGCCTGTGGAACACATTACTGCAGGACTGCTTTCCTGCAGATTAAAACAGTCATCTCCAAATCAACTGTAAACACATACATGTCATAAACTATACGATAAGTAATCAAACCTAGTTCATACCATTGATTGTTCCTCATCTTTCGGATGGGAATATTTCCGTCTCATTAATCCTTATTTTTGAGTTGTTCTTGACCAAATGGTAAAAAAAAATGATTTTCGTGAACGAGGATTTATAGTGTTGAGATGTTGAAAGAGTTATGCAATTTGCATATGTGCGATTGCATTAAACACCCAAATCCTTGACTTTCGCTGACTACATAAACCAGACGAATTATTTGAATGGCAGAAAGAAAAAGCGACTGCTTATGAAAGGAATGCATCTAAGATGAACAAACAACTGCAGTATGGAAAATAGCATACATGTATATCTGAAAAAGCGGTGTCTACTGACTGGCTATACCGCGTTAGAAGAGTGTCCTGGTTTTTTATGCGTGTAGCTGTCTACCTTACGTTTAAAAATCTACAAATGAATAAAAAATTAAAATTAAAATGATTTTATGGCATCCCGGGTAACGCCGGGTAGACACAACTAGTCATCTATAAGCCATTGTTGACGGCTACTTCAGCTAGTTAATATAGCTCGTCTTTTGATGCGTCCATAAAATATATACTATAGAGTTTCTTCTGTAGTAATTGATACGGTAATATACGAGAGGCTGGTTGAAACCAATTCATGCATTTAAATAGAAACATTCAAAGAGATTTTGTGCAGCGTTCCAGAAACATTAATAGACTTGGGAGCGATATAGAAATGGAATCAGTGAAATCTCCTGAGTTCAAATAAATATTAACAAGAAAAACAAATTGCCTATCAGCGTACTGATGATCGTAATTACATTTGTATTTACCCCCCCCCCCCGCTCTTACTCATGTTTCAATATCATATTAAATAAGGCAAATATCTGTCGAGTGTTTGCGGCAAATTTGAACAGATCTGTACTGCGGGAAGACATCTTTGCAATTAGAATATCTGAAATATTCGACTTACTTTCTCTTCGTGGAGACTAGACTAACCTAATTATTGTCCGATTTGAATAAACCCAATTTTGCTGGAGTTAAAAACGGGAAGGAGGATGAGGTGGGTTGTAAGAAAAAGATGGCTAGCTTTCGTAAGGGGGGATAATAATCAAGACAGGAAAAAGAAAATGGTCGAAGGATTGGGAAGCAGCAAAAGTTGAAATATAAGAAAGAACTGTTTCTTTTTCATTTTTATTTTATTTCAGAAACATGCGCAAAAAGGAAGATGGGAATGAAAAGAAAAAAAAAATGTGTGTCACAAGAGAAGAGGGAGGGGGGGTGAATATAGACAAAATTACCGGTTGAGTCAGTAACACATTAATATATATGCATAACCTAGGCTAATAAATATCAGAAAAAAATTTTGAATAAATAATATATTGGAATGATTCAGTAGTAAAAAAATGTGCTTTTATCGCTTACCATGAAAAAAAGCCAGAGAAATGTCAATGTCGTCCATTTTTTTTGACAAATAGATGGAATTTGGTGACAATTTTTACATAGATTAATCAATAAAACAGTCAGAAGTCCACTAATAACCAGACAACTTTCATTTGTGGTTTCAAACAAAGAATTTGTTGTAGCGACCCTGTGAAAGCCAGATTTTTTTTTGTTAAAAGTTGTGGCTTTGTACATGCCATAAAAAAAAATAACGTTTTTTTTCTCAAATTATAATTTTTTTAATCATTTAAAAGCAAACTAAAACATCCGTAAAAACCTGCTGATTCTAAATATGGCATTGGTTTTGCTTGAAGATCAACCGTTGACAATTGATGTGTGGACAGACAGACACACCAACATCTTTGCTTTATATATATATATATATATATATATATATATATATATATATTAGAAGAATAATCGTTGCTCCCAGGATGGGTAAAATGAACAGTTTTTCACCACTCTTATGTCTCTTTATGAAGATTAAAATCAAGATATTATAATATTAAACCTTATGTATCGAATCCTAATTCCAATTTTGATCAAAATCCATTATATGATTTTGATTCTAGAAAATGTCTAAAATTGAAGACTTAAACATAAGGGGTTTTCAGAAGAAATTGAAATTCAGGGAATCTTACTTAATTAGTATCTAATGACTATGGGTCAAATTCAATGCAAATCTGAAATATTTTAATTTTTAAATGGGAGTTTGTGCCCATATTATGCCCCCTAAAATACTTTAAAACACTCTGAAGAAACTGAAATTTGAGGAATATTTATTAGTTGATGTCTAATAACTATTTTAAAAAATTCACAAATATCAGAAGTATCTTTTACCCCCTTTGCATAAAACTAAATTAAACTAAATATAGCCTAGATTGCAACCACTTATGCCTAGTAGCTATGTTCCAAAATTCATAATGATCGATTAATCAGTTTACGAGTGAATCCTGTAGATCCAAATATATAAACATATACATATACCTAACTTTATATAAATCGAGATATCGATATTAAGCTAATATATCATTCAAATAAGTCTGATTAAACACAATGGACAGTTTTTGCCTTGTTGCTTAAATATTTATTTATTGTTGATAAACAAGAAACAAATCGTAAAATACATCTTGTAGATGATCCAAGAACGGTAATCAGTGATGAACTGGTTTTACTGCTGGTTTTGGGTTTTAAATCATCAGACCCACTCCACCAGCAACCCAAGCAATTCTCAAAAGAAAAATGCTAACTTCTAGAATGCAACGTCATGTTTTGCACCATATAAACATTACAAGCTAAGTGGCCTGACAAAGAAAGCAAAAAAAATAAACTGTATGTTCAGCATCAGCCAATGAAAATCGTTAAAGCAACCCTATACACAGACTATACTTCGAAACATATAATGAAGAAACATAAATGTAGAAAGTTTGAACAGCAAAAAGAATTAACATGTCACCGTTGGTTTTGGTGAGTTAAAAGTTCAATTGTTGCAACTGTGAAGAGGTGTGAAATGCTTTAGAGTAGAAATCAGTTCACCATAACACGTGTGTCACTGTTGCACTGCCTTTCTTCTCATATCTTGTCTTGTTTGATCCTTATTTTATCTCATAACTTATCATGTCATGTCAGTATTGCTAAATGTGTGTATGGTGTGTGTGTGTGTGTGTGTGTGTGTGTGTGTGTGTGTGTGTGTGTGTGTGTAGTAGTGATAAGGGTTAGTAGTCGCTACAATCCTTTCATTTAATTTTTTTCATTCTTTGTGTTGTAAGGGAGAATATTACCTTACAAGATTTGGACTCGTCTAACAAGCAAAGACATAAAAACACTGAATACGCCAAATAGTAGTAGCCTTTCTGACAACAGTTGTTTTACGGTTAAGCCAAAAACTAGCCTTTCTTTTTTCTAGTTCTTATTTCTCGTTATGTTTTTCAGTACAAAGTTAATAAACCTTATTGTTAACCATTCTGAATTTTAATGTTGTTCGTGAAAAAACTCAGTTACAACACTATGTCTTTTGATTAAAATTATTAACAAAAAGAAAAAAGTTATTTACTCACTGAGCACTTTCAACTCTGCTAAAAATCATGTTAGGGTATTAACTTAAAATGCATGAGAAATGTTAAAACTGGTAACAGTTTAGTTAACGTTGTTACAGATTCTACTCTGATAAAACTGTTTATTTTATTCTCATAAAATAATTTCATAAAATTGTGTAAAATTGTTCCAGAAGGATTTAATAAAACGATTACAAATATTAAAGACCTTCTACATAAAAACTAAAATGTCATCAGATTAATTTGTCACCATATTGAAATGCATTTACTTAATACATTAAATTTTTTTGTAAAATCCTTATAGAACAATTTTACACAATCTATCTACATACTATTAAAATTTTATGGTGTTTTTGGAGTTTGTTTTTCTGCAAATAGAAACATTTGATTGGTTAAAAAAAAGGAATCGGCAGAGTATACATTATTAAGGCAGTAGTTTGTACAATGTCAGGACCCGTGTTCGAATCTTACATGAGTCTAAAGGATTTTTTTAAAACTGTATATGCGTGTTATTAATTTATAAGAAATTAACATAACGTTATAACATAAAAACACTGCATAACTATTTTTGAAAAAACAGTTATCAATGCCAAAAGCCACTCGAGGATTAAAGTTAATGAGATTTTCAGTTAGATGATTGAACAGTACTATGAAAGGATCGAGAACTATGATTAATTCACAGGGCGACTCAACAGATATTTGTTGACATGTGACTTGAAAACGACCACGTTGTAGTCTGTAGGGAAACATTCCTGCAGTAACATGTTCCACAGGGAGGAAGTTTTTGGAAAGAAGTTCTGTTCATGGAAGTTCCGTTTGATTTTAGGTACACAGAGGAAGAAAGGAGAATTCTTTGTAGTTGTGGTTATGAGACTGGTTCTTGCTGAGAAGGTTTTACAGGGGGGATAACTGGGCTTGAAGCTCAGTCGAGCATCTACCATGGAAATACCGATAGAGTAGAGAAAGACTAGCAACGTCTTTTTTGTGAGAAAGGGGCTGCAGGGAAGATAAAGAGATCATCCTCCATTAGATTACAAAGTCGATTTTGTACTCTGTCAAGGCATGAAAGACTGCTCTGAGCGGCACCTCCCAAGATGTGGCGGCAGTACTCCATCTTGGGCTGAATCTGACTCTTATACAGGTAGAGGATTGCATCAGGAGTTAGGTAGTTTCTGAAGCAGTAGAATGACCCAGCAAGTTTTTTAGTGACTTTAGGAACTGATTTGATGCAAGTCTTTCATTCAGGTCTGGGGCGAAAGTCAGTCCTAGGAGTTTGTCAAAGCAGGGGGGGTTCCTCAAAGAGAGTGCCATTCATTTTAACTGAGGCAAAAAATGTATTCCGCATTAGTTCAAAGCAACTTATTTGTTGCCAATAAAAACAATACGTAAATACATTCATCATAGTAACTTACTCTCTCATGCAAATACTAAATAGCATTTTTTCCAAGAAAATATCACAAATATTTTCTTCATACTAGCTATCAAGCAGTATAAACTAAGTAAAGATGGAAATTGGCATACCCAGGTACTGCACCAACATCACTCAAGAGGCAGATATAAACTAGTATTATAGAAGAATTTTATGAGAATAAAATAATGAACAATCTTATTAGAACCCAAACTGTTTGCAATTTGTTCATCTGCAGATATTACCTGTTTTGACATTTTCTATCCATTTTAGTGAAATACTCTGAGAATGGTTCTTGGCAGAATTGAAAGTACTAGGTGTGTATAACGTATTATTATTTTCTTTCATTCATAAGTTTTACTCTTAAATTAAAAAACATATCAGAAGAAATTAAAAATTAAATAAAATGATCAATGTGCAAAAGTTGTTTATTTTGTTTAATCAATTTGTAAACAAATGAAATAAAAGGAACAGAATATGAAAGTATATATTAGTTAGCAATAGTGATATATTTTATTATTTATTTTTCAGGTTGGCAATCCTTATCTAACATATAAAGTTATCTTGCGGAGTATCAATATCAGACTCAAATAGAAATCCATCTGACATATCGATACTTGATTTGAACTAGCCTATTTTTTGTTTCTTCCGCTATGTTATTATCATGAATATATTTTATTTTGTGTCAGTTTATTTCTGAAAGAACTAACTTTTACAGTGGAGATTTTTTTACCTTATTCATGTTATATTTTTAAAGATTAAAGGTAAGTTTCCACATTAATTAAATATTATTATTTATTTTTTTAAATAATAATAATAATAATAATAATAATAATAATAATAATAATAATAATAATAATAATAATAATAATCTCACAAGCGATGAAGCCAATGAAAACAGCTGGGCATGGCTAAGAAAAGGAAACCTGAACAGAGAAACGGAATCTCTGCTGACGGCCGCACAGAACAATGCGATTAGGACAAACTTTATTAAAGCAAAGATAGATAAAACCCAGGAAAACAGCAAATGCAGATTGTGTGGACAAAGAGACGAAACGATAAATCATATAATAAGTGAATGCAGCAAGCTAGCACAAAGGGAATACAAGAACAGACATGACAGCATGGGGAAAGAAGTACACCGGGAAATGTGCAAACAACTGAATTTCGAATATGCAAGAAAACGGTACAAACACAAACCAGAAACTGTACTAGAAAACGAAAAACACAAAATCATATGGGATATGAATGTACAAACAGACAAACCCATAACAGCAAGGAGACCGGATATGATAATAATCAACAAGAAAGAAAAATCCTGCAAAATCGTGGACTTCGCCGTTCCAGCAGACCACAGAGTGAAGATCAAAGAGACGGAAAAGAGAAGCAAATATACTGAACTTGCCAGAGAATTGAAAGGAATATGGAACATGAAGAAAGTCAGTATAACACCAATAATCATAGGAGCACTAGGAACAGTCCCCAAAAACATGGAGAAAAGACTAGGAGAAATAGGAATCAAAGGGATAACTGAGACCATACAAAGGACAGTAATGATCAAAACAGCTACAATCCTGAGAAATGTCCTCGAATGCGGAAACCAACCCACATAAGCAACGAATGGAGAACAAACACACGGAAGCACAAAACAGAACCGGGCGCAAAATACAACCGCACGAGAGGCGCAAGCATAGGCTGACGCCACGAAAATTATAGACAGAGGGTCGAGGAGGGAAAGCGCAAAACCAGACCTCCACTGGAAGAGCGCGGACAGCTCTGGGACCTTGGGAAGGCTTGTTGCCACTCGGGCCCCAGAGGGGACCAATGGCCCTTATCAGCGGGAAATCGTTGGTAGGTGGCTGTTGCGATTACCGCAAGGTCATCAGCGGTGATGAACGAAAAGAGGTGGAGCATACTGGAGGCCTGAGGAGACTTGTTGTCACTCAGACTCCAGGTAATACCACAGGTTGTCAGCAGTGGGTGACCACTGACGATGACCAGTGTGATAACTCCTAGTGAGTAAATAATAATAATAACGTCAGGTACTAAAACAAACTTTTTAAATATACCCATTTCACAAAAATAATTTACATACAAGTGACTTTTCTCCTTTGCAGGAGAGTTACCCAAACAAGGGGTCTTAATATGAAAGGGAACAGGGAGAGCATACAGTTGTTATACACTAAGGAGTACCTATTTTATCAACAGACAGTGTAACAAACAGAGTAATTGATAGAGTAATTAACAAGTAACAGACAATGCAACGGACAAAGTGGTGGACATAGCAATGAACTGGGTATCGGACCATGATGGACAACAATCAGTGTTAATACCTAGTGAATCCTCCGATGTAAAGTGACTAAGAGAAATATGTACTGCTCTCTACTCGGAAGTAGTTGTTCTTATAGAGCTTCATATTTGTAGTTGAGTGCGATGAGCGAGGAATGTTCATACCGGAAGGATTATTTTCTTTTTTAAATAATTCCTTGGCCTGTGAAGAGATCAATTCAAAACAACTTGCATCTGATTCGCACGATCATAATTCCCTCTATGATCATGCAAATCAGATGCAAGTTGTTTTGAATTGATCAATTTAGATCAGTCCAAGGCTTTTGATAGGGTCGACCATCGTTTTCTGAAATCTGTTCTAGAGCCCGCCAGTTTTAATCCACATTTCCGCAAGTGAGTTTCCATTCTGTATTGTCTATCGAGAGTAATGGAGCAAGTAAATGGCAGGCTTTTAGAGTCGTTCGTGGTTTTTCTGTCAATATGTCACGGTTGTTTGCTGTCACCCCTGCTTTATGTCCTGGCATTGGAGCCCTTCCTTTGCAAATTAAGGAACAGGTTTTCCGCGTTCGCCGGTGATACCACCGTTTTGTGTAAAGCCGTACTAACATTGCAACGGTGATTAAGGCGCTTGCTCGGTATGAAGAAGTTACAGGGGCCGTCATAAACTGTAACAAGTTCTATGGCCTGCAGTTGAGAGTCTGAAGCAGAGAGGCTGCACTTCCAGGTATTTTCAGCTGGTCAAATGGCCCGGTTCGGATCCGTGGTATTTGGTTGGGACTGGGTCTCCAGCTGGATAAGAATTGGTCAGAATTACAGTCAAAGGCTGAATCGTCTATCACGATTTGAATTCGGAAGAAACTTTCCTTAAAGGGTAGAGCTGAGGCGTTTGCCACTTAGGTCTTTCCTCTCATCCTTTACCGACTGGCTGTACTACCCCTACCAGCGAACCACTTAATGGTTTTCATGCATTTGCTCTTCTCACTTCTTTGGGAGAGAGAAACCGTATGTTCACAGACAGGTCTGTACTCAACATCCGAGTGAGGGAAGCTTGGGAATGCCGGATTTGTCAAGTCATAGACATGCCGAATGATTGGGTTTTCTGGCTCGCACTTTGTTAGAAGATACTCAGTGGATTTCTACAGTTGAGAGAGTCTTTCCCAATCTCATGCCTGACCTCTTCGGTGAAAGCCGTTGTAAGATGAGAGGAGATATGCAGTTCTTTGCTAAATGCTGAGCCGTGCTTAGAGCGTTGCTAGGGACCAGGGCCCTTGCACAGCGTAGCTATACAGGGAATTAGTGGTGGATCTGCTCTCAGTGGAGTTGGGCGCCAGGCCAGAGTTATCTGAACAAATCTTATTCTCTGACCTGGCGACTAGCAGAGATGGCTTAAGGAACCATGAAGAAACGACTGAGCACGCCTTCCTCACTTGCAGCAAAGTTTGACGACTCTGAGAATATGTCAGAGAGGTAGCAACTCACATCTGACGAGGAGCTGGGTACGAGTTCATGCTTCTTGCCTAAGCATGGCACATGCAGTTCTGGGTTCTAAGGAACCCCTACTTTTAACAGTTGTTAAAAAGACTCTTAGCTAGTGGAATGAATGAGTCCTGATCTGTTTTGATTTTTGGTACTAGAAAGCCTCCAAAGATGCCCACTCTCCATATTTCTTTCCCTTGGCCACCCCTAAATGTTGTTTCTATTTTGGAGGAAAACATCCATTCCATATTTCATCCCAGTCTTTTCATTTTTCATGTCTCTCTTAGCTCCCACTCCCATTTAGAAACTGACCTGCTTGTTTTCGGTTGACCCGAAAACAGTGGGTGATCTGATACTTAGCAAAGGGTTGGGAGAACCTTACGAACCTGCCCCATTAGCATTTTGTTTAGTTCTTTATTTTTCTTTCTTTTTGGGTGTTTGTAGAGTGTCCAACTCCCCATCATTATTTATGTATATTTAATTTTGTAAATAAAATTTAATTGAAACAACTGGGGATCTTTTAAGTAGGATTAAAGCCATGGAATGAATGTGTTATTTTGGTGATAGTGTCTAGTTTAAAGTAGGCAAAAGTTTTTTGTTGTCAAAAGAATTACATACCCCCACCCCCCCAAAACAAATAGGGTGGCATGCTTATGAAAAAAAAAATTATTTATTGTAATTTTTATTTGTCTAAATAAATTGCCTTTTGGCTAAAAGCAAAGTGTAGTATCTGTTCTGATACTACACTTAATCTTTTCTCTCCTCAGTCAGTGAAGAGGAAATCCTTCTAGACTGAGGCAATTTTAATTTTTGTCCCAATCCAGAGTCCCTTTTTGGGGGAGCTGGATTTTCCCCACATTAAAACAGACCTTGTGTCTAACTCTGCCCTAGTTAGGCAAGTAAATAGGGACACGCGTGTACACACACAATGTACGTTTTCTTTCTCCACAATTATGTTGCCAACTTTCTTTTACTTTTTTAGAGGAATCAGCCACAAGGTATGTCTTCCATTTGTTTTTGTTTTCCCTCACTCAGTCTTGTCCGTTAGCAATGACATTTTTCTCCTTAGACGACTAACAATAGTTATTAAGCAATTGTATCAAAACTATCAAATCTTTTCTTTCTGATAGTTGACGGGCAGAAGTCTGAAACTCATAATATCAATATCGGTGTACTTCAAAAGATCCATTCTGAGGCCTACCCTCTTCCTGATCTTCCAAATCGTATACTGAGATCATTCGTTGATATCTATGCAGACCTCGAAGAGCACTGATGAAAAAGATATTTCTGATTCTCTCTCTTCAGACTTGGAGCATGTGGTACACTGGGGGAAAACGTGGCTTGTAATTTTTAATGCCTCCAAGACCAAACTTGTCTCTTTTCACCACCAATGCTCGGATCCTCATTTCTCTGCGATTGAAAGGAATGGCTCCTTCCTTGAAGAAACTCCTGCTTTGACAATCTTCTGCGACTGACTTTTACTCTGGACCTGAAATGGAAGATTTACATCAAATCGGTTGCTAAGGTCGCATGAATAAAAATGGTTTGATCATTTTATCTTTCCAAAAGGTACTTCACCCCCGACACAATCGTCTACCTTTATAAGAGCCAGATCCGTCCTAAGATGGAGTAATGCTGCCATATCTGGAGAGGTTCCATTCATAGCACTCTTTCTTTTCTTGACAGGGTACAAAATCGACTTCGTAATCTATTGGGGAAGATCTCTTCACTTCTCTACAGCGCACAGAAGAGATGTTGCTAGCCTCTCTTTACCATATCTCTACTGTATCATTATGTTCATGGTAGATGCTCGGCTGAGCTTTAATCTCTCGCCCACCTCCCATAAAACATTCACAGCAAGTACCTGCCTAACTACACCCACAGCAGAGAACAATCCTTTCTCCCTCTCTGTACCAAAGACCAAGCGGAACTTCCACTTCCATGAACAAAGTTTTTTTCTTAGAGTGTCTCATCTGTGGAACAAAATACCACGAAGCTGCTTCCCAACCGACTACAAAATGGTCGTCTTTCAGTCTAATTTAAACAAATACTTATTGAGGCGCCCTCTTGGATAAATAATTTAATCTCAAGAAATCTTACGCCCATTCCTCCGGTTGTTTCTAATCCTTGCATGGTGGCACTCACTGTCCAACCGACAATCTCTTTAAACATTATTCTCGAGTGGGCATGGGCCTGGATAAGCAGTAACACATTAGTAAAAAAAAAAAAAAAAAGGAAAGTTTATAACAAAACTTATTGCTATATGCTATAATGAAGGTTGTAAACTATTATTTGACTTTATTTCCAAACAACAACTGATATGAAGACGTTTTTATTTGTTTTTCTGATTGAAACGTTCACTCATGCTATGATTGCTGCTGTAAGTTCATAAAATATTAAATAGCAAAGCAGGCATCAAATGATCTGATTGGTCAAGAAAGATCTCGTGGGGTTGGAGAGAGGACATCTTAAATATTTATTTCTGTAGTCAGTTGATAAAGAGGCAACACTATCCTGCAGGCATCCATATGGAGCCTCGATTTTTCTATGGCTGCATGGATAAGGAAATGGTCATTGAATAGTCCGAGGAATTCATGACACAATCAAACTGGACAGTTATGTTGTGAGATTGAATAAAATATTCAAAATATTCTATGTCATGTATAGTTTTCAATTCATGCCGTTCAGCTAATTAACAAGACAACATGATGGAGTTCAGCAGGTAGGGATCACTAAGGAAATGGATAGAGAGAGAGCGAGGGGGGAGAGAGAGGGGGGGAAGAGAGAGAGAGAGAATGCATCTCCCCTATTTGTCCTCAGTAGCGGCCAAAGGCATTAACACATGTCTGTCATCTCTTCTGTCTATCCTTCTCTCGCCTGTCTGCCTTTATGTTGTTGCATCACTAGCTTATATTCTACCACATACACATTCCTCCTATCCGGCATGATAATTACTCATATAAAAATCATCTGTTCCTTAATCAATCTACCTTGAGTTTTCTCCATACAAGCAATATTCAGACCAGTCAATATTTTAAGCAAGTATGAAAAATTGAAGAACGATTATGGAAGAAGTCACATCCAAAATCAGTATCAATGAATTTCCGGATATCATATCTGTGTTTTGTTTCATATTAGCAGTGATCTGACTTGGACTAGCTACATACGCTATTATATTGCCAATAACACGGTACAACAATAACAAATGAAAATTGACTCGTCAGAAGAAAAGTTTGATTTGTCAGTTTAAATGCTGTTTCGGCCTGAGTTTGCAAATCCAGCAAGATAACTTTATATGTTAGATTGCTTATATGAAACATTTTTAAATAATCACCTTATGGTTTAAATCAGCAAGGGAGATAACTCATATAATAGTTGTTTACCTTAAGTTTAAAAATGTGCAAAGAAATAAAAATTAAAAACTAAAATTACTTCTCTGCATCCTGTGCAGGTGCAGGTAGATATTTCTAAAATGATTATCATACGTGCGGTTTCTCAACAGCTTTTATATTTTAGATATTAAAAGTTGATCACAATCCAACAACTAGATTAAGATTGTGTCACATATGGCTGACTGCTAAATATTTAAAATGCTCATAATTTTTTGGTTAATTATCCAACAAAATGTTTAAGAAGAGTAAACTATAGTATTAAGTGTTTTTAATAAAATACTAAAAGGTCTAATGTAGTCTGACCAAGAGAAATGTTTTATTTTCAAGATGGCGTCCATTACATATTTTCAACTGTTTTATGAGGGTTGTTTGTTTTTATTGTTTTCAGAGAAAGGTTAACAGGTTAATTTTTAATCTGTTATTATACTAAACTAGAAGAATACCCGTCCCATGACGGGTATAAGCAATTTTGAGCTACATATTTTCATACTTAGAGATATATATGAGATACACGTGCACTATCTATCCCATAAGTGATGAAAGAAATTTATTTTTGACAGCTCTAGTAACTAAATGTTATTTGCGGCTTCGGGGGCATATCCCCTAAATGGTAAAGTTTACAACAAAAAAAAAATGTACCCACGTTACTCACCGCGTTGCCTAGAATATGTATCCCATAATTCATAATAAGTTCATTAGTTTAGAAGCTTAACCTGCACATACATATTAATGTGCATATTCAGGTCTCTCTCATATATATATATATATATATATATATATATATATATATAAATTTTATAACTGTTCTGTTTTTAAATCTTTGAAAAAGTTGCATGGTAAACAGCTGATGATCCCCGTTTAATATTTCACAATTCAAGTGCTAAGTCTGCGAGATTTTGGATTTGGTTAGTATCCCTGGAAATTTAAATTGCATTTTCTTTCTTTCTTTAAAATGACTCAAAGCTTCTTTAGACTATATATATATATATATATATATATATATATATATATGTATATATATATATATATATATATATATATATATATATATATACTAGAAGAATACCCGTCCCAGGACGGGTATAAGCAATATGTATAGCATTTTAAGCTACACATTTTCATACTTAGAGATAAGAGATACATGTGTACTTTATCCATCCTGTAAGTGACGAAACATAATTTATTTTTGACAGCTTGAGTAACAAAACATTATTTATTTGGTAGGAAATTGTATCTCACTTATTTTATTTTTTTTATTTTACGATTTCGGCCCCACCCCCAAAGGGTAAAGTTTACAACAAATAAAAATAATAATGTGCTCACATTATTCACAATATTGCCATGAATACATATACCATAATTACTCCACACATGCATAGTATTGATGCTCGCTCATGTACGGTTTAATTAAAATGTGATTATATACTTTAACTCAAAATTTGACGTAGAGAAATTCTTCTCCATATTATTGTTTTTGTATCTCGGTTATTAAAAAAGTTTCTTTTGGAAACTGGGTGGTTCATTAGTTTAGGAGTGAAACCTAAACTTACATATATATGTGTGTGTGAATTAATCAACGTTTGTTTTTCCTATATAATTTAATAACACATAATACACATAATAACATATTACTTAGTTCTGGGATTGAGGTTAGTTTGAAAAAAAAAAGACATGTAAAGACTCGCAAAACAGCATAGCCAAGACATGGAAAGATTCGAAAAATAAGATTGAGAAAATCTCGAATGACAGGAGAAATACTTTTCAAAACTCTTAGAAAAATTTGATGGCAACTCTAATTATTTTTCTTGGGATTCTGTAATCGATTCAGGTACGTGCCAAAAGAAGAGGTCATATTTGTCACATATTTTAAAAAATACGAAGAATGTTTAAAAAAATAAAGATTGTTCTACGTGGTTAGATGAGAAAAAGTTTGACTATTGTTTGGGAAATTCGGAGACATTTGAACATGAAAATATGCTATATACTACAAAAAATTCTAGGAGATATTTCGTTTCTAGAAACCATTTTGCTGTTGATAAAATTTTGGGGCAAAGTGAGTTCACTTTTCATCACATACTGGCAATGCCTTAATCTCACCAAAAAAGATACAGAAGATTATACTATATTTGCAAGTATAGTGAATAAGAAATGTGAGAAATTCAAACTCATCGAATATCTCATATTTGTGCAAGGACTAACAGCTCCTAAAAATAAGATCACATCTACTATCAAAACAGGAACCAGATTCGAAGCTGATATTACAAAATAATGTCAACGAATAATACATTTTCACCATGATACTGCAAAAATTGGGAAAAGAGATATTTCACATATACATTCAAATACACATGTATAAAAATCGTCCATTTAAAAATAAAGAGTCTCATAACTGTGGCAATACATACTCACAGAAAAGAACCCAGAAAAACAGAATCCGAAAGTTCAAAATACGGTTAATTCTACAAAAGCAGAAAACGTATTTGAAAGGGATCGAAAGGCAAACCCAGTCAAATAATTAGCAATTAAAAAAATCAGTCAACATTGCAAGCTTTTTTGGGACTTTCAAATTATTACAACAATTTAATATCTAGGCATTAAGATCTCCACTAAATAAATTAGTCAAAAAAGATGTGAAATGGAACTGATTTTCTCAATATCAAAGGGCATTCGAAGAAATTATAAAAGTTTAAAAATCTGACTTATGTTTCACGCATTATGATCATAGTAAGGAGGTATACGTTGCAACTGATGCTAGTAACTTGGGATTAGAGGGACGCTTTACTACACAAGAAAAATGATGGACAACTGAAAGCAGTAGCCCACACATCAAGAACTTTATTGTCAGGAGAGAAAAAATGGTATTCAAATAGAAAAAGAGGCACTAGACATAATATTTACAGTCAAAAAATTCATGAACATTTATACGTCGTCCATTACTATCAATATTTGGGTCTAAGAAAGGCATATCGACTCACACTGTGAATAAGTGACCATTCTTTTAAACTATACATTTAAAATGATCTTTTTTCCATCAAAGAAAATAGGACATGAAGACGGATTGTCAAGGCTAATTCAGAAACTAGTAAACCTTTTGAGGAAAGCGTGATTGCTGCATTAAGTACGAAAATCAAGAGAAAAATCGTACTTTGCTATACAGTAAAGAAGTTACCAAAACTCTCAAGGAGATTAGAATTACACCAAAGTTGAGAAATTTTTTACATAAAGAAAAAAAGAAATCATGAGCTGACAAAATAAAAAGTCAAATCACGAAAATATTTTTCTTCTTGTAATGGTATTTTGTTGTATGGTGAGCGTGTGGTGATTTTATTTATCTTTAAAATTTTACAAAAATGTTCACAGTGTAGTAAATTTGCTTTATCAAATAAGATGTGTCACAAGGCCCAAATTGAGTGGGGTGGGGTCGGTTGTTGTCCACTAGGTCTATTCTCTAAACTAGTTTCAGTCACCAAAATACCATATTCACTCTATGGTTAAAACCTACTTAACATTATCCCCAATGGTTTTACGTTTTTTATTTACAAAATATATGTATAAATTCATCGGTTGGGGTTGCTAAAAAACAGAGATTGCTGAAAAATAAAATGCTAAGTGTGATGGTTAATAGGACTCTCCCAAATCTATCTAAGTATGAGCTGCTCACTGTTTTCCGGGTTGTTTCAAGAGCCGAAAACAACCAAAACAGTTTCTAAGTGATGGGGGGAGGGGGGGAGCAGGATACCCTGATAAGGAGTTACGTTTATTGGCCAGGCCTGGATTAAAAAAATCAAAGACCTTGTCAAACTGCAGATGCAAAAAATAAAAGCATCACCAGTAAAATTTACCCAATGGCTGAAAACGGACAGGCCATAGTCAAGGTTATATATTGACTATACAGGACTAATGAATGAGGCTTATTATCTTATTGTGGTCGATAGTTTCACAAAGTGGCCGAAAGTTGTCAAATGTAAGAGACCAACATGCAAAAGCACAATAAACTTTTTGCACAAAATCTTCGCAAGATTTGGTATTCCTGATACAACTGTGTCTAATAATGGAACTCAATTTACCGTTAAAAAATTTGGAGATTTCTGCAACGAATTTTCAATTAGTTGTGTGATAACCACTCCATTCAATTCAAGATATAATGGCCCAGCAGAACGCTTCTATATACGTTTAAGCAAGCATTAAGAAAATCAAATGGGGAAACTGAAGATGAATTGTTACAACAATTTTGCAGAGTGTATCAAATAAGTCCACACTACATTACAATTTCGGGAATGTCACAAGCTGAACTTATGTTCACAAAAAAAATTAGATCGGCATCGATATCTAACAAAACTAAAAGATTGAAAACTATATGGATATGCCAAAATTTTTCAAGCTCATCGAAAAAAATCTATTTTAAATATTATAAAAATGGAAAGATTAACTGAAAAGAAGGCATTTCTGAGAAATCAATTGAAAGACTAGTGTATGTCATCAAACATCTGAAATGGATTATGAAAATACACTATAACCAGCTTAAAAAGGGGTATATATCTGAAAGTGAAAAAGTCTGTGAAGGTAATAATCTATGATTTGTTTGAAGTACCAAAACCTCAAGTAACACTAGAACAGGAATGCTCTAGCATGCGTAAAAAGCAACTATCTTCGACTTTGGAGATTGATCAAAAAAAAAAAAGATATGACTTCCGGGGGAAGTGAAATTTCAAAAAGGTTGAAATGTTATGAAGAGATAAACACCCTTGCACTGCCAAAATGAACTTTGCATAATGGTTACTGGCATCAAAGAGCATCATATCCTTACATCTAATTTGGAAAAATCGAAAATTCTGTCAAAATTTCTACCATTACCGAACTTTTCAAGGTCATGGTCATATAAAATGCGGAACTTCTTTGGCTACAATATGGACCAATTAGGGAGTCTCTACGATAATTAGAACAGAAGTTATCGCTAAATGTATGACTGTGACCTTTTTCCTGACATAGAAATTTGACCTAGAATCCCAAAATTAAATCAGTTCTAAGTTAGACCATGACCGATATTTTGGTGACGATTGGTCGAGTGATGAGAATGCTAGGCTGTACGCAAACAAACAGTGACAAAAACTCGACCGAAAATAGAACATAATATTTTTTCAATTAACAAATATTTATGTAAAAAATCTCTAATTCAGATTTTAACTCCATCTGTAAAAAACCTATACAACATATTAAAAACACCTAAATCGAAGTTCATACGTTATTTAATAATCACAAACTTAGTATCAGACCAAAACAACCCTACTCCCAAATAGCCAAACATTTCAACCAAATATAACCTACACTAAATAACATCAAATGCAGTTTAATAGACACTAAATTCCTCTCCATATACGTACACAAACAAAAAATAAAATAAAATAAACAAAATTGATTTTTAAACTAAATACCTCTAGTGCACTGGCCCACTAAATCTCACTTTCCGACCTTGTGCCACATTTTCTTACGGAAGGAGGGAGATAAATAATCTATCTGCCATATTTCAGTGTTGTTTGGAATTTTAAAATGTAATTTATTAGTTGAAGTTTTGTCGCATTACCTAGCATTCGATCCACTCACATAGACATACATACATTCAAGGGCATTTTAGACATATCATGATTGGGCTTTTCATGGACATGAGAGAGCACTGAAATCTGAACTAAAAATTCCTGAGCAAAAAGATTCTTTTGCTTTTCAT
The DNA here is from genome assembly GCA_963556195.1 of Sepiola atlantica. Classification (NCBI taxonomy): domain Eukaryota; kingdom Metazoa; phylum Mollusca; class Cephalopoda; order Sepiida; family Sepiolidae; genus Sepiola; species Sepiola atlantica. The sequence goes on along the minus strand of OY744522.1, from coordinate 86,882,503 downwards.
CTTGTCCAACCTACTGCAGGGACACTCTCAAACCACTGTAGGTCACTCGTGCCTTACCAGTCCATGTGTGTCTCTTCACAGACTCACCACACAGTTCATCTTGGAGGGGACCTGTTAAAGCTCGCACTTTAATAAATATGATACTTTAATAAAATTATCCTTGTCTTGTTTCTGTTATAATTCTTACTTGTATGGTAAAAATACATAGTTTGGACAGTGCCCAAGTGTTCATCCACAAAAGTTTTAAAAGAAATGGAACTTAAAAATTTATCCTTCAAGTGCAATTTAAATTAGGTTTTCTTTTAAAAAATCCAATAGATTACTATCGATTAATATAAAAATATCAGATGATCGAAAAACAAAGTTGGTATTTTCCAATAAACTTATATGAGGAGTTAAAAATGCTAAATATTGAAGTACAGGGTGTTTCAAAAAATTTGATATCATTTCACAACCTAATAATTTTCAAATGACTTCAAATTTTAACAGCCTTTGTTTAAACAAGTCAACATTTTATGTTCAATGTATTTATTTTTACAGATATAGAAATGCCATTCACTGGATGAGAAATGGCGTTTTGTGTGTTAGAGTATGCTTGAGGACAGGTCAAAAAGACTGAAACATATACATGGTGGTGCTAGAAAAGCGGGAAATTTGTCAAACAGTAATTTATTTTTACAAAGAATAACTTTTATAAAGTTTTTCAAAGACTAATATTATAATACACTCACATAGGCTCAAAATGTCGTCTGTGCAAATCGAATAAGTGAATTAGCCAGATGCAATATAACTTAAACAAAATAAAATTTAAACAATAAAATTTACAACCTCAAATTTTCCGCTTTTCTAGTGACCACCCTGTATTTGTGAGGGAGTTTTCTTCAGAGTCACCAACAGCAAATTTGAACATGGCACATGCAATTCAAAGAGGAAGATTGTTTGTTCAAGACAAAAGATCTGGACAGCTGCCGTGTTTTAGGCAGTGGAGCACCTATTGAACATTTATGAAATCGTTCAGGGAAACCACAATCGTTGATTTTCTTATTCAAATTTGAAGCATTTTTGAGAGAGTTCTATAAAAAATTTTTGTCTCATGTCTAAATACATGAGACAAAAATTTTTTAATTTCCCTGTTTGTGCAGGAAAAAAGGCTCTGGACAACCAACAATACTCTCAGGTATTTAACATTTGTGAAATCGTTAATGGAATCCACAGAGCATTGATTTTTTCATTAAAATTTGGAGAAATAAATCTTATCTTGTTCAATATTAAACCAGTTTAGTTTCATGTTTAATGTAGTTCCTGTGATATTTACATCTCAAGTAATATCTTTTGAAATAACCTGAAAATGTGTTGCTTATTCAAGAGGAATCAAATCAATAGCTTTTCTGCAAAAATTATTAAATAAAAGCGATAGAACAAAGTTTAGAGGGGGAGGGGTAAGAAACAAAACTATCAAGCATAAGTCAAAGATCAATAAGACTATTGTAGCTAAAAAATCACAAAATAGACGTATTGATAACAAAGAGCTAATTAATATGAAAAAATATACAACTATTAACATCTAAATTATTGCATTTAATTTTATAATGTGCTTTGATTAGACTTCAGAACCGATATTATTACCTATTAATTCAATGCTTCTAACAAACAATAACATTTTATTATTTCTATTTTTGCATGCTTCATGGTGTTGTTTCAACACTAGATAAAAACCAAAATCATTCAACTTTCAAATGTCAACTTGGTACCGTGTACTAAACCGCATATCCAGTAACAACAGATGCAGCAAAAAGAAGAAAAGATTGTCCCTAATCTTATTTAATAATGAAATGTATCTTGAAAGATCATAAAAAAATATACTAATAACATCTGCATCATTGCATTTAATTTTATTTTAAAATTGCTAAAGGTTTCAAACATATATCTTCTATATAAAGTTAAGACGATTTTCTCTCTGTACCTTTGTCAAAAATAGGAAAATAATCACATGCTACACAGGCTACTAAACTCACTACTACATTACGCTTATTCACTCGAGTATGTTAAAGTAAATTTGTGATTATTTTCTCCAGCTAAAATTAAATATTACTTTTGGCTCACCATCTTTGACTCTTCCCAAAACATACTCCATATAGGTGGTGGCAAAACATTTTCCACGCTAACACTGTAGTATTAACACTCTCCCCACTGACACAGGGAACTAATAAACAATGTCTACCCTTAGTATTTACAACATGTCAATTAGATTGCTCCTGTAGGTATGACCCCTAATTCACAATAACTCGTTATGTCTCAGTGGCAATGTGCCTTGTTTGGGGTGAATAAAAGTAGAAAATAAACAACAAAAAACATTATCATGCAAATACAACACAAGCATTTTCAATTATGCTGTTTTATATATAGAGAGAGAAAGGGGAGGGAGGGAGAGGGATGGAGAAGAGAGAGAGAAAGGGGGAAGGGGAGAGAGAGAAATGGGAGGGGGAAGGAGAAGTGGGAAAGAAAGCGGAAGAAAACAGAAAAGTGTTAGCATTGTTAAACCGTTAAATACACAGACATCTGCAAAAAATAAATTAGACATTTTCTTGTAAATGACCCAAGAAGTGTGAACTCTCAGCATATGAGTTCACATGATGATCTGTATAGGTTGTTTGATTTTATGGTATATCAACCTTTTTCAAGTTCTTTAGTGACAAATACTGTCATTTTGATAAATGATTTTATGCATCAATGTCTTCAAATATTTATTCATGCTGTAAATGTATGTTTTTTTTATAAGAATGGTTTTCATGTGTATATTTTGTAATTAAATAGTCTGTAAATGGTAGATTCTATTAAACCCATAGATGGGGCCCTGACAGGTACTACCACTGTATATTAGAATGAACCTAAATTCAGGCCTCATTATCGGATGCAGGTTTGTGTCATACCCATGTAGATTGAGGATATAAAGAACTTGAGTATTCGAGAGGGTTCGGTAATACGGAAAAAGGTAGAAAATGCTGATAAAGATGGATTTTAGGGTAGTAGGTAGATGAACCCCATGTCCAAATGTAGGTGTTTACTGCCGTACTCAGAACAAGATTTGCAGGGAGAGGGAGTCCTACTACCAAATGTTATGTTCCTATCTTAAAAACAGGGTACTTGTAATAAATGAGTATCCAGAGGATTTCAGTGCTTACTGAGTCAGTCTCGACTATTGACGAAAAATCTCGAGTCTTGACGTAAGTGAATCTACTTTATTTCTTTTTCTGTTTTGAGGAAGTTTTTTCAACTAAAAATCATTAAAAAAACACACACTTAAAAACATTGCCTCTTCTGTGCAAATAAGACAAAAATATCACATTTTGAGTTAAATAATAAATTTAACAAAAATCTAAATCCTCAATTCCAAAAAAGAAGAAGACATAAAAAAAGCCTTAAAGACATTGCCTTTTTCTGGGCAAAAGAAAATTTTAAAAACACACTTTGCATTAAATAAATTCTTTACAAAAAAAAATCTGTTTGCCCTCTGTTCGTCGAAATTGTATATCAAGACTCTGGACAGACTGTAAGTATGGAAATTCTCTGGATATCCATTCCTTACAAGTACTAAAAACAGTTAGCGGACACACAGAGTGACACCCTGTAAAGTTCATTCTATCTGCTGTTCAGAGAGTTGTGTCATGACAGTAATAGTCTTTAAGCCAAGTGTTGGATATTTTTCAACTGATTGGCTTCATTCTGGATTGTCACGTGTGAGCTGTGTCTGTTTAGTTATCTTGGAGTTCATTCTTCTTAGCTGAAATCTGCATTGTAGAATATCTAAAATATTAATTAACTCCATTCTACAACAATCACCGGTTGTGTTGATGTTTTGATTATCGCCCTTGGTTGCCATTTGTTATCACCAAGGGTGGACTTCTATAAAATGATGCCAGCCATATTGGAAACTGTTAGTCATGTCAAAGAGTGGAGTAATAAAGATGCAAAAGATTGAACAATTACATACGAGTCGAACTAACCAAAAATAATTAAGTGAATTTCTGTTTATTATTTATTTCTGTTTGGTTACTTTTAAAGTTTATGGCTCTGAAAATGGATAACTCAAATATACTGCCCATGGACAATAGAAAAAAGATCTAGATACTTGACTAATCTTCCAACACAAAAACAAACAAAAATCAAAGTTTAGCAATTGACCCTTTGGACTGTAAGGCCAGAACTGTGGCTTTTGAAATCAGTATTGAGGACTTGGAAATGGAGAGAGGTGTAGACATTGAAAAAAAATGGATGCATTATTTCTGCCAAATAAAAGAGAGATGGCAATTAGTTGCTTTCAATAATTTATATAACTTATGCAGAAAAGATTTTCCCATCACCTTTGATCAAACATTGTTTAATTATATGCAGAAATATATAACTCAGTAATAGCATTTATGTTCCTTTCATCTGCAGACCTTTCTGAGAAGGGTGTACACTTGGTGATGTCAGCATTAAGGGAACTGACTTTCAAAGATATGCAGGGTTGCGGCATTGGAAAGTATAAGGTCTGATTCTGACTTCTAGATTTCCAAATATCTAACTCCAGCTCCTTATTTTAAAATCTGCCAATATTCAGTAACAATCTGAGTTGTCTTAAAAAAATTCGAATCCTAGCAAAAAATACATAAAGATACATATAAAACATCAAATATATCGGCTAAAAACCCACTTTTTGTTAAACTTATACGGTTCATCCAAGTCATAAAGTTTTAAACAATTTCAAGAAAAATGTCATCCTTTATATGTATTTTTATATATTTTCAAAGCTTAATTTTTATTACCTGCAGTAATGTCATTGCGATAATGGTCCTCTGATGAGAAGATTTTCTTTGAAAACTCATGAGTTAAGGAAGCAGTATCACTCCTTGTTTTTGAACTTTAATAAAATCTTATTAATTTCTCATTTTATTGTCATTCAATTAATATTATTGCTCTATACACTGTATTGAGCTTTGTTTTTATCCTGATAGTCTACAAGCTAAAGATATTATTTATATCTTTAAAGTATTATCTTACTTTCTCTCTCTCTCTCTCTCTATATATATATATATATATATATATATATATATATATGAGAGAGAGAGAGATTCACCTACTAAGAGGCTTTTCTTGTCATTTAGACCTACATCTTATTACCCCTACTCGTCGACCACATTCTCCAACGCTCTGTCCTGAACTCACTGCCTTGTAAAAACTCACTGTTAATCTCACCCCCAGCATGCCTACACAATCCTACATGGTTCCTCTCTTTCAGCCTTTTTCCCATGCAACTATGCATGTCACGTTGGTCTGTGATCTAGGTGACAGCTACCTCCATTCTAATAAGTCTGGCTCAAGAGAATTTCACAATGTAACACACTGTATGTGGTAAAGAAATTTACTATTCTCTGTTTGATTGGAAATACGAGGGCAGAGATAACTATTGATGCTATCGAATGTTAAATACTTTTGCTTTTAGGCAAAAAAAAAAAAAATCAATAAAAAAAAACATGATTTTGAATTTTCAAAATGATATGACCCACTGACTGTTGGGAAGAAAATAATTAAACTGCAACCTACTACTGCACACCATTATTTTTAACTTGCAACAGACGACTAAATAATTTATTCATGTTCTAAGAAACAATACAAATAAGCAATAGGCAAGTAAGAATTATGGTCATAAAGTTGATTTGCAATGTAAATATAAATAACAACCCGGTGTTGTTCGGGAGTCTTTTTGATTTTAATTTTTGTTTCACTTTCATTTTTTTTTTTTTTTTAATATTCCATTTATTACTTTTACCAAATTATTTTTTTTTTATTTAAAAATAGGATTTAAAAAGTTAAATTTCATTATTACAATATCGTTTGGTCATTAAATTATTAATTGAACTAAATTGTTATAAAACTGTAACTAATTTTTTACGGTAATTCTTTAATTGGTTTGATAAAATTATTGGATGTAAATAGCTTCCATAAATTTCAATACAAGAGCATTTAAGTACTTTAAAAACATAAATGACTATCTATTCGACAGTTTGCATGATGCTTCCAGATTCCTCTCAAATTTCGAAGAATCAGAAATTAATTCATTCTTTTCTTTCTGTCCATTATTAACAAAATATTAAAATAGCTGTTTTTTTTACAAGGAAACCGAAATGATTTCTGGTCAATTTAATTTCGTAATTATTTTTTTAAATAGGATTTTAAAAGAATTGTTTTGCATTTTTGATTTCCATAAATGATAGTAACTACAGCAAATGAGAAATCAATATGTGATTATCAACGTCACAGAAAAACACACACAGACACACATGAAGTTGTCTTATAATTTTATTAATATAACATAAAATTGAATCTGTATCAGAGAAGTGTGAAACTTGTACCAAATTAAAAGAAATCTAAATCTGTTGTCAGTATTCTTCTGGCAACTAAATTTAATGAAAATGTTGCGTTTGATCTGAAATTATGGGACAAATCTTACTGTCTTGTGAGTGTGGATTTGGCAACTCGGTTTAGTGATTCAAAACCAAATGGCTTCCACTATTATTAGACGGTTCTTCGCACGTTGAATAACTATTTTAGGTACTCCAAAAATACTATTTGGCAATGGGTGCAAATTCAACAACAGTGAAATACAGGAACTGGGTTAAATTTTCAACATGATAGTGATGACACCAGAAATGAAAAGTCTTTGGAACAATGTATATGCACGAGGTTTAATGCTGCTATTGGTAATGTAGTAAATTATATTATTGCAGATACTCAGGGGAATTTGTAGGTTGCTCTGGCGTGGTCTTTTTCTGCTCGCAACTCACTTGTCAACCATTCTTTTTCTTTTTTTCAAAATTAGTTGTTTTTTGTTTTACTAATATAAAACGCTTGGGGAATGGAAATCAAGTATTCTACAAGAGAAATGGCAGCCAAGAATAGCATGAGTCAGGTATTGGATTGGAAAATAGTGTTGGAGTGTTGATTCGTCATGAGGGTACTATGTTTGAGTTCACACTTGTTAATTGGTGCAATATCCAAGTATTGGTGAACATTTCCTTTTAGACTCAAATAATAACGAACAAAATAGTTTCCCTAATACTGCTACTACTACTACTATTACTACTACTATTACTGCTGACGACGATGACTCTGTTCCAAATGAATAATACTTCAATAGGGTTTAGAGTTCCTTTAAAGGAAGAAGTTGCTGAGTTTGAACTGAGATACAGTATGTTTCTTCTCAAACCGGTAGATGACATAGAATGCACGTTGGCTGGTGTCTCAGTGGAAGAGACAGAATGTGGTGAGCAAAGCTGATAAATGGACCAGAAAAAATGAACACATTATGACTGTAACACATTATGAATTTTGAGCAAGAGTTTCGAAGTAAAGGAAAAGGCAAATTCCACTGCTGTCACGTGACCAACATATTGAGAATGCCAAGGAGGAAGACATAATAGAAGAACCAATGCGATTTCTGCACAGATTACTGATTTATGGCAGGAGAGAATTTCTACAAGGTATATTAGCTAAATGAGATCTCAAAATCCCTGTTATCAGAAGAAGATTGGTTGGTTTAGGATTTCAAGATAAAGGAGCCCAAACTATTTGCACAAATTCCACTATTGTTCTAAAGATGAAGATTCACATTATACATAACCACAATGTTATTCTTGGGAGGATTTGCAACCCCATCAACATGAAAATTGCCTTCTTACAAACTAATTATTTTGAAATGATTGACTACCCCCATTCCCATTAAACTAATATACTGAAAAATTATCTTTGGAAGTTCTTTAAATGTGTCTATGGTCTTGATATGTCCAGATTGTGGTACTTCACTGTCAAAAGCATCCTATCGGGTTATACTCTAAATATGACTAAGCAGTACTTACTTGGAATTGTGGTAAACAATTGCAAGGAATTACTTCCATTTGATCATTCTTTACTGGGCTGAGACTATATTTTTTCAAAACAAAGTTATTGATTGAATCCAAAAGAAATTAATAGTGAAGTCTGAAGCGACGTCCAGTTTCAAATATTTGAGAATAGAAATGTCTCAAAATAATACAATATGAAAGATTAGTCAAGATGACTATACTATGTCACTCCTCTTTCATGGCCTCAGGTTAGGATCAGAGTGTAGTATCTGTTTTGTCCTCGGTCAGGGGCAATTTTTATTTTTGTTCCATTCAGACTGCCCATTTTGGGGGACACATAAAACTGACCATGAGTCTGACTTTGTCCTCATGGAGAGGCAAGTAAATAGGGAGTATACTAAAGTACTTTATTCATGAAAATCCCTCCGCAAGATATAAATAATGGTTACTTAAACTGGTTGGCCACCTAGACTAATATTTTTCAAAAGAAGGATGAAAGTGTCAAACAAGTAAATAAATCTGTAAAATAAAAAAAGGTAGAAATTTGAACTGACTAGAAATATTCTGGGAGATTTAAAACAGTTAAGACTAATTGCTCACAGTGATGCTTCCTTGCAGGAGTGAGTTTCCCATATATTTATTGTTGGTAATAACAGCAATCGTATGCTTATTCCTTGCTAGTCACGATGTGTCTGAAGAGTTATCAAGATTAGATTAATTAAGTAGCTCTATAAAAGAGATCAGCTTACTATAATGAACAACCACACTGAAAAAGAGAAAGTGAGAGAAACCATTATATGAGAGCAGGAGGGGGAGTAAGGACTTTTCTCATTGATAGACGTGTCTCAACGGCCGGAACTTGTCACATCACTTTGGATGCGTTTTACGATGTTGATGCATAGCACAGCTTTCAAGGAGGCAGCCTGACACTTCCGGAGTCAGGTTGGAGTTGCTGTCTGAGCCAATATGATGCAGGACCCGAAATCGACAGTGAGGACAGTGCATCATTAGAGACTACCCTTGATGCATCTAAAACATGTATTTTGCAATTAAGAGCACACACGTTGCTGAGACACAAGCAATGGTTAATAGGACTGATACATGTATATATTACAGGAAATTCCTTCTCAAATTATTGTTTTGACTATGTTATGAATGACACCCCTGTAATATGCAAAGCAGATAATTAAGGTGTTCGTAAATAATCCTATTCTAGCTTTCACATTTTGGATAAAAGACTTAGAATTGAAACGGTTATCTTGTATGAAATTTTAGTGAATAAAGAATTGTCTGAAATTAAATCGGTGTGGACAAGTCGCCAAATAGCTGACTCACTTACCAAATAAGGTGTTAATTCATCTAGAAGTCTTGATTTAAAGTGTATAAAATATATTTATCTAAAAGATAAACAAACATGTATGTATTTGTTATACTATTAATCACAGAATCTGTGTGCCTCTGAAAAAAAGAGAGGAGGTGTTAATGTTTTGGTTATTGCCCATAGTTGCCACCAAGGGTGGATTACTATAAAATAAAGGTGGCCATATTAGAAATTGTTAGTTATGTTAAAGAGGCAAGCAGTACACATGGGACGAATTGAATGGAAAAGTACTGGACAATTAGACATGAGAGAAGCTGACCAAGGAGGATAAACAGGTTTTGTCATAAGTTCCAAAGACTTTACACAGTTTATTCTCTTCTTGAAATGGCCATGGGGATATACTGTTCCATATGGCCACTTATCTGCTAACTTTGTGTTTCACCAACTGTTTGCTTAAACGACACACGATTTCAAAATCTCTTTACCTTAATTTATTTGCTATCACATCAAATTACTAACACAAGATTTAAACATCTCGTCTTTCTGCTCTGCGTACCAGTATAACCTGTATAAGCCCCCCCCCCCTCTCAACAAAAAAAAAATTCTACCTGCAATCTCCTGGCTTTAAAAAAATATACTTAGTCTTCAAAATAAACCTTTCATGATTAGTCCATAAGCCAGAAAAAAATCACTGCCATGTAAATCAACCAATAGTACCACCTATTACTATTGACTACTATCTTTGTTCTTTTGGATAGAAGCAAAGTATAGTATCTATTCTGATACTATATTTCATCTTTTCTGTCGTTGGTCTTCTAGACTGAGGGAATTTTTATTTTTGTCCCAATCCAGAGTGCTCCTTTTTTTGAGCTAGATTTTCTCCACATTAAAAATCGACCTTGTGTCTAACTCTGCTCTCGTAGGGCGACAAGTAAATAGAGACTAGTTTATTCTAAGCATCCAAGAGGACATAACTGCAACCTTGAAAAGAGAATGAATTACTTAACATAGTGGACGACTGCTACTATAGAAGCAACAGATTGACAATCTTCCACATTTCCTTCTCCTATTGTAAGATTGTATATCTACTAATGGATGTATTTTGTTTTAACTTTTAACCAAAAAGATCCTATCTGTAATTTGCTGGTGTGTTTTTTAGACTTTGAATCTTCTGAGTAAGCCAAGCATGATTGGTCCATAAGCCAGAAGAACTATTGCTATATAAATCAACTAACAGCGCCACCTACTACTATCGACAAATTTATTATCAAAATCCAATTATTTAAGAGGATATAACTATTACCTTGAAACGGGCATTCATTATTTAACACATGCCACTGATGCAAAATATAGTATTCACGTTATGTGCAGAAGGTGTCACACTCTTTAATTAAATCGATTAAAACACTCTGTGAGTGGAAGTTTGCAGAAGCATAGGTAACTAAACAGAACAAGTGCAACCTACATCCGAAATTCCCAGTGGCCGAAGCATGCTTAGGGCTCCGAAGGTACGATTTCAGCAGCATGCTGGAGGACTTCTTATTTTTCATCCTCTTACTTAAAATGTTGCTAGGAAAAAATATATAAAAATGTCCATCCAGGATGTTGCCAAACTTATCAAGAACCTTGATGCCAGCAAGGCAACTGATCCTAACAACATTCCAATCGTAGTGCTTAAAAAGCTGCAACCGGAACTAGCTCCTATTCTTACAAAGCTGTTCTATTGTTGCTTAAAGGAGAAATGCTTCCCAACACCTTGGAAAACTCCGTCAGTCTGCCCAGTATTTAAAAATACTGAAGATCGGTCTTCTGCATCTCAGTACAGAAAAATCTGTCTCCTGTGCATCATGAGTAAGTTGTTTGAATCTGTGATAAATCAAGAAGTTGTCACCAACCTCAGCAAAAGCAACCCACTCAGTGACAAGCAATATGAATTTCGTCCTTTAAGATCAACAGCTGATGTGCTGACTGTAATATCACACAGGATCAGTGAATCTATTGACAGAGGCTTCGTTTCCAGAGCAATAGCTCTTGACATATCAAAGGCCTTTGATAGGGTTTGACACAAGGGTTTACTTCACAAGCTTGCTAACTATATAATATCTGGAACTGTCTTCTTAACCATCAAATCCTTTCTTTCTGATAGGTTTATAAAAGAAGTTGTTGATGGGCAGAAGTCTGAAGCACATAGTATCAACGTCGGCATGCTTCAATGATCCATTCTGGATCTAACTCTCTTCCTGATCTTCATCAATGATCTCCCAAATCACATTCTACGATCATTTGTTGACATTTATGCAGATGACACAATCATCTATGGCAACACTTCGAAGAGCATTAATGATCAACATGTTTCTGATTCTCTCTTCTCTGACCGGGAGCACGTCATGCAATAGGGAAAAAGGCTGCTGATTACTTTTAATATGTTTAAAACCAAGCTTCTCTCCTTTCACCACCAACGTTCAGATCCTCACTTTGCTTTAACTAATTGAAATGAATGGCTCTCTCCTTGAAGAAGTCCTCTGCTTTGAAAAGCCTCTAGGACTGACCTTCACTCCAGACCTAAAATGGAAGACTTACATCAAATCTGTTGCTAAGGTCGCTATAAAAAATGGTTGAATCATTCTACCACTCCAGAAAGTATCTCACTCTTGATGGAATCCTCTACCTGTATAGGAATCAAATACATCCTAAGATGAAGAACTGTTGCCATGTCTGGAGGTGCTGTTCAGAGTACCCTTCCATTCCTTGACAGAGTACAAAATCGACTTTGAAATCTAGTGGGCATGTCCTTTTCTCTTCTCTACAGCCTTTTTCTCATAGAAGAGAGATTGCTAGTCTTTCTCTACTTTATCGTTATTTTCATGATAGATTGGAGCTCAGTCGAGCACCTATGTTTCACATCCACTGTAAAACATTCACAGCAAAAGCTCGTCTAGCTACAACCACTGTAAATAATTTTCCTTCCTTCGTGTAGCTGGAACTAAACGGAACTTCCATGAGCAGTCTCTTTCCAAGAACTGTCTGTGTATGGCTGCTTTTGATCTGACTACAGCGTGGTCGTTTTCAAGTCCAATGTTAACAAATTCTTGTTGAGCCGTCCTCTTAGATAATCAAATTCTGCCCAGTTTCAACCATCATTATCAATCCTCATGGTGTTGTCTCACCATCCACCTTACAAACTCATTAACTCTTATCCTCGACTGGCCTTTGGGACTTGATAGGCCAGTACTCGTTAGTACATAAAAAGACACTTTTAACCATAAAAACATTAATCTGGCTCAAACTTAAATTCTGTGAAACTTGCATTCCTTTGAAAATCGTTCCGATGGTAAATTTGAAAAATTGCATTCTTTGTATAATATTGAATTTAATAAATATCTGAATGACGAAGCTATTGAGGTTGTCGAGAAGTTTTGTTACCTTCCATTGCCGCACAGGGTGGAGCATGCACTAGTGTGATTGCCAGAGTTAGGAACGGATGGAGTAAGTTCAGAGAAATTCTACCATTTCTAACCAACAGAGTTAACACTGTTGACCAAGGGAAGACTATCAGGCATATTAAACAATGTGATGATGTATGGAATTGAAACCTGGCCAGTAAGGGTTGAGGGCATGCGTTGCATGGAGAGAAGTGATATGAGAATGATACGGTGGATATGTAATATGAGTTTTAAAGACAGTGAATTTCTTAAAGACATCGAACGCATGCCTGCATGTAAAACAGACGTGATGATGATGATGATGATGATGATGATGATGAAAACTTCTTTCTGAATTTGGTGATTTAAAAGTATAGTCTCCTAGTTATGGTCATATATTATACATTTGGAAAAGGAGGTATGAACCTCGAGTACCGGCTTTATAAATGTTGGGTGCAGATCATGTTGGCTGCTTTGTCTAGAATTAATGTAGTATTAGAAAAATGGTCAATGATTTATTCATGCACCAAGGTGGTACAAAGTTATTATCAACTATTCCAGGAGGTGACAGTGGTGAAGTGGATACCAACCTGAAGTGACAAACTGGGCATGCCAAGTTTGAATATAATCAGTTCCATATCGCCACTTTTATTATGGATGTTTTTATTTTTAAACAACATTCCATTTCTGCCAAAAGTTTCCTAATTATAGGAATTTTAATTAATAGATGGTATTACAAATCTCCAAAACAATCGTTTTTCCAGTCATACTGTGAAGTAGTTTTTAAATTGGTCTTGGAAATAATTTCCACAATTAGCAATATTTACTCATGATTGAATTTAGTAGTCAGTTCTCAGCTGTCTGACCAATTGAGTTTGATTAGAAAACTGAGATAGAAGCCTAGAAAGTTGGCTTATAAGCAGGCTGATAAGTTCCATTATGCTTAGATGGACAAGTCCATTCTCTGGGTTCTGATTGATTGCTAGTCTATGAGTGGATAAAATATATTATATAAATATTGCTTCATTCAAGCAAGGATTTTCCTATCAACTATTTGGATCCTTTTATGTCGGTAAGTGTCAATTTGATTCTACATCCAAATTATGTATGGAGTGAAGATTTATCCCTGAAGTCCAAGAATCAAAGAAAAAAAAGTACCCCATGGCAAAAGTAAATGGACATAATTCTATGTGATAAAGAAATAAAGTTGTTCAAGATTCAGCTTTTAAAACAAAGCATGTGCATTGATTGGTTGATTTTTTTAGCCAGTTGGCAATGACCTGTCACTATAAAAAGTTGCATGGTTTAAATGTTAGCAAGTTTATATTTGCACTTCTCATGGTGAGTTGTGCAAGGAATTGCTCCCTGTTAATTAGTGTTTTAGCTTCTGATCAAAGTAAAGTTTCACATCAATGTTAGGTGAGAGTTGATCTCTTATGAACTGCTGTCATACCAATGGTGTTGTGCATCAGTATTCTGAGGATTTGTTCCTGTCTGATTTATGTTCCTCTGTGCTGACTATTTGATTTTCTGTCACATTATGTGGATTATCAGTGGACTTTCCTTCAAAAGAGATACACTCATTCATGCGTTTTCACTTTCCTTTTTTTCTTTCATTTTTTTCTTCTTTTTTACTGCGACGATACAAACTTTATTTTACTACAACTATAAATATGTAAGGTGTATATAACTTTAAAATATAAAGTTTTCTGCATTTCATGACAAAATAGTCTCGATATGAATACACATAAACAAATACTTGCTTTGATACTCGAGATCAGATTAAGTAAACAAAAATACTCTACGTATGCAATCTAACTTCATGCATAGCTTTATGGTAAAAAAACTCCCCAAAACTGTAAAATAAAGAACAAATAATTAACACCTAATATCATAAAAATAAAACATGTGAAACGTGAATAGGTATTCTCCTTTATCCTTATTTCGTCTTCATGATTGATGCCCGTTACAAACACACTTCTGTAATACTGTGAAACTGCAGTAAAGTGTTAAAGTTAAGTGCATTTTATTATAATTTATTATTGATATAGCTCTCTCCAATAGGATATCGAGCACTTTATTTCAGATCTGTTCTCAGTTCGGTTCTGCCAGGAATTTAAGAAATTTGCTTTTCTTATATTTTGTTCCATTTATTGTGTCGTCATTATGTTTGTATATTTGTAGTTTACGATGTGTTTAGGGTCTACATATAGAGAAATAAAAGAGAACAGAGATACATAGACAAGGAAATAAAGTATCTGTAGATAATTAAAACACCGTTTGTTCTACACTGGTTGGTACAGTAAACAAACTTTTTATATGGTATCTATCACTGTTGCTCCTGTCACTTGCATTTTCTGTTTATTAACAGGTGAAGGTAATAAAAAAAGGAAAGAATAAAAAGATTGGAATAGTTCATCTATTATATAAAAGGCAGTTGTGTGTGTGTGTGTGTGTGTGTGTGTGTGTGTGTATATGTCCAGCTAAAAGTACCAAATAACAAAACAAACAGCGCATTGCCCTGGTAGAATAATATTTAAAATTTAGAAAAAAATATTCATTCATTTGACCCTAAACTGGCACAGATTTCGTCAGGGGAGAGGGTCGATTTTTCAGCCATTTTACGTACTAAAATGTAGTAACTGATTTTATTTTCAAGGAGTTACTTGACTCATTCCTCAGGGAATTATATATAATTATTATATAAAAGAGAGTTACCTGTGTATGTCCAAAAAGAGGAATGGGTTGAGCAGAGGAGAAAGGGGGAGAGGGAGGGGTAAACGGGGAGGGGTAAAGAGAGAAATATAGAGAGACGGATAGAGAGAGGTAAAGGGATAGAAGTTTTAAAAGTAGCCCTGCTATTTATAAATAAAAGGGAATAACACACAGTAGTAATACTACTTAACCCGTAGCTGGAGAAAGAAAGAAAAAGAGAAGATATAGCGACCAGAAAGAGATTCATTTTGAATTTTGTCTTTTTACTTTACTGGCTTTGCAAACTCACTTTTTCCTGATTCAAACAATCTAACTCAATCGTAACTGGACACTTTTTTTTGCATTACATTAAATCTCTGAATCTGAATATGACCAAGATATTCGAATAAACGGATTTTAACCAGAGCCCTGTTAGCCGGGTAGCTCTACCTCTATCATGGTAAGAACGGTTTGACTTCAGGGAGGTCCTGCTGCTTATGTTACTGCTGCTTGTCTCTAACAAGTCAACCCAGATTAGCACAAGAGGTAGAAATCTGTGCTGCTTTTGACTAATGAGGATGAAAATTAAAAGCGTTATATAATATAATACACGTCTACAAAAAAGCTTTTGCAATTTTGTATAAATGACTGCAAACTTCCGGTGGGAAGTTTATAAACTTGCACACACATCTCCCAAATTGTATTGTGAGATTACTTTGTTATAAAAGAGAATTTCTAAAATAATTTAAATTACTTTTATAAATATTTTGACATTACAATTTTTGAATATTTACCAAAACTGTTTTATGGATTTATTACCATTTCTTACTACTTACGTGGATGTATTTATTGCTAGAATTTAAAAAAGAACAATCACTTTTCTAATATACTTGATTATTTATAAGACTTTACTTTTTATATACATTGACCTATGTTATTGTCTTTAACTTGTATAGTTGCAATTGAATTGTATTGTATTGCACTATTATATTGATTATAACCATGTCCGCTCCTTCAACTTTAACATGCTAAAATAAGGAAAGCGTTTTCTTATAAGTGATCTGCTTTATGCACAGCCATGCATTATTTATGACCAATCAAGTAGTCCAAATCAATAGATCCATCATTTGAACCATAATGCATTGAAATATGATAATTCAAGTGGCTGATAATTTGAGCCACCATGCTTGAAAAGGTTAAACTAATTTTCCCATTTGCAAGACATCCTTTGTACACAATTGAACACCTTCGTTTTATTTTGTTTCGTTTTTTTAATGTGTGTGAAAAAAAAAAGCAGAGAGATTTGACTCCATTTTAACAAAATGGTGGCTATGTTTTTTCTGTTTCAACTAAGAAACCGATCAGTCAATAATTTAGTCAAGAAAAAAAATCCTACTTTTACATACTAATAATAATAAAAAAAATTACAGGCAATAAATGTAGAAAAAGCATTAGACAATATAGTTCCTAGCCTGAACATTTTAAGCAAAGTAATCATCAAAAAGGAAGAAGTCGCCATCTTTCTTTTTTGCTGTCTCAATCACTATTTTCTTTGACAGTGATATTTTTTCTGGTTATTATTTTTCGCAGTCTATTTTTCCCCCCTTTTTTAGCAATCTTTCTCTTCTTATATAAATTCTTTTTTCCTTATTTTACTTTCATTCAAATCTTCTTTAATCCCAGTATTTTTCTCTTATCAGTGGTTTATATTTTTTCTTTTCACACGTTCCATTTAAAAAAAAATATTTGCATTTCAAATTAATCTTGGATATTTAGCTACATCCACACATCTCTAAAGGGGCTGTGTCCGTCGTTAGGTTTGTCATGTTTAAGTTTGACATAGCATGTTTGTTGGTCTGTCATGTTTAACTTTGAAATCGTATGTTTGTTAATCTTTCATGTTTAAGTTTGAAATATCATTTTTACGTTTTACATATCATGTTTGTTGGTCTATCATGTTGGTGCTTGTATAATAAAAAGTCGAAAAAAAAGTTTTTTTTTGTCTTTTAGTGTTGGAGATGTAAATAAGGGGCAGGTAACTCTTACCACGAATTTTAAACAAGATTTTCCAGTAATCAAAACTGATGGCTTTAATTGGCGTTGCACATGTGGCTACTGTGCAAGGAGAACGTCGATTAGACATGTTAGGGTTTAGGGTTAGAAAAATATTGTTCGAAAGCTAGAGCTGTTGTGAAGCGTTACCTGCCCCTTATTTACCTCTCCAACACTAAAAGACAAAAAACTTTTTTTCGGCTTTTTATTATACAACCACCATCATGTTTGTTTGACAAGCATGTTTGTTAGTCTGTCGTGTTTAAGTTTGAAATAGCATGTTTGTTGGTTTGTCATGTTTAAGTTTGAAATAGTATTTTAGATGCGTCCACACAACTCTAGAAGAAGCTCTGTCAAGCTCGAGTTTGAAATAGAATTTTCATTGTTAGACGCATTTAAAAAATGGACCCATTCTTGTTTCTCTTTATCTTTCAACCTCAAGATTTTTTTTTATCTAAAGGATTCCATTTGTGTTATCCATTGTCCATTTTCTTTCTTTATTTATCCTGACAGATTTTATTTTCTCTGGCTGACATTACTTTGTTGTCTTCTTTATCTAAATATCATACCCTCCCCCCTCTGTTTACAAGTTCAGCATAGTCTTAATTTTTTTAAATCTCTCATTTTTTTCTTTTAATCACTTTCTTTTTTTTAATCTTTACTTTTAAAATCAGAATTCTGATTGTTTTTTTATTCACTCTTCAATGCTGTTTGTTCTGTTTTTCAAATTTTTTTTTTTTTTCATTGAATTTATTTCTTATTCAGTTTGTGGGGTTTTCCTTCTTCCTCTTCTTCATTTCATTTTCCTTCTTTTACTCTCTCCATCTCTTTTTCTCCTTAATTCTCCTCTTACTTAGTCTCTCTTTGCTCCGCTCAGCACAACATGTCAATGCCAATTTATTTTCCTGACAGTCTTGTGTTTCTTTCATTCCAACTGTGGAACTAATTTCCCAAAGAAGATTCCAGAAGGAAAAAAATGAATAAGTATATAAATTCGTATAAAAATTGAATAAAAGGGATTTTATTTTTGATAGCAAGTTCAAAATTGATTCCACTTCGAATTATATTGATATTTTTTTTTTGTTTTACAAGTACTTCGACAGAACGTGCTCCGACAAACTTACTGCATTTGTACCCTCTCACCATAAATACCCTTGAGTAACTCGACTAACAGCAAAATTTCACCCCTTCACTGTAGAGATACCCAGATGCTGGAATACTTTCTATGCTAATAGCTTCTTTCCTCGAACTGCTTGCCTTTGGAATTCTCTCCATGCTCCCTGTTTTCTGACTGTACCAACATACAGAAATTTAAATGTAATGTGAACAAACATCTTGCTGTACAACTCCCCACTTAGGATGCTCCATATAAATATGGTCCATACAGTAGCCCCTAAGTCTCAGTGGCAATATGCCTTGTTTGGGGTGAATAAAAAAATCTTGGATATTAAGGGTCACTTATGTGTGGAGTAAGAGATAATATGTTTTGTAACTTCATAAGTAAAGGTCATATACATGGGGATCACAAGTAAGAAGACAGATAGGACGACAAACAGATGGATGAATAGATAGAAGCTAAATAAATTTTCTTTTCTTTTTTTAAAACTTTCGTTCACCCCAAACAAGGTATATTGTCAATGAAGCGTAAGTGGTTACTGTAATAGGGGCCACATTTATAAGGGAGCAACCTGGGTAGGGGAGTTGTGCAGCAAGATGTTTATTCACATTACATTTAAATTTCTGCATGTTGGTACAGTCGGGGGGAAAAAAGGAGCAGGAATTAAATCCCAAAGAAATCTATCAGAGTAGGAAATCCTCTGGCATTTAGGGACATTTAAAGTGTAGGAATAAGATTTTGCTGTTAGTCGGGTGGGTCGGAGGTATTATTGTCGAGGGGGGATATAAGTTCATTGGAGCACATTTCATGGAAGTAGTAGCAAAACAAGCGCAGGGATGCAACACTGCGACGATGCAACTGGAGCTGCAGCTTGGAAGACAGTGCAGGGTCACTTAATCAATAAGGTGAATAAAAAAAAGGAAAATTTATTTTACTTTCAGAATTTATTTAATAAATCTAAATTCTACAGAAATATTTGTTTGGAGGCTTTTCAAAGAAGTGGCAAATCAAACAGAGTGCTCTAAGCTTGAACAGAGATCTGTCATCAAATCTTTGGTGTTTGAGAGGACAGACCATGTGAAATTTACAGAAGAATGTGTAATGGAGAAACATGTTTTAGTACAAAAATGCTTACAAATGGTTTAATTTGAAGAACAAATGAAGAGGTTATGTTTCAGATACTAAGAATACTATTACAAATTACTTAAGACTTCTACCCGATCATGGCTGACGGAACGAGAACAAGCTACCCCTATGGATTAAATAAAGGGTTCCATTTGAAATTCCATACAGATTCCCGAGTTCAACAGAAAAATTCCCAAGTTTGACAAGATACACTTGAAGAAGGTCAGAAGTTACATCGTTCGAAACGTTGTGAGAATAACATCCAAGATTAGAAAAGTAGTCAGAATAATCCAAATAATACGAATGAAGAGGTATTGAATCTTTTGGGGGTCATCTTTCACAAAGACAATGCAAGGCCTCATACTGTGGGAAGAGCAGTGGAAACCACCAGGTTGGGAATAGCTGGCACATCCTCCTGACAGTCCAGATCTTGTTCCCTCTGAATTCCACTTGATTGGCTACCTCAAATAATGTCTGAATTAAACAAAGTTTTCAACTGAAGATGAAGTAAAGATCAGAGTTGCAGAGTTTGAAGACATAAGGTTCGACTGTGACTCCTTGGATTCTAAAAATTCCGACTTCGACTCCTAGAATTAAAAAAATATCCGACTCCTTATTTTAAAGTCTTCCAATATTCAGACTGTCTGTTGATTTTTCAGAGATTAAAAAACCTGACTCTGACTTTTTGAATTCTTATGAGTCTGACTCCCACCAGACCTTCTGAACCCGCAACACTGGTAAAGAACACTGCAAACTAATGGCTCAAAACTCAGTCAACACAATTCTATGCTAAAGGGATACAAAAGTTTGTTTTTATGGGAAAATATGTTTTAAAGAATGGAGATTGTATTGAAAAATAAAGCAAACATCTGGGTGAAAAGTGAGTTGTTTTATTGAAAAATTATCCTTATTCGTTGAATGAATCTAATAATAGGGAAAGTGAGAGATAGATAAAGAGATTGCGTGGGGAAAAGACACACCAACAAATAAACAGAAAAAAGAGAAACAGATTCATAGCTGTATAGACAAATCTAAGGCTATATAGATAGACAGATCTACAGCTATGTAGATAGATGGCAGATCCATAGCTATAGAGACAGACTGTTCCATAAGTATAGAGGCAGACTGATTCCAGTAGTTTCTTTCCAAAAATTGCAGGCTTGTGGAACTCTCTTCTTGCTGACTGTTTTCCTCCTACCTATAGCCTCAGTCTTTTTAAGACTAAGGCCAATAGACATCTCCTGTCTTTGTGATAATCATCATTTCGATCTTGTTAGCTTCTTACATCAAATGGCTTCATGCCTAGTCTGGAGCGATTTCCATGAAAAGTAAATAAAAAAAAACTAGCTATTATGATCTGTAGAAAGTATAAAATGTAACCCCATGAAAGCATCTGTAAATTTAATTGCTTTAAACTCTTTAAATTTAAAATTAATTCAAGATATTTTTGACCTGGACACCAGTGACTAGACATGGAAATTAGAATGTAATATTTATATTGAAAAACATACAAAGAAGAGTCACAAAACGAATAAAACGAATAAAAGATTACAGTTACAGGGAAATATCCGAAAAATTAGGATTAACTACTTTATTAGAGAAAAGAACAAAAAGTGATTTAATTGAAAATTTCAAGATAATGATGTTTCTAACTATTGTGGACATTTAAAAAAAATAATTCCAATCGATTTAAAAATTAAAGCAGATTTAAAAAAGTAAATCTATTAACTAGTTGAATTTGTTTGCTAATAGAGTAATATATTTCAGAAACAAGTTGTAAGATCAGATTACGAATAGTAATATTCAAGCATTTTATTGTTTGTTTTGTTTTACGGCATATCAACCTTTTTCAGGCCATTTAATGCCGAATCAAGTGTATTTCTTTGCAAAAAAAAAACAAAATCTTTAGACAAAAAAAATTAATATTTTGAAACATTTGTTAAACGTTTTTTTTTACGGTATATCATCCTTTTTCAGTTCATTTAATACCAAATCAAGCTGGATTTATATGTCTTTAAATAATTTTTTTTTTTTATATATAGATCAACAGCTTTTAAAAAGTTCATTATTGTCTCTACTTTATTTTTCTTAAACAGTTCCTTCATTATACCTGCTTTGTAAAACGTTTCTCTTATAGGGGCCAGATCAATGAATTTAGAAAGAATATGTTTGATTGTGTACGTAGTCTGGCATGCATAGCATATTGGTTGCTGTTCGTCTTCAAGTAAGTAGGAATGTGTAATCCTTGTGCGACCTATGCGAAGTCTGGATAACACTACTTCCTCCTTTCGGCATTTTTGTGAGCTTTTTTTCCATTCTCCTATTGTAGTTTTGATCGCTAGGGTTTGTTATGTGTGTTGCTACTCCAATGTTGTTGTCTTAGTTGTTGGATATATTTGTTGATCTTCATTTTAAAATCTGAATATGGAATCTTAAAATTGGTCTTCTGAGCCATGCCTAAGGAAAACCTGGCCGATCTATCGGCCTTGTCGTTTCCTCTGATTCCAATATGACTTGGGATCCAACACAATAATATTTCATTATCCTTTCACAAATATTCCATTTTGCATAGTAATTTGGTTATTAATGGATTGTCAAATTTCCTGTTTTGTAGTGATATTAGTACAGACAAAGAGTATGAAAAGATAATGAATTTTTTAATTTTTAAAAATGAAATTGATCGCCATATTCAGTGCACATGCTTCTGCATTAAAAATGGAAGTGTTATTTGGGAGACACTTATTTATATTATTGTTATAAATTGCAGCACATTCTGTTGCTTCTTCATGTTTTGATACATCTGTGAAGATGTGCATATGTCTTGGATAGTTGTCTTTGACTTTCTCTAATTAGAGGATGGATTTTTTGCTTGTGGAGTCTGCTTAAAGTCAGTATGATCTTTGGGATCCTTATGGTCCAAGGTGGGATATTTGATATTATCGTATCATTTATTTTTGTCAGGTCCAATCCTGTTTCTTTGTTGATCATTGTCATTCGAAGGCCAAAAGGTCTTATAGCCCCTTTATTCCTTTGAAATAATTCCCTGTATTTTGGATGGAATGTACCATCATATGCAGGATTTGATAATCAGGATTTCAATTTTACATAATGCTGCAAAGTTAATTTCTCACCTCTGATATCTGCAAGTGCCTCGTCAGTTTCTACATAGAGAATCTCAACAGGTGATGTTCTGAAGGCTTGAAGGACTAACCATAGTCCTCCATGGTAGATCGGGTCAAGTATTTTTAGATAGGTCTTTCTGGCTGATCGATATATAAAAATACTGTAGTCCAATTTGGATCTAATCAACGACCTATATAGTTTTAGTAGAGTGTTTCGGTCCGCACCCCACTCAGTGTAGGCTACCACACGTAGTAGTTGTAATGTTCTATTACATTTAGCCCTTATCTATTTAGGTGGGGAATGAAGCTAAATTTTCTATCAAAAATTACCCCTAAGAATTTGTATTCATCTACAACTGGAATTTCCATCCTTTTAAGTTTCAGGCTTGGGTCATTGTGCAATTTTCTCTTCTGACAAAAATGGACACATTTTGTTTTTGCTTGAGAAAATTGGAAACCATTTTTGTTGACTTTATTCAGGCATTGTTGCAATTTGCGCTCAATGGTGTGCATATGCTTAGATTTGTAGTATATTAAGAAGTCGTCCACATATAGGGATCCATCCACTCCGGGTAATAAGCTTTTTATTTTTATGCTAAACAGAGTCACAGGTAATACACTGCCTTGTGGGACACCCTCTTCCTGAGTTTTCATATCAGAAAAAGTAGATCCAACGCAAACTCGAAATTTTCAGTTTGACAAAAACTGTCAATAAAATGTGGCAATCTACCTTTTAGACCGAGATCGTTAAAATCTCTTATGATGCCATATTTCCATGCTATTTCAATCAGCCTATCTCTGAAGTGTTCCACTGGGTCAGAGTCTGTTTCCACACATGTTAGTTTCTCCTGACATTTTTCTTTAAACATTTGCCAATTGGCTTTGTCTAGTTTCCAGCGGTCTGGTTTACTTTCACCACCAAGTTCTATATTTTCGAGGAGGATTGGAAAATGATCACTGCCACTGGTGTCATCATAGACTCTCCAAGTAAATTCCATATAGATTGTGGGGTCGCATATGGTTAAATTAATAGCTACTTTCATTGAATGGGTTCATATATGTCTGTGTTCCATCGTTTAGCATGCACAGATCATTTTCATTAATAAATTTTTGTATTATTTTACCCTTTTTTTGTCGTATTTTTGCACCCCCATAGGGTATTGTTACTATTAAAGTCCCACAATAGGATGAATAATGTGGGTAATTGGTCAAGCTCACTTTCATTTATGCCCTCGTTTGATGGAATATATATTGAACATATATTGATTGTTTTATGTAACGTCGCCTTGATGGCAACCGTTTGGATATTGGTTTTGATATTCAGTTTGCTATGGGGTATATCATTTCTGATTAGAATTGATACCCCTCCAGAGGCTCTTTGTCCAGTATCATGGATGTGGCTGAATATCTGATAATTTTTTAATATTGATATTGTCCTCTTGTTTGAGGAAGGTTTGTTGTGTCAGTAATAAGAGCAATTCATTAAGATTTGCTTTTAAACCGCGACAATTCCATTGGATTATTTTTTGTCCCATGGTTTATATTTTGATTAGGGGTGCTTTTTGTTTTGTTTGTTTCTTTTTTTCAGAGTTTTCATCTTCTGTTTTCATCATGTTCAGTGCCTCAAATCGGTTTTGTGTCAAGTTCATTCTGATTTTTGGCTTTGGTTTTTGAGGTGATTTATCTTTTCCCTCAGGTTCAGAGTTTTTACCTGGAGGCTCTTTGCATGGAGATTTTTTACTTGGAGATTTTTTTTACTTGGAGATTTTTTATTTGGATCTTTTCGGATCACTATCTTTTTCCTAGTATATTTAGTTGCATTATTCATTTCATTTGTTTTTGACTGTGGTGATGCATGTTGGGTGAGGGCAACCGGTTGAGTAGGGGACACACCCTGAGAATATGTCTTTTCTCTACTAGTGGTTTCAACCACCTTTCTTGCTTCTTGGAAGGAAATATTTCTAGTGCCAGTATCTCCTTTTCCCTCTTCCATCTTTCACAAATGTTGGCATAAACTGGGTGGTCACCACCACAGTTTGCACATGTATGGTTCCCTTTACACTCATCCATAGAGTGGTCAGGGTATTTTGCCCCACATTTTCCACATGCGTTTCTTCCGTTACATTTGCTTTCGTGATGTCCATATTTCTGGCATTTGTAACACCAAAAAGGATTAGGGATATATTTTTCAACTATTTCAATTGTATATCCTATTTTCATTTTGGTGGAATCGTTGGCATATCAAATCTCATCACGTATGTGTTTGTTTGGATGATCTTGTTTTCTCTTCTTATAGAGATTCGCTTCACCTCGATTACTCCTTGGGATTTCAATTCTTCTTTTATTTCTTCTATAGTACACAAGGAGAGCTCTTGACTCCTTATTACTCCTTTTGAAATATATAAGTATTAATGCAGGTATGATGTCATTTTTTTTATTGTGAATTTTTTTTATTTTCAGCAGAAAATCTGGATGTCTTTTTTCTCAACTTCAACCAGTATGTTTCCATTGGCCAATATTTTAACAACCTTAGGTGTCATATTAGCCGAAATTATTTTCTCAATGACGAAGCGAGATAATGTAGCAGAATTTGGTTCTTCTAATGCTTCCAGTACAATAAATCTTGGGAATCTACTTTGGTCGTTTTCTGCTTCTTCCTGTTCGGAGCTTGTATCCCTATGCATTCTTTTTGTGGTTCTGTTAGGAGCCATAAATTGTTTGTTTTTTTAAATTCATCATTCCTGCTCCCTACTCATCACGCAATCCACTTCGACTCAAAGTCTATGGGAATTGCCAAGGGGGAAACCCAATCGCCTTGACAAAACAAGGCTACAGGAATGGTATACAAGCATCCATGTTTCATTGATTTCTCTACCCACTTATAGCGAAACGTCTGGGGCATACAGCCATGTTACGGTCATATATCTTTCAAGTTGATTGACCCTTGCCACCACCTACTAGCACTTATTCATAAACTGGAGTGGGTATTGATAACTACGAAGTTAATCAATTTAACGATCGGGGAAACTGATAGAATAAGACTTAGAGTAAGACGTAACTGGCCGATTGATCGGATCGGACCTCTCCGACCTCCTGTCTAGCCGAAGTAAAGGCCAAAGTAGAGAGTTGCAAATCACGTGACCATTTATGCAAACAGATCACGGACCACTCAGTCACCAGGGTCCCATCCTAACAGATCACGGGTCGCCACCAACGGCCAACAGGTAGTCCCGTTTTCGGGAGGTTTTACCCTTCTGCATGGGGTTGCAGTCGGCGAATTTGTGGCCCCACCGACAGGGCATAAGCATTTTAAACGGAATTGGATGAATTCAGAAAAAAATGTAGAAAATAGAATTAAGATGGCATTTTTGGGAACTACCGGACAAATTATTTAACAGAATTTGAATTGTAAATATTGATATGCTATTGATAGTTGGAGTTGATTCAAACACTGCTCCTAGTGATAGCGGTCACTCTTGCTGGTTGAAGAGTCGACGACTTGTGTGTCTGTGGTTGAAAGGGTGATGCTGGCTATTTCAAACATCTGGGACAGTGAAGAGAGACATGCTGTGTCATGCAAATAATTTAGTTTACACAATCAATGTCATACAGACATAGGGGGAAGAAAAACAAGTTGCTGTCGGTTATGTAAACTAGCCATTTTGACTTCAATATAAACAGACATAATTCACCATTTTGGCTTTTTGTTCAGATCAGTGTTCATGAGAAATTTCTTTTGCGGAGTATGACCTATTTGAGGAATCTCTAACAATTAGCCAATAAAACTATACTGATCTGAAAAAGCCCGAACAATTAGCCAATAAGTCAGTGCTTATCTGCAAAAAATTAACCAATACATCATTATTTATCTGAAGACCAAAACAATAAGCCAATAAGTTGGTGTTTATGTAAAGAAGTCCGAATAATTAGTCTGAACAATTAGCCAATACGTCTGTGCTTATCTAAAGAAGTCCAAACAAATAACCAATAAGTTGGTGCTTATATGAAGAAGCAAAAACAATTGGCTAATAAGTCAGTGCTTATCTGAAGAAGTCCGAAAATTAGCCCGCACTATTAGCCAATAAGTCGGTGTTTATCTAAAGAAGCCCAAACAGCCCAAACAAGTCAGTGTTTATCTGAAATAGCCTGAACAGTGAGCCAATAAGTCGATGCTGAAGAAGCCCAACAATTAGTCACAACACTCAAGAAACCTCAACTATTAGACAATGAAATGTACGTGACGGTGACATTAAGTTTATTTAATTTAATTCTAAGCAATATGATTTAGAATGTTCTTCCTTGTTCATTTTTTGCTTAAATGTTATGTGAACATATGTGTTACTGTATATCGAGGAATTCGTTATGTTTTTAGTTCTCTTTTTCAATCCTATTGACTTCTTTTTTTACCCTTTCCACATAATAAATTGCATACTATAATAGCATGGTGGACGGTTTTATTTTTTATTAATTTGAATGTAGGAGAAGTGAATACAATAGTTTCTGATCCTTCACTGTCTTTTTCGTCCCCTTTCCAGGTATTCGTCTAACCTGTTGCTAAGCTCAAAATAAAAATGAAAACCAGGAACTGTGAATTTATTGAAACCTGTCGTTTTATACACTCATACTTGGGTATATATGTATGTATTTTTGTTTCTCAGGTTTTATCTCTTAGACAAATAGCTGGAACACTCATGAAAGAAGATAAAAACAATTCAATCTTAAAACATACTTTATTAATCTTAACTATGGATCAATTTCCTTATCTATGAGTTGCTTCTGGATATCTTCAAAGTGGAATCAAAATATCTGAACGCCCCTATTTATCTGGATCAATTAACATGTTTCCTCGACTAATGATAAACCATGGCAGTCTTTCAAAGTATGTCTATGTCTAGTCACATAACTAAACCTACCAATTAGACATTCACTCTCGGAAATGGGACCACAACCGATCCTGGAGTCAGACCTTGTTAATGATACCTTATACCTGTGCTTTAATTGGTAAGACTAAAAATTAAATTAATGAATTATGCTTTGTAAAGCATCCACAAAGGTAAATAAAAAATAACATTATTAAAATAAATCCAGTTAAACAATTAAATATCTTATGTTTGCATCATTGGAGTATCATTTTCTATCAATAATTATCAATAACTGAGTTCACCAGGAAGAGCTATGCAGTCTCACGACTGACTTAGGTTCTTCTTTTTAGTTATGCAAAAAGAATAGCTTAAAAGATACGAGGCCTGTCTAAAAAGTATCCAACCTTTATTTATTCCGTGCGAAATACAGACAATAGGGCACACCACTCTACACAGTGAAAGTAGACACCTTCATGTGCATGTGTGAATTTTATCACTGCCTTTCTGCACGTTAGTCGTTATCTGTCGATCGCTTAGTGAGGTGCTACATAACGTATTCGTCGGATTACCAATTCTTTCAAGATGACTAAACGTGTTGAGCCAAGTTACTGGATCAAATTTTGTCAAAAGCTTGGCGATTCTCAAAGCAAAACAATTCATAAGATTCAGCAGGTGTTTGGAGAAGATGCGATGGGTGTAACACAAATTAAGGAGTGGTTCGACCAATTCAAAAAGGCTGCACATCAGCGGAGAGTGACCCGCATTCTGGCAGGCCTCAAACTGCTTGGAGTGCAGCTGTTATGGAGAGGGTTCAAAATTTTGTGATAGAAGATCGTCGTTCAACCGTGCAGGAGATCGCCCAAGAGGTCGGAGTAAGTAAAGATTCCGCACATGCAATTTTGTGTGATTATCTGAGCATGCACAGAGTGGCTGCGAAATTTGTGCCCAAGTTGTTGTTGCAGGAACAAAAGGACCTCCGTTTTCAAGTAGCATAGGACCTTCTGGAAACCACCAAAACTGATCCTGGGTTTCTGAACACCATGATAACTGGAGATGAGTCATGGGTTTACAGGTACGACCCAGAAACAAAAAGACAGTTGTCGCAATGGAAGCATCCCGAGTCTTCAAAGCTAAAAAAAGCGTGACAGGTGCAAAACAAAATCAAGTTGATGCTGACTGTCTTCTTTGATATCTGTGGAATTGTGCATCACGAATACGCATCAGAAGGACAAACAGTGACAAAGGAGTACTATCAAGATGTTCTCCGGCATCTCCATGACGCTGTTCGGTGCAAAAGACCAGACATGTGGATGGTGAAAAACTGGCAACTGCATCACGACAACGCTCCTGCACATTCATCCCAATTGATCCAACATTTCTTGGCCAAACATGGAATTCCAGTCATTCGCTAACTACTCTCCAGACACGTCTCCTTGTGACTTCTGGTTAAAGACGCCACTTAAAGGTTACCGTTTTGAGACTAAAGAAGAGAAAATGCGGAATGCGACGATGGAGATGAACACCATTCCAAAAGAAGACTTCCAGAGGTGTTTCCGGCAGTGGATTGATCGGTGGGCTAAGTGTGTGCAAGCACAAGATGCCTACTTTGAAGGGGAGTAGGGTCCCAACCCCGTCAGGTATTTGAAATATTATTTCTGGCCTAAGGTCGGATACTTTTTATAGAGGCCTCGTATGTCATAATTTATGAATTTTCAAATTAAATCAAAGTGGAATAAATACTGGTAGTTGTTGTGACCCACTGGATGATGGGTAGTCTAGTATTTAGATAAAATCATTTCATCAATCAGTAACCATATAACATATCCATAACTAGCAGGAAGACCCGACATTGCTTGTGATTGAATGAGAATCACTATGATGTACTTTTTTTCACTATGCTCATAACACCATATTACTTTCTTTCTTTTTACTGCACCTATCCTCCCGTTTCGCCCCCTGGTCAGAAAAAGCTGAAATGTTGGAAAGCTGTCTGAATTAGTATCTTATACATATGGTTTAAATTTCATTAAAATCGGATATACCTATTTGAAGTTTTAAGAGGCTTCTGCCCCAATGGATCACTTAGAGGTGAGACACAGATATTCGATACATAGATGTAATGTAGAGATTCGGATCACTTCCATTATCTTTCCTGGATAATTTTATACATATATAAATTTGATCAAAATAAGATATATTTAAAGTTTTAAAGGAGGTTCGGCCCCCATAACTCTCTTAGGTTAGGAGGGCACTTAGAGATTTGGGACCACTTCAATTGTCTTCCCCAGAAAATTTTATACATAATGATTTAAATTTCATAAAAATAGGATATATTTGAAGTTTTGAGGGTGTTATGTCTTAGGGGTGCTCTTAAAGGTTTGGAAACACTTCCATTGTCTTACCTGGTAAATTTTACATAATAGACTTATAGATTTTATGTAAATTCTTTAATGTTTCGTTCTACACACAAACATTACACATACACACAGATATTAAGTTTTTATATATATATATATATATATATATATATATATAGAGAGAGAGAGAGAGAGAGAGAGAGAGATTAATGTTCTATGCTGTCCAAAATGATGGCATACATTTTTGCGATTATTATATTTTTATTATTAATGATTGTCTTCTGACAAGATGTTGATCGGAAGAGCTCTAGAATACAGTTTTTCACCCCTTTTATTTACAAGTATTTATAAGTTTTGTACTTCGAAGCATATTTTCCTATATTATAGAATTAAATAATTTTATGAGGTTAAAAGGCAAAATAAGATCTATAAAACTAAACTTTCTGTTTAATTCCTTCATTCCTGTTTAAAGCAGGAAGTAGTTTTACTCAACGTATAATTACGCCTACGGTCATCGCATTTAATCATTGTTTGTGACAATACCAATAAGATGTTAAAACAACTTGACTTTTACATTAACACTCAGCGTTGTATCTTCTGTTATCAAAGGCTTTTTGTCCTTTTGAGACTTCTTCCGTTTCTCTAAGTATGTGTCTATTGGTGATGAAATTGCTAAAAAGCGTATTTAATCTGAATATCAGTCTTGTTCGTTCAAGATTCGGCTGTGAGATTAATGACAAGGGTAGACATTTTGTATTATTTGGATTATTCGGACTATTGTTCTCATCTTTGATGTTATTCTCGCAACGTTTTGGTCGATGTAACCTCCGACCTCCTTCAGGTGCATTTTATCGAACTCGGGAATCTGTATGGACTTTCGAAGAGAACTCTTCATTTAACCCACTCCAATAATTTTGTCTGGAGGCGTGGAAATGATTGTGTTGGATCATTCAGACTACATCGTTTAGTCATTCAACGTGTCCGATTCATCGTAAGTTACCTTGGATGGGTGGTATTTATTGTGATCTGGGAAAGCAAATCACAAAGTAAGTAACTGGTTGCTTCATTTTTATTGCTTTATGGGTGTTGATTTTTTGACACAAGGTCTGCATTTCCATCATTCATCAAGGTTTTGCCTTATATACAAAATAGCAATATTATCTATCAATTTAAATGTCAGTGTAATGCTGGTTATACAGGATGGACAAGTCTATACTTGGAGATCCCGAGCAACTAGCATGTCCTGTACAATATCCGACAGGGCAGACCTAGTTCTTTGTGGTTCTTTCTTGGAATCCTCTATTGATCAGCATTTAGCAGATAATGCATGCTGTGCCAGTAAATATAAATAAGTGGTTTAAGATCTTTAGCTCTCCTGGGGAAACTTTTAACCTTTAATTGATGCTTTTTAACCGTTGTAATATGTTTATTTATTTTAAACGTCTTTTTATAGTTTTCACTGACATTTCATATTCCCTATTTTTGCTCTTTTAATGTTTATTATATATATCAATAATTGTTTCCTGAGGAGATGTTGGTCGAAAGAGTTCCCAGAAACAGTTTTCGCCTATTTTATTTAAATGAGTCTATGCATTTTATAACTCGATATATATATATATATATATATATATATATATATATATATATATATATATATATATATATATATATATATATTGTCCAGAACATGGGAAGGCATCTGCCGCATGTTGAATTATTGAAATTCTGTTTTTGATTATACATTTTAGTTCTTATGGTAGCTCTACCATAAGGAATTTACATTTTATTGACAACTCAAATACTTTTAAAAGTGATATGTGAACGCCACATTAAAAAATCTATAACGAAAATATGCAATGTTTTTAAAAATGAAAAAATAATTTTTTTTTAACTTTTTCAAATCCCATCAATTTTTTCAATTAATGTTTCAAATATTATTTGATTCTTACATTTCATTGAGTATATCACAAGATACTTTCACTCTGACGAGGAAAATACTGTTTTCGAAATGTCCGAATTTAAGGGATTATAACTTTTAGTTGAGCATACAAGTGAAAAATAAACAAATTAGTAAATTCATTTTTGAATAATATTTTTTTATAAATATTCTTTATATATTTCCCAAGTTATATATATATATATATCAAAACATATTTTGGAAATATTTTGCAGTATTTAGCTCGAGAGTGCTCAATCCTAGCAGTTTACAGTGTAAAAATCAAGGAGACAGAAAAACGAAGCAAATACACAGAACTTGGCAGATAACTGAAAGGAATATGGAACATGAAGGAAGTCAATATAATACCAATAATCGTAAGAGCACAGTCCCCCCAAAACTGGAAAAAGACTAAGAGAAATTGGAATCAAATAGAAGACTGAGACTATACAACGGACGGCAATGAAGAAAACAACTGAAATCTTAAGGAAAACCTTTGAATGCAGAAACTAACTTGCATGAACTATCAACACAAACCAGCCACAAGGAAGTTGCAACAGAAATCAGAACACTGTATGAACCCGAGGGAACTGAAACTGAAATAAATCTTATAAACTGTCTTACCTGTTGTATTCTCTAAGTTATGCCATGGAAGCGTTAATAATTCAAAAAACTATTCATTTGATCAGGCTGAAATTGTATATGGTATTTATTGTTATCAAAGAGTATTGGGATTTTTCCTGAGATGAAACTTCTAGTCCGCTGTGTTGGAAATACAAAGGCTTAAAATGGGACAAGACAAGAAAGAGAAAACAGCAACGGTTTAGTTAATATAGAGATTTTATATAACTAAAGAAAAAGGAAAAAAGACATAAAAAATGTTGGTTGCAAAATAAGGTAGTATTTGCGGACTTAACTTTGTAGTTTCATCTTGTTAACAGGGTTTCCTCGTTGGTGTGAACTTTGATGAAAAGGTATATTTAAAGTACCTTTGAATAAGGGAGCTTTTCTTTGCACAAGTGCGCAAAATACACGCAATTTACATACATGCTTGTTGGATCAAGCATGGTAAGTATAGATACAGAGGTTTGTGTCTTATCAGTAGAAACGACGCAGAAAGGAAGAAGTGAACTGCTTCAGCCGGCTGATGCTGAAAAAAAAACTTTTAAAAAAAACGCTGACATCAGTTCGGTGGTCGGGAAAGGTGGCCTGTGATTGATTGAATCCAATCACAGGGCACACAAAAAAAACTGCTGTGTTATAATAATTTCCAATAAGAGCATTAGATCCATACATCAATTTTGGAAATATCAAAAGTTGAAATCCCGTCAAAATTTCGGCCTTGACCGAACTTTTCATATAAGATGCAAGACTTCATTATCTACAATATGAGCCATGTAGCGATTCTTTACATTGAACACACTTGAAGTTATTGCCAAAGATGTGACTCTCACTTTTTACATAGCCTTGACCTTTGACCTAAATATCACAAAATTAAATAACTTTTAAGTAAGACCATGACCAATATTTTGACTAAGTTTTGTGACTATTGGTCAAGCGATGTGGACGCTAGGCTGTACACAAACAAAGAAACAAACCCGACCGACAACATAACCTCCTTGACGGAGGTAATAATAATAATAGTAATAATAATACTACTACTACTACTACTAATAATAATAATCTATTGCTAATGGAGATTTGGTATCATTCTGAAGTCAAAGCTATACTATTACTTCTATTAATTGTACTATCTTTCAATACTCAATTCAGTGATTAGTGTCATCTGATCTGTTGTCATAAAACCAGGCTTCAATGCATTACGTCCTACTTTGGGGGTACTGTAGTATATGTTCGTTCTTCATATTGACCGAACTGATCGTATATTTGCTAATAATAATAATAATGATAATAAAGTTTTATTGTCTTAAAAATATGACAGTATATATATATATATATATATATATATATATATATATATATATTGCCAGTGTGGGTTTACTAGAAAATAAATTAAACCCAATGGTGTATATTGATTTTCAATATCTTTGCGGCATAAATATGATATTTTAGAGTTGGCATTAAGTCTTCAACAACACAATTCACTTGCATTATTCCTGGCAACACTTATACACTCTCAGGCCCACCCCCAACTCTACCATAACCTTTCTAGTTGAAATAAAACAACCCAGCGACAGAGATCCAACCCTGCACCCCTCAAGGCTTTTTTTCCCTCTGGGGGGGGGGGGTGTTGTAGAACCAATATCAGCCAAGTCAACAGCTGCTGATTGCTCCTCAGATTACTGCAAGTCGGGTCAATTTCAACTGGAGAAGGCGACCACATTTGCGACAATCACAAACCAACCCTGTGGTCAGCCGAAGGCTGTAATACTCTGTCACTGATCTAATTTCTTTTGTGTTCTTTTTTTTTTGTCCGATAATGGCTGACGTTAGGTGATATCAATCTCTCTCTCACTCCCGGCCCACTTTAAATACAGAAAAAAAAAAATAGAATAGAAAAATCAAGGAAACAAACGCCAACAGAAAATATAAACAACACTTGGTGAACGACACCACAAAATTGAGGCATGATTAGCATAGGGAGAAAGCAGGTGTCTACGTGAAATTATCATGTGTGGACAGAAAGTGACGTCAACATTTGGGGTGTCCTGGTTCTGCATGTTTTCCAGTCTCTATACCGGAAGAGTATTTGGGAAATTTATGGATATTTAACCTCTAACAACACACAGTACAATTATTTTTATTCTTGTTATGTGCGCGGAGCCAAGTGTCTTCTGATGCTTAGAGCCATTATAGAAAGGCTGACAGCATTCTCAAGATAAATATCTTGAGAATGCATATTTGGAATATTAATGATTTACCAAGTAGATAAATTACAAGATGGCAAAGGGGGGGGGGACTATAACACTATAGCTGGTTGTGTAAAATATTGTGCTAGGCTGATCCAAACTTTGAATCCCAGTCAGTTGATGAAATGAACAGCTGATTCTAAGGATAAGTAATATATAACCAGATGACATCCTGAAGCAATTCTAGGTTGAGTAATGTAAAAAGACAATGCCTCGAATCATGCAGGAGTTAGTGCGCCTCGTTTATAAAAATAATAAATGAAAATTCATGTCAAACAAAAACCAGAACACAAGCGGTGAGAGGACAAATTCAGTGTGATTCACAATTCAGTCTGAAGAATGTGCTGCCTTAATTGATAAAACAGATTGTCAATGTCGGATGACAGATGAGTTACTTCCCTTCAATGAATGTACATGAAGTGGAGACTATTTAAGGTAGACATGCATACTGCTTAGGATCTGAAGTAGATGGACCAGTAAATATCTCTAGAGGTTGTGGGATTCATTACCTTTTGGAACTATGTTCTACTATCAAATGTTAATGAATCCCATAACCTTTACAGACACTCACTGGTTCTTCACACTCGGAACAGTAGGCATGTCTGCCTTTAATAGTTTCCATTTCCTGTATAATCATTCAAAGGAAGTAACTCATCTGTCATCTGACATTATTTTCCTCATCACCTTCTTTATCCAAGCCTTAAATTGAAGATGTCCGGTTAAAAAGTCGTTAAATATATAAAAAGACATTTATTTTATAAACATGCAAAAACAGATAATAAAGAAACACTTGGATGTTTCTATAAAACTAGTTAGAATATTTATAATCTACCAGAAAGGTAAATTACAATATAATTAAAGTGAATATGATAAAGGGGGGCAGGTTTTTCCATGAAATTATCCTGTGTGGAGAGCAAGTGATGTCATTTTATGTATCCTGGAACATTATTATTTACAATTTTCATCATCTAGTTAAACTATGACAATGGATTCTTCCAAAAAAGCCATCTGTTCCCCATGCTGGCTCGCTGATACTGCTACCACCCAGGTCTGTCTATCTCTCTCTCTCTCTCTCTCTCTTTCTCCTAATCAGACTCTTTCTCAACATGTGCTCCTCTCAGCCAATCAAAATGTAGCATACCATCAATATCAAAGAGATGCAAAACCAAAGTTCCAGTAAACAGTGGTCAGATTTTCAGAGACACATGGTCGAGTTGAGGGGGATGTTGGTTAAAGTGTGCAGGTTATCTCGAGGTTCTGACTGCAAGGTTTTGGAGTCAGAGTTGCAGTCATAGAGCTTGGAAGTTTTTGAAGGAGTCAAAGGCAGACATGTAAGAATGCTAGGAGTCGGAGTCGGGGTCGGATTAAAAAATCCGACTCTGATTATTACAGAATATTAGAAGACTTTAAAATAATGATTTTAATATTGTTTGTGATAAACTCAGTTTCAACATTTTGATGGCACAAAGATTCAAGACTTTTAAAGAAGGACAAAAAACAAATTAATGATCAAATAAATCTGAAGCTTACCGGAATAAATGTACAATGGATTTTTTTCTTTTGACTTGAAAAAAATTGTCAATATTAATGGATTAAAAACGTGTATGCTAGAATTATTACAACAAATCATGAAACAAATTCAGGAAATATATTTAAAACAACCACAGCAGTAAGAAGACCAACAACATAAAAGACATTGCAGATTTTTTTCTTTAAAGTTGGATAACAAATGAATTCCAACTACACAACATAATGTTGTTTTCTGATCCCTATACATAAACCTAATACGGCACATTCTTAAGTATGCCATCAAGCAAAAAAATCCCTATCTTCAAAAAGATATTGTACACTTGGATCGTGTTCAACAATTGGCAACTAGGATGGTGATGGGATTCTTCATGCTTATTTAGAAAGAACGGTTTCAAAGACTAAATCTGTCCTCATTTAAGCAGCGAAGGATGTGAAGGGTTAGGGTTAGGGACCTAATTCAGCATCATCAACGGGAATTTAAATATAACTTTAGAGAAGTTTTTCACCCTAACACCAAGTCACGGTATCCGTGGTCACCTGCAGAAGGTGTACCATTGTCATTTTCGTCTTAATAGAAAAAGTCAACATTTTCTGGCAGAAGAGGTCGTAATGATGACTACCATATCCAGGTTTGAAGTCACCTTGGATAAAATTCAGACGGTATATAGATGCAATATGTTCTGTCTTTTTACATAACTGGCCGCACTTTGCTATTTGGGTCCAATAAAATTGATTGATTGAAATTCTATTTGTGAATTCAATCATAAATGTGATGTATTCCTTGTATTATAGTTATGAAGACGTATTTCAATGAGATTGTCTCAAATGGACAGATAAAATAAAAGTTTGTTTAATGCTACGAAAATTAGGATCAGTGGAACATGAGACATATGTAAACTAAATGTATACTAAGAAAGCTGTAGATATCAGATGTGAAAAAACAATTGTGTTTTTAGAAAAAAATATTCGGTGATTAAAGTTCACTTTTAAATACCCGTTTGAATTTTTACAATTTAGCAAACAAAAGGAGCATGAAGACCATTTGACGTCTGCTACGGTCGTTAAACATCAATGCGAGAAATTCAGACTCAGTGAATTCAGTACCGACATGTTTAAATGTTTAATGTTTGTCCGGCTGGTAAAGATACTGAAATTCGAGACTGAATTCTAACAAGACTTGAGAGCAAGGCACAACTATAACCTTCCAGAAAGTAGCAGAATCAAAAATCCACTCTTAAAATTACCCTTGCTATAGATGTGGCTAAAAGACTGTTCATATAACAACAAACATTGTTTCATAGTTATGTTTCAGAATTTTTTAGATGAGGAGTGATACTTTGGATTATTTAGACTACTGTTCTCATCTTTGATGCTATTCTCACAACGTTTCGGCCGGTGTAACTGTCGACCTTCTTCAGTCGGTTTGCAAGGACCTGTGGTTCAGGGGTATATAGTGCTAAGTGATAATCAGTTCTTAGTGACAGTCTTTTGGAGGTTGAAGGTTCAATATGGACTCAGTATGGACAATACTAAGAATACAATTACAAATTACTAAAAACTTCTACCCGAAATTCTGTATAGATTCATAAGTTCAACATAAAGATTCCTGGGTGTGACAAGACACACCTGTAGAAGTTCTGAGGTAACATCTAAAGATGAGAACAGTAGTCCGAATAATTCAAATAATACAAATTGTTTTAAGTGTAGAAAAAGAGTACATATACAGTCAGTGACAGACAGGGTCTAAAAATATTGGTTGCCAAGAGATAGGTGGAGGGGGAACCCACCAATACAATTTTATCATTTAATTTCTAAAATTAATAAATTAAATCTTCAAAAAATATCTTAGTGGAAACAAAAATATCTAATTCGCCTTTTCCTGATTTTGTTTTCTTTAGTAATTACAGTTTACATATACTGTGAATTAAGCTGGCAGTACACAGTAGAAGAGAGTCGATACCAATTCTAAATACATTATTATTGAATTGTTGACTTTTTTTAATTATGTTTTTCAAATTTCTCAATAATTGATGGACATTTTCAAATAGTTTACTTGTACTGCACATTAGAAGACAATTCAAAAGCATGTTTTAAGCAGTCAACAATATTAAGAGAATTCGTTTGAGTTCAGTAGATATTTGTGCGAATCTGTACATAATGCATCTATTTAATCTAGCAATTCCTACCAATGGATAGTAATATGTATGATCCTAAGTTCTTCAGAGACAGCAAAGTTTTTAACCTTGTCTAAATCATCTTCAGCTTTGAAAATGTCCTATCACATTGGACTTGAGAAACTATGGACAGGTGCTGCAAAGTTGACAATTGTTGCAACTAGATTCTCTATTCTCACCATCATTAAGCAATAGCTTAAATACACCAAAATTTGAAGCAAACAAAGCCAATTCCAATTTTACTTGATACTAGCAGAAAAACCCGACGTTGCTCAGGATTGAATAATACTATGTACTTTTTCACTATGCTCATAATACCTATTACTTTCTGTGTTTTTACTGACCCTCTCCCCTTTCTCGCCACCTAACATAGCCGTTAAAAACGGATATACGTATTTGTAGTTTTAAGGAGGTTCTGCCCCCTGGGTCACTTAGAAGTGGGGGCACGTAGATATTCGGCACATAGAAGGTAACGTAGAGATTCGTGCCCACCTCCATTGTTTTCCCCAAGAAATTTTATACATATGATATAAATTTCTTCCCTCCTTGTCAGAAGCATTGCTCATGGAATGTGAGGACTACAGGACAAAATAAGGGAAGCAAGAGTTACGAGGCTGACAAAATTAAACCTAAGGTCCACTTTCTACTTTCTATATTATTGTAAAGCAGACCGATAGTTTTATTAATTTACTCACAGAAAGATGCGACGTTGCTCGGGATTGAATAAGGATCACTACTATGTACTTTTTCACTATGCTCATAATACCTATTACTTTCTTTGCTTTTACTGCCCTCCTCCTGTTTCGCCGCCTAATATAGTCGAAAGAAGCTGAAATGTTTGAAAAAAAATAACTGGATCAGTGTCTTACATATATTGTTTAAATTTCATTAAAATCAGATATACGTATTTGAAGTTTTAAGGGGGTTCTGCCCCAATAGGTTACATAGATATTCGGGACCACTTCCATAGTCTTCCTTAAAGAATTTTATACATATGATATAAATTGTACACATACACAGACATTGATTTTTATATATAGAGAGAGAGTTGGTGATTTGTGAAAATACCTTCCAATGCTTCATATTTAAGTCTTTGCTGGGTCCTACCAGAATAA
Source organism: Sepiola atlantica (assembly GCA_963556195.1). Lineage (NCBI taxonomy): Eukaryota > Metazoa > Mollusca > Cephalopoda > Sepiida > Sepiolidae > Sepiola > Sepiola atlantica. The sequence goes on along the minus strand of OY744522.1, from coordinate 86,842,926 downwards.
ATATTTATAAAACTGCGTATGTTATACAAAGCTTGATTCTAATGACTGGACAATTTGATCCATTATTAGGCTTAACACATTTACCCAAAAATCAGATAGTGAATCTGAGGAATTTTTTTCATCATCAGTCAGTTCCTCTGCCATTCTTTTCTTCTTTCGCTACCTCTTAACTGGCAATGCTGTTTCCAAAGGATCAATTTCCAATGTTTGATTGGCATCCATATTTATCTGTGAAATCTGGTCATTATATTTATTTACAAATTCTAAAGCCTTGCCGTAAACGTTATCAAATGTTCTTGTATGTTCATTCAGCTTTGTGGTAACTGAATTTACCACACTCCATGCGGTAAACATATACAAACCACTTTTCTGTAAATAACTTGACAACAGGACCCTAGTTTCAAATATATACAAGTATATAAATCTGGTTTCAGACTTTGAAAGACTTTGATATAAAACATACACTTCATGGTTCGTATTTGCATCAAACGATGATAGATTGTAGGAAATATGTTGATTTTGCACGACCACTCAATAGAGACAACTCAGACAGTGCATCCCCAAGCAGCTTTTGTATGGAGAGCTGGCCCCTGAAAGAGGCAATCGGACAGTCACATTCTAGAAAACGTCTAACATTCAAGGCTTAAGTTTAAAGAGTCTTAAGAAGAAATTGAAATTCAGGGAATCTCGCTTAACTGATGTCTACCGACTATGGATGAAATTTAATGCAAATCTAAAATATTTGAATCTGAAATATTTGAATCTTCAAATGAGAGGGTGTACCCATATTATGCCCCCTAAAAAAACTTTAAAATACTCCAAGGAAACTGAAATTCGGGGAATATTTATTAATTGATGTCTAATACCTATTGTTAAAATTTCACAAAATCGGAGGCAATAAATTTGCATGAAAGGCTTCGATCCCCTTCTTTTCCCCTTTTTTGCATGAAACTGAATCAAATAAAATATAGCTCACATTCCCCACTCTTACACTGAGAAGTTGTGTTCCAAAATTCATAATGATCGGTTAATGAGTTTAAGAGTGAATAATGTATATACAAATACATACACATACCTAACTTTATATAAATAGATGCATACACTATATAAATAGATGTATACACTATATAAATAGATGTATACTACTACTATTACTACTACTACTTTGTTGAACTTAGTATCTTGTTTGTCTCCGTGCACACTTGATGGCGTCTCTGAAGAATAAAATCATCTATTATTAATGAGGTACAACCGGTCACAGTGGGTGATGTAAAAAAATTATGGCATCATCCATCAAATACGAGAGATTGAGAGAGAAAGAGAGAGAGAGAGAGGGGGTGGGGAGGAAGAGATCCTTTATCTAGACCAATATTTTATAAGTATACTAGACCCCTGGAGTCTAGTATACTTATAAAACTCTCTGGATCCTACTTTCTTGTTTATTTTGTTATCTTGCTTGTTTGTTGCCATGCACACTGGATGTTGTCACAAAAGGTGAAAGAGATAAATAAAGAGCGATAAATGAGAGAAATAGTAGGAAGAAGCAAATGGTGTAAATAATTAAAAGAGAGAGAAAGAGAAGAGAGAGAGAGAGAGAGAAAGAGGCAAGAGAGGGAGATGGATAAGCGAGAGGGAGGGGAGAGGGCAAAATAACTGAAAATAGGATTTATTATTTTTGTTTTAGTATATTTGCTCTAAATAATATTAATGTTTTTTTCTGGACCTTTCCATTTAGATTCGATACAAATCATTCCCATCATGCTCCGGGTCAGATCTTGTTTCCCCTCATCATATCAAAAAAACAAGATTCAATAGAATCATTTTTCAGGTCATTGTCTGTGAATCACTCTTTCCCAAAGTTTCCAGGTCAAACTGGGTTCAACCTTCACAGTCCTGTGATCAGCTTGCAGTAAGTGCTTCAAGTAAAAAAGATAAAAGTATATATATTGATATATCCAGGAGAAAATGATATTGGAATTAGTGTTGATTAAAAGTCTCCCAAGCACTGAAGCATAAAACAAGTTAACAAAAGGATTCTTTTAAATCCTCTGCAGCCAATGAAATCTCTTAATGCATGACTAAGGAAAGACTGGGGCAGGGATAAATGGCTCAAACAGTTAGACTCATTGCTAGTTAAGGAGGTCAAATTAGAGAAAATAAGAGGCTTTAGGCTATCTGATGAGGAGTTATAAACTCAAGCGAGAGATTGCGCAATCCTCAACTGAACTTCTCCTAAATTAGCATTGCTGGAGTCCAGAGATCAAATTTGGAAAAATAAGAAGCCGCCTCCTGTCTAAAAAAACAATGGATATTTTATGAAAAATTTAATAATCAGGAATTTATTGTGAAACAAGCGTTGCACAATCTCCAATCTCCTTTGTCCTGAATTGACATTACATATGGACCCTTTCAAGATGCTGCTGAAACATTGTCCACTGCAAACGATTCATTGAACAAAAGCTGCTATTTACTTATAGCTGTAGCGAAAATATGGGTTCATACCTTTCCCTGTGGATTGAGTGTATAACTGATTACAATAGATCTGATAGTCGATTCCGTAGTCTGGGATAGTATCCATTACACCAGTCATGCAGCTTCTCTCTCCATTGGCAGTGGGGAAATACACACTGGGATAAATGGAGAAGGAGTGCTTTTATTTTGGAGTTTCCCTTAATTTAGACTAGTTACCCTAACCAGGCTTGAGAGTATAGTCTCTCCTACTATTTAACTCATAGTAAAGGGAGAAGACACAATGCTATTAAAGAAATTAAATTGTCAATTGAACTAAAATATATATATATATGCCCTTGCACAAGTAATTGAGCACGCACTCTGGTTATTTTTTCTATAACATTAAATTACACACACACACACACACACATATATATATATACACACACAATATTATGATAAATGTTTTACAATTCTTATCCACATATACATGTGTTTCATCCTTTCCGAGAATCATCAGTGTGGAGAATGATTGTTCTGCTGGTCACACGATTCGAACTTCAGATCCAAGTCAACATTTTAATTTCTGCCTGAACGCTTAGAATCATGCGGTCAACCCAACAACCACAGTGAAAGGAAGAAAATTAAAGTCTATTTATGTCTATGCAAGCGGACATATCTAGAAGGCTGTTATAAACAGTGTTCAACGACTCGGTTGGACGGAACTTAGTATTACACATTAAATTTGACAGCCTAATTATAATTCTCTTAAAGGGCCCGTCGTAGCATTAAAGAGGCTATAAACAATATTATGATGAATATTTTAAAATTCTTATCCACATACACAACATGCAGTTTTTAAGGGGTAAAAATGATAGACAGAAACTTAGTAAGAAAGTTAATTAGAATAATTAAAATGAAAGTTTTTTTACACATAACTCGATTCCCCAATTGAGGGATATTTTAGCATCTATCTATATATGCATCTATATATGTATCTAGGTCTGTTCTTAGCTATCTATTAATCTATACTAGTTTCATAATATCTGCTCCTGTGTATGACATAAAATACATCTGGTGATAAGGCCATAATTTAGGAGCTTTGTGGTGTCATCGTTTAGTTGCCATTACTCTCAGGTCCACTCTGCCCCCGGATTGGTCCTATTTATGGTTTATATAAAATATGTCCGGAATACGACATGAAATTATATCTGGTGATAAGGAAATTTGGGGAGTGTGAAGTCACGTTTTAGTTGAGATTACTCCCAGGTCCACTCTAACTTGGTTTAGTAGTACTCTTAGGTTCCCATCAAAGGCTTAAATAAAATCTATCGATTACAGACTATTTATTAGCAAAATATATGTCTACAAAACAAATTAATTTACAGATCATTTGTACACAAAAAGAAATCTATTAAATATATTAAGTTAAAGCACAAACACTTATTAAAATGACTGAATAAGACATTGCAAAACCCAGGGTGATTGAGGTGTAACAAAACAAAAACAACAAATAAACAGAAATTTACGCCATACATAAATATTTGAAAAAAAAAGTAAGAACTTGAAGCATAAAAACTGTTTTTGAGATTAAATAAACTGAAAAAAGTTGATATGTCATAAAAAAACGTTAGTGCATCCATCTGAGAATAACCGTCTGTACATTGCTATCTAGTTATCAGTCATAAGTTCATTGCTCTCTATCAATCGAGCTGTTCATTGCTATCTGTCGTTGGTTTATTGTTCTCTATCTCAGTCTGTTCTTATCTGTATCCATCTTAGTTTCTCTATAGCTCTCTAACCTTATCTGTGCCTATCTATCTATACCAGTACGTATGTATCTACCTACCCCTGTATTCCGCTTCTTATTCCTATATTTTATATCTCACGGCTCCATATTAACCTCTGTCATTCCATTCATATCTACATCTTACCCGTCCACCTCATCCCAACCACCACCAGCTGCCTCAACATCCGCTTAAATACCTCACGCTCTTCTTCATACCACGCGATCTCCTTTGCCAAGGGACCTGGCAAGCCTTGCAAATAATAAAAATAACAAAAGATATATATAACAAACAAAACACTGATGGATAACAAAAAAAAAAGAGATATTCTTAAGATGCCACTATTCAATCTGCGCTTTCAGTAATGAAAATGCCATTTGAAGCTTCAGCGCTACAGACCGACCAACAGCCAAAGTCTCTTGTAAAGATGTGTGCATTCGATTTGTATGTTTTGCAACGAAAATGATATCGCTATCTATCTGTCTGTCATTTGCTATCTATACATCTATTTATTGCTATCCATCTCTCTATACATTACTATACTATCCATCTCTCTATACATTACTATACTATCCATCTCTCTATACATTACTATACTATCCATCTCTCTATACATTACTATTTATCTCTCTATACATTACTATACTATCTAACTATCTATCTCTCTATACATTACTATACTATCTAACTATCTATCTCTCTATACATTACTATACTATCCATCTCTCTATACATTACTATTTATCTCTCTATACATTACTATACTATCTAACTATCTATCTCTCTATACATTACTATACTATCTAACTATCCATCTCTCTATACATTACTATACTATTCATCTCTCTATACATTACTATTTATCTCTCTATACATTACTATACTATCTAACTATCTATCTCTCTATACATTACTATACTATCTAACTATCTATCTCTCTATACATTACTATACTATCCATCTCTCTATACATTACTATTTATCTCTCTATACATTACTATACTATCTAACTATCTATCTCTCTATACATTACTATACTATCTAACTATCTATCTCTCTATACATTACTATACTATCTATCTATTTATCTATCAAACTATCAGTTCATTGCTATTTGATTGCATGTATGAAAAAATAAGAAGCATGCATTCATGTTTGACAATGTAAATAGTCTTCCAAGTGACTGACCGACAACACTTCTCATTACAATAGGAGCACACATCTAAAAAGGGAAGAAAAAAACCTGGAGAAATTCAATGTATTTCTCCGAAGGATTACCATTATACACAGTTCAAGATAAGATGACAACTGCATGTCTTATGTCAGCGCTATTAAGAGCTGACCGTTTACAAGAATGACATAAAATTTGCAAAGTGATGTTAAGCGGTAAACTCAAAATGGCCCTTGGTACAGAAGAGTGACAATACCTTTTAAAAGAGGCGATGGATAATTCTAGACACAGGTCTTCTGGAGATATTTTAATCTGGATAACATCAATTCTGTCTTCCCTTTTTTTTTGAATGAATCCTGTACATACAAATATATAAAATTAGGTACTGATATCGATCCTGAACCAGTTTTTGCGAGGTTCGACTCGGAAGCGTTCGGCTGTCCTACGCAAACGCCCGAGTGTTGGCGAGCCGAATGGTACCAGACGACAATTTTGATACGGTGCTGCATCCTGTGATTGTAAGTTATATTTTCAAGAAATTTTCTAAAAGAAACAACAAAAAAACAAAACAAGCAAAACATAGAGAAGTTACTGTTATCAAATAAATATTTTTTTTTATTTTGATACGTTGCTGCGTCCTATAATTTTTAGTTATAGTTGCAAGAAATTTTTTAAACAACAAAACAAGCAAAATTACTGTTATCAAATTAATATTTTTAATCCTAACCCTACACCCTAAACCCTAACAACAACAACAAAAAAAAACAAACAAGCAAAATATTATTATCATAGGACGCAGCACCGTATCAAAATTGTGTCTGGTACAAATCGGTTTTAGGGTGGTGCAAAAGTCGCGCATTGGTTTGTTTAAGTGATAGAAACTAAAACATTTCAAGTGATTTACTAGGCTTTTCTGATAAATAATACATTTACTTGGTAATTTTGTTGCAGTAGGTTTTAAAAATAATATTCTTTAAATGAGCACCATTTTCGGCCTCACAAAGACGGGCTCTAGTTAGGGCATTTTCCATTACAGTCCTTAGAATAACTGGCTCTAGTTCTTAGATTTCATGTCTGATATTGTTTTTAATCTCTTGAATCGTTGTAGGCTTGTTCACATATACCCTTTCCTTAAGATAACCACAAAGGAAAAGGTCATGGGCTGTTAAATCCGGTGAACATGAAGGCCAGTTAAAATCAGAAAATCTGCTAATTAAGCGCTCGCCAAACAATCCCCTTAAGTGCGCCATACTTTGTCGGGCAGTGTGGGCAGTAGCTCCATCTTGTTGGAACCACATTTCTGGCTTGTCCTGAACAGCTGGCCGTAAAAAAATTTCAATCATTTGTTGATATCGCTGTGCAGTTATCGTCACAGCGACACCTTCTTCGTCTTCAAAGAAATATGGACCGATCACTCTTTCGGAGGTAACACCACACCATACGGTACATTTTAGTGGATGTAATTCATGCTGATGAACGGTTCTTGGATTTTCAATGGCCCATATTCTGCAGTTTTGCTTATTTATGAACCTGTTCAGATGAAAATGGGCTTCGTCGCTCATTATCAGCTTATGGATGAACTCATTTTGTTCTCTGGCTAATTGCTGAATGTGAACAGCATGAGCTACAAGTGATTGCAAATCTGTGGGTTGTAATGCCTGTACCAATTGAATTTTGTATGGAAACAGATGCAATTCACGCAAAATTCTTTGAAGTGACCTTCTGGACATTCCAATCTGAGTGGCTCGTCTTCGAGTTAAGGTGTCTGGATTTTCAGCAATGCTATCCTCAACGAGTGCTACATTTTCCACTGTCCGTACTGAACGTGGTCTGCCAGATCATGGAAGATCACTGACTGAACCCTGCTGCCGAAATCGGGCCACAAGACGATCAATTGTGGTCTGACTGTGAGATTGTCTGACATTATAATGCCGACGATAGGCTCTTTGGGTTAAGGTTATTGAACGATGGTTTCCGAAGTAAAGTTCAATAATTTTGGTTCGTTTTTCAGTGCTATATTTTTCCCTGATAAATTATCAATGTTTATATCTGTAATATTCTGAAAAATAAGGAGAAAATTTGATTAAATGTGAAAGTTGTTACTGATTCAAACTAATGCGTGACTTTTGCGCGACCCTGTATATATATGTTTTAAAATCTTGTCTTAATTTTAAAATCTAGATTTTAAAACTTTTTTTTAAAATTAATTTCTCCGGGATCGGAGGCCAACATGAAATTAGTATTCTATCGACATATTTTTTCAAAGTGCAAAAGAAAAAACTGTTTTTGCTCGCCCATGACTAAAATACCGGCATAATTTGCAGGTAGACATACCCAATTATTAAAAATGATGAAAATTAAAAGAAAATCGAAATATCGTGAGACAATAAACATAACACGTGAACAGCCATCTTCCGGGAACACAGACATAAACAGAGGCTGAAGAAAGTTCTGATAAGCAGGGCTTTATAGGATTTGAAACCGACAGTACCGATGTTCTTCTAATTTTCTATAATACAACATTAATAAATAAATATCATTCTCTTAATTTTTATTTTTATTAATAATCGTGCACTCTGTTGGGATTCTCTACTACTAACTTATATATATAAGTAAATATATATATATATATATATATATATATATATATATATATATATACACATACATACAGGGTGTCCATAAAATCCGCGTGCACTTCAAAAAAATTTATAACTTTATTTGTATCTGTGATAAAAAATAATCTGTAAAAAAGAATGTCATAAAGTTTCATGTACCTAGTTTTAAGTATAGTTATTGAATAATTCTTCACCACAAAATTTGCTCTGCATGTTAGACAGTTTCTAAATCAAGAATTTCTTAACAGATGGATCGGAAGGGGTGGACCATTTTATTGGCCTCTGTGTTCGCCAGCTTTGACTCAATTAGATTTTTTTCATGGGAATATGTGAAAACAATGGCAACCAAACTTAGTTCACTAGAAGATTTAAAAGCTAAAATAACTAATATGATTTCCGGCATTACTGTAAATCAGTTGGCAAATGTTTTCCCTTAACTGCAAAATTTAATAAGGATGGAAGACATGCAGAAACTTAAATAAAATTTCAATAAAACCTTAAAAAATATAGATTTACTTTTTTCTAATCCTTTTTACAGATGATCTCTATCGTAAATACAAATAAAGTTATACACTATCTATACTTTATAGACCCCCTGTATGTATGTGTGTATGTATGTATGTACGTGTGTGCCGTATAGAAAAAAATGTTAGAGAATCTACATGAAATCCAAAAGTGTATTCTTATTTAAAATTTAATTAATAAGATAATGGAGGTATTCCCAAATCTCTAAGTGCACACCTAAGGGGCTATGGAGCAGATTTTGTAAGGAGGTGTCAAGTTTTTCAGCCATAATTTGGAGAGAAAACACTGTAATTTCAATGTATTCCTTCCGCTTGACATTTCCTTTTAACATTATTTAACGTTTCTTAAGCTCTTAACTTCAGACTATGGAGGGGTGGCAAGAAACTAGGGAGGGAGTGGCAAGAAACTAGGAAAGGGTGGTTTTAGTAGTGCTCTGGAGGCATCTTTAATTTTATCTGGGTGGTTTCAGTAGCGCTCTGAACGGGAGTAATAAATATAAGATTACAGTTTTACATGTGGTAAGTGTTATATGGTAATCCAAAAGTGCTCAACATCCTAGATAGAGCAGGTGTGTTTAAACGCAGTGTTGCCCAGGAGAAAGAACTTCTGTCTCTTGTTAACTCAGTGTTGCCGGGAGCCATACTAATAGTTTTCTACTTGATAAGTGGTATATGTTAATCAAAAGTGCTCAATATCATAGATAGAGCAGGTGTGTTTACACGGCGTTGCCCGGGAATCATCAATATCCTAGATAGAGCAATCCTACATAGAGCAGGTGTTTTAAACGCCGCGTTGTTCGGGAGATAGATTTTCACTGTATTTTGTTATACTATTGTATACCAGCAAAAGTACTCTGCGTTGTTTGGGAATCTGTGTTCAATATCCTAGATAGAGCAGGTGTGTGCAATGATACAGTAGTGCAATTTTCAATGTGGTATATGCTTAATGGATAAGGGGAAGACAAGAAACTCAGTGTTGTTCGAGAATACACTAAAATAAATATAGGTTTCCTTATATTGTTAAGGGGGAAGATAAGAAATCGGTGTTGCCCGGGAATAAATTGAAACAAATATAGATTTTATTATATTTTTGAAGAGGTGGGTGGGGAAAAACTCGGTGTTGCCCGGGAGCAATAACTTTAAAACTGAAAGCTCAGGTGAATGACTAACATTATTATTATTTTTAATACATTAAAACAAGAGAGAAGAATGGGCTGGGTGGAGGTGACAGAAGGGGGGGGGGGGTGATGTGTAAAAACGGGAAAGAGAGAAAGATAGAGAGACGAACTGAGAGAGTTAGAGAGATAGGAGTTTAAATATAAAGATTTTACATACACTTTTTAGCCTCTTCTATTTTGTATAATTTGGATTATTCTCAGTGAGAATAACTCAAGATGAGAACGGTAGTCTGAATAATCCAAATTATAAATACTCATCTAAAAAATTCAGAAACACTTTTCTATTTTGTTTCTCTATATTTGTATCTACAGGATTCACCCCTGAACTAATTAAACGATCATTATGAATTTGGGAATACAGCTTCTAGGCATAAGGGTGATAAATGTGGGCTATATTTAGTTTAATTTTGTTTCATGCAAAAAGGGTAAATAGAGGGTTGGAAGCCCTTTGTGAAAATTTAGACAGCTCTGATTTTTGTGAAAATTTAACAATAGGTATTAGACATCAATTGATAAATATTCCACAAATTTCAGTTTCTTTGGGGTATTTTAAAGGAGTTTTATGGGGTATAATATGGGCTCAACCTTCTATTTGAAAATTAAAATATTTAAATTAGTATTGAATTTACTCCTTAGTCATGAGACACCAATTAAACAAAATTCCCTGAATTTCAATTTCTTCTTTTTTAAGAAGAAATTGAAATTCGGGGAATTAAATTTTACACATTTTCTAGAATAAAAATCATGTAATGGATTTTGATCAAAATTGAAATAAGGATCTTAGACTTAGGGTTTAGTAACATTATTTCTTGATTTTAATATTCGTAAGGGGACATAAAAGTGGTGCAAAATTGTTCTGTTCGGAAAATTAATTTTACTCGTCCTGGGACGGGTGTTCTTCTGTCTTTTTTATATATATACTCAGTGTTAAATATTTTGTGGTTTTTGTAATCTACCAGTTCAGTTTCATAATGATGAGACACACTTGAAACTTTTGAGTGGCTAAGCTCCCATTGGGGAGGGGGAGGAGTTAGAATTTGCTAAATTTCTTTAAAAGAATTGTATCATTTTCTGTCTTCTATCTTTGGTATGAATTAAATTAAAATCACAGCTAAAATAAAATTCAGTATGCGTGTGTGAGGAGGCTCAAAGATCCATATAAAAACTTCAAGAGGTCATGATCCCAAAATACTACAATGCATAATAAAAAAAAACGCTATGCTGAAAACTATGTGAATATTGACTAAAGTTATGGGCTTAAAAAGATTTTAATTATATACCGATTAGAGTGTTTTAAATCATCATATACAGTTTAACGTCCGTTTTACATGTTGGACAGCTTTAAGTAATTGACTTCCAAACCAACTTAACTATGGCCTTTATTTATCCTTTTCCCTCAGGTCTATTTTTATCACTTTCTCACATGTTTTCCTTGGCCTTTCCCTGAGAACTGAACCTACTACCTCAACTGTTCTACATTTGCTAACCCAAGAACGCTCATCCATTCTTTCAACATGGCCATACCATCGAAGTCTCCTGTAATGCACACATCTTATACTGTTCAGATTTAATCTTCCTCTGAGGTCATCAGAACTAAGCCTGTCTTTAAGACTAACATGACATATCCATCGTACCATTCTCGTATGATTTCTCTCCATGCAACGCATGTCCTCATCCCTCACTAGGTAGGTTTCACTTCTATACATCATCACACTGCGTACACATGCTGGATAGACTATTCCCTTGGCTGACAGTGGTAATGCTCTGCTGGTTAATAATGGCACAAGTTTCCTGAATAAAAAAAACTTCCATTTTAATTGTTCTAATCAACTTACCAAACGACCCATCTCTTACTAAGTTTCTGTCTATCATTTTCACCCTCTCACACGGCATGCAATCACACTAGCACCTATACTCAGATTAAAAAAACAAAAATTGAAGCAATGTAACTATGGTTTAAATATCACTAAAAATGTTAAGTACCGGAACTCTCTAAAGATATTAAGATAAATATGACCCTTCCTTTAAAACAATCTGCATAGGTAAGAGACGATTCCTACCAAACTTCTAGTTGTTAGTTATCAGAAGACAGATAATTTTTAGTTTTTTTATATAGATAGAAGATGATAAATATGATGTGTTTATTTATGCAGGAATACCAAGCCAAAGTCGGATACAACCATCCCTCTAACATTCCTGAAATGTCTCCTCCACCCCTCCCTTCATTCACTTGCTTTCTTTTCTCCCATCCCCTCCTTTTTCTCTCAAACTCTTTCACCTTCTCCCAATCTCCATCGTCAATTTTCTTTCATTCATCATTTCTTTTATCCACTGCTCCCTCTCTTTTCGGTCCATCAAATACCATTTCTGAAATCAATGGCCTGTAATACTCGTGCCATTTCCAATCAATCACTTCAACGCTTATTTTTAGCCGATTTGAGGTGGGGAGGGGGCAGTAGGGGTAAGAATCAATAAATACAGGTGTTTTCTCTTTGAAATTCAAATAAAATACAAACGGAAATACTTACCTTTTTATTTGGGGATCACAGACAAATTTATTTATCTATTGATTACATTGATTTAAAAAGTGCTTATCCTATATAAATTAAATATACAGCAATATAATATTAATAATATAATTCAATATCTATATCAATATGCATTTGTCTATATATATTGCACTAAAGAGATGTGAGACAGCGAAACAATGTGTTTGTGGATGACTATATAAGCCTTCCTTCTCGGGTTGGGCACTGTCGTTAGTGATATCCCTAGCTATAATGCAAATCTCTTTGTAAATAAACAAATTGAGCACTGTCAAGTAGTTGACAATGTTTATATAAAAAAGCATTGAGATATTACATGCCAACAGCACCCACCTCATTGTCAAGCTGTTAGAATCAATGACTACTAACTAGATTGTCATAGGTTCAATCCCAGCTTGGGGTGGGTGCTAATTTAGCCACAATGAACAGCTCTGATACAGAATATATCAATCTATATCAATATTATATAACAATATAAAATCCATATCAATATATAATTAATCTAAATACATAAATACAGGAAAACAAACGAATAAAAAATAAACATAAGTCAATTAAAAATACATATCACATTTACATGTCACATATATTCTCAGTTATGCAGTGTTTGTTTTTTTTACTTTATACTTTCTACGACTCTTGAGGACAGCACTTTGACTTTCTGCTATTCTATATGGCAATTTCTGCGATCTTTGAGGACGACAATTTCACAGTCAACAAATGGTACGTGACAAAGAGGTGCCTGAGGCAAAGAAATAGAAACCTTGACGAAAGAGTTGTATCTCCAAAATATGAAATTCTAGCATTGCAAGACTCTAAGGATCGTGGAAGAAAGCTGGAAGCTTTAATTAAAAAAAAAATATCGTCTTGTTATTAAATATTCAGTTTTCATTTCTTATAACCCAGTATATTACCGCATTGTTATAGCCTTCTAATAACCTAAATGATTGGCTTGGTTCGTTTTACGGCATATCAACCATCTCTGGGTTATTTAATGTCGAATAAAGTTAGGTCGGGTAATTATTTATATTCTTAGAATACATTACTCTTAAAATACATTGCTCTCAGAATACACTGCTCTTAAGGAAATTTCATAGTGAGAGTGGGAATATTACTCTTAAAGAGAATTTTAATGAAAGAGAGAGAAGCATTACTCTTAGAAAACACTACTCCAAGAAAAACATTACTCCCAGTAGAACATTACTTCTTTGAAAACATTACTATTTGACATTTGTAATCTTCTTTGTTCTCAACATGATTGACACTCAGCCACCGCCTTCTAGTATCTATTTGGGGAGAAAAATAAAAAAGGAGAAATAAGGTTTTGACTTTTTAAAGAATCAGATTGAATAATACGGTTGGGGATTAACTTATAGATACTAGGGCATGACGTGATCAGCCGATTGATCGGATCGGGCCTCTCCGACCTCCTGTCTAGCCAAAGTAAGGACCAAAGTGGAGGAATGACTTAGCCACCAGGATACCGTCCTAAGGTATCACAAGTCACCACCCATGGCCTAAAAGTGACCCTATTTATTGGGGGTTACACCTCTAAATGGGGTAGAGCGAAACCTGAATGAACTAAATAGAGAGAAATCAGATGCCAAAGAGTTGCTATATAAGCAGGTTGGGATGTTCTATTGTGTTTAGAAGGGAAAGTCAATTCACTGGGTTCTGAAGCCTTCGCTATTTTCCACACACCCCTGCCCCCAATACATCCACCTCCCAGAAAAAATTGATGCCATGGTGAAATTGCAACTCTGATTATGGGGACGAGACTAGCGCCATATTGAATTTAGTAGCAAGTGCTCATTTGTCTGACCAGTTGAACTAGAACTATCTAGATAGAGATATAAGCCAGAGAGTTGATATATAAGCAGGTTGGGATATTCTATTGTGTTTAGATAGGCAAGTTCATTCTTTGGGTTTTGATTTGTTGCTAGTCCATGAGTGAACATTTTAGTGTATAAATATTGCTTCATTCAAGCAAACTCTTTGTCAACTGAACACCAGTTGGTGTCTATACGCCAGTTATTGTCATTTTGATTCGACAAAAATAATGATGCAAATGGATGCCAACATATTGATGAACTACAACTCTTATTTTAAGAATATTTAACAATCTAATAAAAGCCTCATCTAGAATACTACCAAAGTTACCTGGCATTGCACATGTACAAAAAATTACACCAGTATTTTAGAAATTCTGTATAAACACTGAACACGATTCATCATATACCCCTCTTATTTATTTAAATATATTTATTTGCCAACACATCCTATTAAATTAACAAGGCCGCCAATGATAACTTTTCCAGATACAAACCTTTAAAAATGCATAATCAGCTGATTATAAAATATACTACATTAATTCAGTGAAATGGAATATCATTTTTTCTTTTTGAATAACTTCCATGCTTCTGTCTCAAATTAGTTTAATACTGAACAGCTCATTTAACAATATATCAATTCGATATATACAGATCATAGGGCTTTTCTTCCTTGATACGTTAAATTTATTTAATGATTTACAGGTAGTTTCATTAGTATTCTCAGTGTCAGAATATTGGTATAAAAAGAGTGACATTTTTGATGTTCAGCATTGTTGTAACCTTTGAATCCTTGTTAACACTGTTGTATCCTTCGAAAGGGGTACAATTAACAAGGTGGTAATTCAGATAGAAAAAGAATAGCCAACGCAGTATTATAATTAAGAAGGAAATATAACAGGATACAGATTTCGAAGCCACTACTAACATTTAAACAGAAGAACCGAAAGAATTCAGAATTAGTCTCTTGATCAATGAAACCGGGTTATGTTCAGTAATAAATAAAGTTTCTGTATTTCCTTCGGCGATCGTGGTTCCATTTCTAGATAAAGTCATACAAGAGATATCATGCCAAATACGTGAAAAAAGAACAACAATATAAAATTCCCTCGGTCTGTAATTTTTGGAGGTGCATATCCGATTCTTGAAAAGATCACTTAATATTGCTGTTTATCAGGATGCTCTAAACCATTTACTTATTTCATACGTTAGGGTTTGTGGACAATGAATTCATCTTACAGTATGACCTTGCCCCTACCCCACTCAGCAAAATCCACAAGACAATTTTTCAGGAAAAAGATGGTATCTGTTCTTAATTAGTCTGCAAATAGTCGAGATGTAAATCCAATTGAAAAGTTGTTGGGAATCTTCAAGAGGAGATTAAGAAAATGTTATCCATCAAATCTGGAAGAATTGAAGCGTGTCATTACTGAAGTATTGGTATAGTGTCATTGGAGACTTGTTTTGATGTAATCAATTCATGATCGACTAGAAGTCTTAAGTAATTTTTATTATATATTTTTAGTATCGCCTATACTGAAGATTGAACCTCCAATCTCCAGAAGACTGTCACTCAGAATTGATTATCACTTTTCACTTTATCCATTACACCATGGGTCCATGCATGGTTGAAGGTTCAATCCTCACTACAAGCTATACTAAGAAGTATAATAAAAATTACTTTAGACTTATGTCCGGTCATGGCTGACAGAACGAGAACAATCTACTCTCGTGGATTTAATTAAAGATTCAGTTCGAAATTCTGTACAGATTCCTGAGTTTGATAAGACGCACCTGAAGAATGTCAAAGATTACATTGGCCGAAACGTTGTGAAAATAACATCCAAGATGAGAACAATAGTTCATATAATTCAAATTATATTAAAAAAAGTATATAAGTATATAAGTATATATATATATATATACGTATATAAGTATATAAGCATATATACGTATATAAGTATATATAAATAAGATATAGAAAAAAAAAGATATTTAAGACCTCCGGCATAAGATATTTAAAATTGTTTCATAATTGAATCATAATTCAATAATTGAATAATTATAATAATAATATATTGAATAATCATAATAATAATTGAATAACATAATTGAATGATAAAATATTTTAAAATATAAGATATTTTAAAAAATAGATAAGTATATAAGGTATATAAGTATATATTCAAAAGTATATGAACAATAGTTTATATAATCCAAATTATCAATCCTTATCTAAAAAATTCTGAAACGTAAAATAATTTTTACTACCAACTAATTTTAAGCAAAGTCAGAAAAAAATATTAATTTTACATTTTTCTGAAAAATTAATAACCTCATTTATTTAGTGAGCTTCAGATTAAATATTCTATCAATACACCACTGTTATTGAAGAACTATTAGATAGTGCAATGAACAAAGAAGTTTTTATTTTTGTTACTGATTGGTCAACACTCATCAAGACTCGAGGATAAGGGTCAAAGAGATAGTCAAGTTGGACAATGAACACCACCATGAGACAATTGGAAACAACAGGCGGAATAGGAAAAATTTGATTATCCAAGAGAACGCCTCAACAAGTATTTGTTAACATTGGACTTGAAAACGACCATGTTGTAGTCAGTTTTACAGATGGGATGTTCTTGGAAAGAAACTTTGTTCATGGATGTTCAGTTTGTTTTTTGGCATACAGAGAGAGAGAGAGAGAAAGGAAAGTTCTTTGCTTTTTTTGTAGCTAGACGAGTTCTTGCTGTAAATGTTTTAAAAAGGAGAACCAGGGATTGGAGCTTTGTCGAGAACCTACTATGGACATAGCGATAGAGCTGTGAGAAACTAGCAACATCTCTTCTGTGTGAAAATGCTGTAGGGAAGAGAAGAGATCATGACCCACTAGATTGTGAATCGGTTTTGTACTTCGTCAAGGCAAGAAAGAGTGCTCTGAGTAGCACCTTCCCAGATATGACAGCATCTTTTGACGTATCTGGCTCTTATATAGGTAGAGGATACAATAGAAATAAAAATTGATAATAAAAGAAAGTGAAATCAAAAAACGTACACGAGCGATGGTTTTGTGGAAGAGAACGTGGGGAGGGGGTGCTAATGAATCTCTGATTTCAGTAAATCAACAACGAGAAAATGCGATAAGTACGTCTGAAAGCTGAACGGTGGGTGTACTTCGGACTTAATTAACGACCCCGAAGATCAAGTAGTGGCGATCAAGGCATTGAAATATATTTGTCTTACTCGAGTGATTGATAATCTCCTAATAATAAACGAGGTAGCAACATGTGATCATCTGGGGCCAAAACGACAGATTTATTGATTTTTTTAAATAGAAAAAAGGGCAATGGAAAGGGATAAAAAGATGGGAAAGAGAGAGGGAGAAGTGGAAGGTGGAAGAGAGAGAAAAGGGGAAGAAATAGAGAAAAGGAGAGAAAGAGTCTGTGAGGAGATGGGAGAGAGAGAAAGAGAGTGGAGATTAGAGAGAAGGGGGAGAAATGAAAAGAGAGAAGGGGAAAGAGATAAAAAAGAAAGAAGGGAGAAGAAATAAAAAGAGAGAAGGGAAAGAGGTAAAAAGAGAGAAGAGTGAAGAGGTAAAAAAGAGAGATAGAGAAAGAGAGAGAGAGAGAGGGGTGGAGATGGTAGAGAGAAAGAGAAATAATTAAAAAAAGATACCAACAATGAGAAATGAAGACAGATAAATGGAGAAAGGGAGAAAGTGAGGTACATGGAGGTAGTGGGAAAGAGAACGGGGAGGAGGGAGCAGACAATAGAGGATCAGAGAGAAAGGGCAGGAGAAAGAAATAAAAGAGACAAAACAAGAGGCAATGAGAGACATTAAAAAATCAGAAAGTAAAAAAAAAGTACCTGCACTGTCCAAGTCATTTATGTTTTATTTTCTAAATCGATCCAAAGTTGCAGGAGATCAAAAGTTGTGTAGGTGTGTTGACAAAAGGAAATTGATTGTTATTGATATCTGTTCAATCTGACGGCCGATCAGACTTCTTTTTTTTCATTTTTAGAACAGCAAAATGAAAGAGATCAATTCTCTGGCAGGGAGGGGGAGAGAGACAGAGAGAAGGATGGAGGGTGAGAGAGAAAAAGAGAGGGGGTAGAGAGGGTAGAGGGAAAAAGAGAAGTGAACTTCAATGTCATGGCAAATGTCAATACCATATCACTTCTAATTTGTACAGACGTATATCAGACAGTATTTTTAACAAGATACTTTTGACATCACTCGAAATTAGAGGTTACTGTAACAGCCAAGGAATCTAATACATGGACCACGGCAAGTCTATCAGACCATTAAGATAAATATATGTTGGCTCCCTCACCAACATGCTTAAACATAGTGACACTGGTGTGAGAAAGAAACAAATTCATTGCAATCTTTGCAATCTAGTGGGGGGTGATTTCTTCTCTTCCCTATGGCCCCTTTCTCACTGAAGAGATGTTGCCCTCTTCTCTTTACCCTATCGTAAAATTCATGGTAGGTGTTCAACAAAACTCCAAGCTCTGATTCCTCTTGTAAAACATGCACAACAAGAACTTGTATAGCTACAATCATAGCAAAGAACTTTTCGCCTCTCTCTCTCTCTCTCTCTCTCTCTCTCTCTACCTGAAACCAAACAGAACTTCCATGAACAAAGTTTCTTTCCTAGAAGATCCCAACTGTGGAACAAAATACCACAAGACTACTTCCCAACCGACTACAAGTTGGTCGTCTTCAAGTCCAATGTTAACAAGTACTTGTTGAGCTGTCCTCTTGGATAATCAAATTCTGGCCATTCCAGCCATCGTTTTCAATCCTCTCATGGTATTGTTCATCATCCAACTGACAATCTAATTAACCCTTATCCTCGAGTGGTCTCCGATCCTTCATAAGCGGTGCCCCATTAGTAATTACAAAAGAAAGATTAAAGTATGAAGGAATTAAAAAAAAAAAGAAAAAAAAAGTATTTTAGAGAAATAGATGTGTAGGTAGAGAATTTGTAACCTTAATTATATATAGACTCCCTAAACTATATATAGGCACCCTCGGTTATATATTAGCTCTCTCATCTATATGTTGGCTTACTTTTTCTTTTTTTAATGAAAATTGCTCCATACAAGGTATGAAGCCACTTGATGTAAGGAGCTAAAAAAAATACTACTTCAAGGTCAAAAACATCCAATGATAAGATGGATGGATAGATTTCGACTCAGAAAACAGCAATTCTTCCTTCTTTGTCAGAAACATCGCACATGGAATATGAGGACTAGAGGACAAAATAAGCGAAACAAGAGTTATGAGGCTGCTGAAAGTAAACCCAAGGTCCACTTTCTACTCTCCTTCTAAGAGGGTAGAGGGAAAAATACTAATCTCTATATAGTCACCCTCATTTGTATATAGACTCGCTAAACAATATATAGACTCCTTAAACTATATATAGGCTCCCTAATTTATATCTTGGCTCACTAATCTCTATATGGTCACTCTCATTTATATATAGGCACCCTAAACTATATACAGGTAACCTAACTTATGTATATGTACATATGTATATTTACCTTCAGATATATATTGACTCCCTTATCAATATATTGGACCCCACATCTAAACAGAGGTTACATATTTATATATTGGGACTTTTATCTAAATATTGGCACCATCATCTAAGTGTTGACACACATAACTATATTTTAATAGGCATAACTGAACACTGCTCTATACATCTAATAAACATGACTTTCTTGCTCTCTTTCTTTCCCCTTGTTTCTGCCTCTCTTTGTCTCTCCCCATCTAGTTTTTCTTGTTTTTAATTTTAATCTACACCAATAATTTTGAATTAAATCATAGATTGTTCATGGGTTCTTTAAATCTAAAAATAATTTTGATTTACTCTATCAAAATATTAGTTAAGTAAAAACAAATCGATTATGTTCAGATTTGAATTATGTTAAGTATAAACAGATTTGGTTTCTCCACATGTAAATTATTTCAAATCATAAAAATCTGCAGTTATGAACACAAGTTCTTTCCTCTATTGAAAACGACCGTCCGACATGCAAAACATCTGATACGCTTTGAAGCTGGTAAGTTTTCATCTCTATTGTTACAAAACTATCATCGTTTTCTGTACCGTTATAATTTTAGGTACAATATAATAATCCAATACAATAATTGGATATAATAATCTAATATAATAATATGCTAAGTGTGTTTGTTCATTTATATACT
Organism: Sepiola atlantica; assembly: GCA_963556195.1. Lineage (NCBI taxonomy): Eukaryota > Metazoa > Mollusca > Cephalopoda > Sepiida > Sepiolidae > Sepiola > Sepiola atlantica. Next base: position 86,822,602 of record OY744522.1, on the reverse strand, counting down.
GTATAAAATTGCGACATTTTTTTGCACCTTCAGAAGCGTTGCTAAGAACTCACATATTGTATTACAATAAACACTGCATTCTTATCAGTATTTTTGCACCTCTATTCTTTATTTAGCAGTGTATACCACTTGAAGTGGCTGCGGAGAATCTGAGAGGATGGAAAGACCAAAATATAATAGCACTATACAGACCTCGACTAGAAGTGAACAAAGAGTATTGAATTATTGAGAAAACAGTGTTGTTCACATTCCACATGCAAGATACACCAAATGAATTACAATAATAACAGAATGGAACACATAGTACTGGAATATCTGTGGAGATTTGCTGTTTCCCAGATTCCAGGGAAAACCACCAGTTATCATCAGCAAGAAATCACTGGGAATGACTAGTATGAGAACTCTAATCATCATATTCGGTTTAATGTCTGTTTTACATGCTGGCATGTGTTGGACGACTTTTAGAAATTGACTTCAAAACTAACCTATCTCTGTCCAGTTCTTTGTTAACCCCGCTTTCTCTCAAATACAGCCTTATCACTTTTTTTTTGTGGCCTTTCCATGCATTAACTGTTCTACAATTTATTACCCAGTAACTCTCTTTCATTCTTTCAATGAGACCAAACTAACGAAGTCTCCTGTTCTGCACACATCTTCCTATACTGTTAAGATTTAATCTGCCTCTAAGGTCATCAGATCTAAACCTGCCTTTAAGACTCACATTACACATCTATCATATCATTCTCATATCATTTCTCTCCATGCAACATGTCCTCAGCTCTTACTCACCAGGTTTCACTTTCATACATCATCACACTGCATACACATACCTGATAGATTGATAGATGGATGAAGAATATAGTGAAAAATAAAGCAAACCTTTTTTTCCTTGGTGAAATGCAAGTTGTTTTATTGCAAAATTCCTCTTTTTTTATTAAATGCCCCTGTAATCGTAACCATAAGAATGAAATAAATCCTCTCCCAACCTGATCCTGCTTTCTTAACTGTTCTACATCTACTAACTTAACTCTTCTTTTAATGTGACCAAACCAACGAAGTCTCCTGCTCTAGACACATCTTCCTATACTGTCCAGATTTAATATTTTTCTGTGGTCACCAAATCTAAGTCTACCTTTAAGACTCACATTACACATCCATCGTATCATTCTCATATCATTTCTCTCCATTCAACACATATCCTCAACCCTCACTGGTCAGGTTTCACCTCCATACATATTCATAACGTGTACACATATCTGATAGACTCTTGATTTGGTTGACAAATGAGTACTAACAATATACTTAGCCAGACTTTGGAGCAAAGAAACAAATGTGATATCAGTTGTAATCAGTTTTAAATCCCCCCTTAGAAGCTTGAGAGTTACTTGAAGAGAATTGGAATACTATAAAAATAAATCATTTTTATGAAGATCTGCACGACAGTTTCTTTTTATGTCTTCAAAAGATGATCAGCAACTCTTGTCATACTTTGAAATTTTAATGGAGACCCTTCTACAATGACTCTCATTCAGAACAATTGATCTCTGAAATCTTAAATCAATCTGTTGTCATTACCAGCCAGTTTCTGGTCGGCATAGATCACAACAAACTGCCCAGAACTGTTGTTGCAGTTGCAGATTTGTAGCTGGTCCTCGGCTTGCAAGGCCACTAGGGTAATTTTATATCGACTAGCACCAGGTATTCTAAAATGGTCACCTATTTACCTCCGACCCATCCAACTAGCTGCTAAATGCCACTCCTTCACTGTAGAGGTCCTTAGATAATGGAAGATTTTCTACTCATACAGTTTTTTTTCCTCAGACCACTTGCCTTTGGAATTTGCTTCCTGTTTCCCCAACAGTACCAACATGGAGAAATTTGAATGTAATATGAACAAGCATATTGCTGCCCAACTCCCACCCAGGTTGCCCCCTGTAAATCTGACCCCTACCACAGTAGCCCCTTATGCTTCAGTGATAATATGCCTTGTTTGGGGTGAATAAAAGTTATTAAAAAAAAAATACCGACCAGGCTTAATGTCACTTTATTTCTGTGATCTTACAGGAACCAGTGTGTCAATGGAATGGTAGCCATATTTAATAGGTATTGGTATTTTTGTGTAATTAATATACTGCAAAAATAATCTGTCTTAAGTTCTAAAGACTTGATGTAAGGTACAAGATATTAACCAGTTCATGAAAGTTGTTGTCGATGATGATGATGATGATGATGATGATGATGATGATGATGATGATGATGATGATGATGATGCTGTGTTTTATCGCATACTTTGAATCTCCCCACATTCTCTCTTTTTTGTTTTCCAATTTAATGCAAAATGACTCAAATGGCTTCTAAACTGCTTGTAATTTAGACAATTTCCCGCTCTTTCATTAAGATTTTAATGACTCAACTAACTCGTTTGGCATGGAAGGGAATTAAAACAGGAACCGATATTCTAAAGATACGTCCATACAATCTGAGTTTTTATCGATGAAAATGTTATTTAAAACATAAGAATGACATACTGACAAAAATGCTATTTAAAACTTAAGCATGACAGACCGACGCACGGACAGTGCCTCTTATAGAGAGGCTTAGAGGCATTTAAAAGTAAGATACATCTATTCAATTTGTGCATTTAGAAATTAAAATACTATTTCAAACTGAAGCATGACAGACCAACCGCTGGACAAATTCTCTGTTAAGACTCATAATTAAAAAAAAATGGCTGCCAATGGTTGCTTTTCGAAAGGAAAAGTACAGAAACAAATGCGTGCATGACTAGAAACCTGTGTCAAAATGGAGGCTACTTATTTTTCTCTCCTTCTCTTCTCTTTTTAGACTATTTCAGTTATTTGTATTTTCTTTGAATCATTTATGCAAACTGCCAAAGGCGCAGATACGATGTAGTTTTTCTCTTCACCAGTAATTAGTCATGTGTAATAGAAATATAATGGGGGAGATTGAAAGTTGGCAAATGGCCACTTATACAGACAACAGAATTGGAAAACCAAGTTCAAATCCGGTCAGATCAGGAAAGATATGAACATTCAATTCCTGTCCTACCCTCACAGTGATGGATAAAATAACAAATTTGTGTTTAATGAAGTGTATACAATGAATTGTTTACAATAGGTTATTGTTTTTCAGCATTTAATAACCCAAAAAGAGTCGATGTGTGGTTATAAGTAAATTTGTATGAATCAGCATTGTACGATTTTTTTGACCCACTTGATTCTGTGGTTTGCATTGGTTTCCCCGAATCTTTCTAGAATCAGGTACTTACAGGAGAGACCACGTGAAGGTTGCCAACATCCATGAGTGGAAGTGGTGCTATGGAACAGACTGGATTCGAACTTGACACTCAGATCGTCAGTTTGCCTTGTTATCCACTTTACTATAGTCGCCTCTCGATATGTGGCGAAACATACAAACAAAAACAAGCAATAAATCATTTACAATAAATATTGTGCTTCAGTATTGAATAACCCCAAAAAGGTTGATATGCCGGGAAACGAAGAAATGGAATAAATCCAAGATATTGTGTGTTGGCGTTAACCCGAAAATTGTCAATATGCTATAAAAATAAAAACACACACAAACAAATCTATGAAGCATTTACAATAGTTTTTGTGTTTTGGCATTGAATAAATGTAAAAGGGCTGATATGCCATAATACAGACATATCTAACCAATTAACAAATCGTGATGCACACGTATTATGTTCTGACATTAACCCCCAAAATGTTGACATGCCATAAAACAGACAAGCCAAACCAACCAAAAAGCGTTTACAATTGGATGTTGCGTTTTGGTATTAAATCAGTGCAAATGGCGCGATTTGCTGTAAAACAAACATCATAAAACGAGAAATATGATATTTGTGATAGCGAAATAAGTTGCGATGTAACAATTACCATATCATATACAAAGGCTGTCATATTGTCTTCGAAGCATACATGGACACGCACTTATCAGAATTGCATTTCATTAAAAAACGCAATAAGCTTACAAATAAATTGATTATTTACTAACGTATATATTTGACAGAAAAAAAAAATCCTTGCCAAAGTGTGCACGAATATTCATAGTCATATGAATTAACGTCTGAATCCAGTGAAGTTAAAACCCCCAAAAAATAATAATAAAGAGAGAAAGAAAATTGGAAAGTTTTTTAAAAAACGTATAAATCGGTATAGAAAGAAAAAAAAAGTTTTCTTTCTCAATTTCCCATAATACTTAAAATAGATATATACATATATATATATATATATATATATATATATATATATATATATATATAGAGAGAGAGAGAGAGAGAGAGGGATAGAAGAAAAAGAGCGATAAATATGCGACGATTGTCCAAATTTATTTCAAATTTCAATTGTTCAATGCAAGGTGTATTCAGTAATAAACTAGTGTTTATTATTCTTTCCTTAAGCCAAGGCTTTTCAAAGATCGATGTCTTATCATCAGAGGAGAAATACAGATGGATAAGTTGGCTTTCGAAAAAAACAAAGTTCAAATATTTGAAAAATATGAAAAATATTATTAAAAAACGCAGTGAAAAAAGAAAAGTTTCGTAAAAAAGATATGCGGTTTGTTCGGGTGGTAAATTTCTGTTGAAAGGAAGTCCGATGAATTGTAGAACGCGGAAAAATATTTGCGTAGGAGCAGTGTGGAGAAAAGTGTTCAAAATTATAAGTAAATCCAAACGCACTTAAAAGGAATTGAAAGGAGAAAAGCTGGCCATTATTGAAATACTTCCTGGACCAAAAAAGGCAAATGACTTCTCGTTCAAAGAGGGTCTAAATCCAAATGAAACAAAAAAGGTTAAAACTTGGGGTTAGGGGAAGGAGGGTTTAAAGCGCGAGGGGTCGTGAGGTTCGGATTTGTTTAAATAGCCGCTGCAGGGGTTGGGAAGAAGGAGAAAGAAAGAAAAAAGGGTTGGATAGGGGGAGGAGGTTAAAGTGAAAGGGGGATTGAGGGTATGGGCGGGCGATATAGTCAAGGTTAAGAGATAGGTTTTTGAGGGTAGGATTAATCTGAAGCAGGGAGGAATGGTCTAGAAAAGTTGTATAAAAATGAATTTAGGGATTGGCGGAGTAAACTCGAAAGAATAGAGTTTGCCGATTCTAAAAATAGAATTCCAATGAGTGAACTTCTAACATTTCAAAGGTAACAAGTAAGGCGACTAAAGGCAAAGTAATTGCAGTTACTAGCTAGGGTTTCTAGGGATTTAAAAAGGGTTAAACAGATTAGTTAAAAGCATGGTAAAATAAGTAGAGGTAAGTGGGAGAGTGAATGATTAAAAAATTAAAAGGAACTAGAGAATAGTTAATTAAAAAATTTATTTTAAAACCAAATTAAGGGTTAGTTGAATAATTAGAAGAGAAATTAAATGACAAAGGAGAAAAAAGGAGAAAAGAGAAAAGAAATTAAGGGATAAGTTTAGTAATATTAAAGATCAAGCCTGTCCTACTCAGTTATATTAAAAATTTAGGAGAGAGGAACAGTTTAAGCGATAAGAATAGATTGTTTGAAACAATTTGTTTCGATTATAAGTAATAAGGGGTGGAATTGGGTTAGTTCAATTAAAACTTAAGTGCAGTGTCAGTGTTATAATCTATAGTTTAAATGGTGAGTGAGCAGTAACAAGGCAACAGTTAGCAATTACAATATTAAATTAGATTTATAAGGGAAGCTTGCAAGAGGCTTCACAGTAGTTTAAAAACATGATTAGAAGGGATGGGGGTAAAATTGGTCAAAAATAAGATAAGGTGAGTAAAAGAGAGAAGACCGATAGGAAATGGCTTGCGAGTAGTTAGAGGGATTAGGGTTATTCAAGGCAGGCCAAAGTATGTAGTCATGCAACTAGCCTGAATCAATCAATTAGTTAAAAAATTTTCTGGGGGGGTTGGAGACTATTAAGGGGATAGGGTAGAAATTCTAGTAACAACTGAATTAATATAAGTGTTATGGGCCAGGGTTGGATTGAAATTAAGTAAACTTACATTTTAATGCTAGTGTGTTAGAGATCTAATAAGAATTACAGGGGGATGTATATGGACCCAATTGGAGGGGAAATCGAAGATCGTAGTTAAAAAGAGACAAAAAGAATTTACGGGGGAAAAATGTTGCCATTAGGAGGAGGCCAATATAAGGACGATATAGTGGATGCATGGGAGATAATAAGGAAGTGAGATTAAGAGGCCGTGGAGGAGTTTGTGGGTAAGTTTACGGACAGAAGGAAAAATAATAAATAATAAATATAAGAAGTTAGGAGTAGAGCTGAAGTAAAAAGAATAGTAGGAGCTATATTGCAGAGGAGGGATAAATGTCTATATATTAGATATGTTAATGATCGGTGGGTAGTAGGAGGAATAATGTTAGTTCAATTAACGATAGGTGTTATGGGTAGATATAGTTATTAGGTGCAATGGGGAGGAGAAAAAATTTTTTGGAAGGTTAATTGGTGAGATTAGGGGCGTTAATAATAGAAGTTACAAGATAACCCAGGGATATAGTTTAGAGATTTGTCAGATGCTAAAAAAGGTGGGGAGTTATTGGCTGGGAGGAGGAGTGTCAGAGGGAGTAATGAAATTAATGTATTTAAATTTTCACTTGTGCCTGCAATTTGAAATAAGTTCATTTTTAGAGTTAATAACATTTAAGTTCTTGGGTGCAGTAGCTATCATATAAGTTTCCAAGGTACATAGTTGGCAGAAGACAGAACCAGGAGTGTATGAGTTAGACTTTTTTTTAATATAGACCAACTTAGGGAGTAGAGAATCTTTTTGATGTTAAAGCTTTTTATTAGGTTGGATAGAGAAGTGCTAGTGGTATTATTATTATTGTGTTTAAAAGAGTAGATATGGTTAGAGATTCTACTCTTAATGGGGAAAGCACTAGCACCAATATAGGTATGTATTTTGTGGGGGGTTGTTGTTATATTATTTGTGTTGTTTATAGTATTGGGGATGCTTACGGTTTGTATGCTCGGATTCTGATCGAAATTTAAGTTAGGATTATTGGTTGGGGAAGAAAACATTTAAAGGTTTATTAATTCAATAGTCCCTTCAATTTCAAATAGAATTTCAAGACTTTCAGCTAATAAACCCATCTTCGAACAAAATTTTAGCTTTTATAATAATGCACTCCTTAACTCGGGATACACTGATAAAATTAAATAGTTTTTATTCCCCAAAATAAAGTTCCATGTAAATTTGGTCTTTATGGGGTGGGGTGGGGTGGGTGGGGGCTTAAATAATATTAAAAAAGAAAAACAAAATTGGCTGTTTGTGTATGTAAACCCGGTTGTGAAATATGGCAGTTCAAAATAAAATGACAGGAAAACTTTATGAAATACTAACCTGTTATTGAAAAATATTAGCGTACACCGAAAATTATAGAAATGATCAAGTATTTTTATTTAAGAAATGAAACTAATATGTGTAGTTCTCAAACGACACCATTGTTAGCCATTCAAGGGAGGTAAAAATCAAACTTTTTTATTTTCACTTAAACCTTCTACGATAAAGATGGCACATGGCGTCACTCCATTGTAAACTCGTTTATTTTATACATACATTCATTTTATTTTTTATTAAAATTCTACACGCCATTTTCCATAATTTTCGGTGGATGCTAATATTTTTCAATAATAAGTAAGTATTTCATAAATGTTTCCTGTCATTTTATTTTTAATTGTCATATTTCACAACCGGGTTAAGATACACAAGCACCCGAAATTGCTACTCAAGGTTGGGGTGGGGGAGCTAAATGGTTTCCAAATTTTTTCAATACATGAAAATTTGCCTCAAATTTTAATGTGATATTAGTCGCAGGGTTAAATCATCTGGATATTGGTTTTAAAAAAGGACATTTTATTATTTAACTATTATTTGTTATTGTTTTTTAATTCAATGATGATTTTGATTTTAATATAACAAATAATTCTGTTTTGCAATATTGTTTTATTTCCAGGACAAATATGTAGCATTTGTGTTCAAATGTTCGCATTTTTTAGGGGGATTGACTTGATTTTCAACAAGCTGCGGCTTATTTCTAATTTTAAAATAAAACGGCAAATTAATTCCTTCTTTTTTTCCCTTTATTTACCGTCACATTTAAAAGATAAATAAAGTTGTATCGCAATTACCAAAATGTTAATGTGTATTTATCTATATGAATGAATGAGAACGATTTTGTTTCATGTTTACAACAAAGTTATGAATGAAATGTTTATTATTTTAAATTAATGTTTCAAGTAACAAACTTTGCGAAGCGATAGCAAAGCCAGCTAGTATTCTATATAACCAAATTAGTGAGCACGCAGAGAGACGATCAGTTGAGACAGGCCGATGAAAGACAACCAGAGAAGTGAATGTAGGTCTCCATCCCCACCCCCTACTAATGCCGGCGGGTGTTGATCAAACACTAGTTAAGATGATAAAGTTTAGTTAATTAATCTTTCTATTTGCATTTTCGAGCAAGGTCACAAACAAATGGAAATCTTGATTGGCTTTGTACCATTTTTAGCTGATGTGATTGTAATGCTTGTAAATTGTATATGTTTGTACTGTCCATTCATTATGTAAAACAAAATATAAACATATCCATTCATAAAAATGGACTTGTTTTAGTTTGTAGATGTCATCATTGATTCCAGTAGTAATTACCAAAGGCTAGAAACACACATAAATGCAATACCTCAACAAGAGCAGGTCACACACATACAGATCAGCACTTAAATGTTCAGAAGAAAACTAGCAACAGAAGCAGTATATAAAACGTACACATAGATGCAACACCCCAACAAGAGAGTGTGACACACACACACACACACACACAGATCAGCACTTCAACATTCAGAAGAAAAGTAGTTAAATGCAACTAAAACCAACTAACAACTTAAAATATCCAAGACCAACAACTAGACAACAAAGATTCTAACTACGTACATAGTTCCATATCAAATGTATTCGAGAAGGGATGCTATGTTACATCTGGGGTCAACAACTTAAACCATGAAGGTCTGGGCATTTTTGGTGTACCTGAAGAAATGTATCAACAAAAGACTGGTAGCAAGATTGTAATGACCAAAATCATTAATATCTTAATATGTATAAAGTCAGCTTCCTCCCACCTATATAGGTACTCGATAATTTCAGCGACAAAAGTCACATACATAAATCTGTTCCGTTAGTGATTTCTGCCACAGAATAGCCTACGTTGTTATAATTTTTTTTTTAACTCTTGATCGATTTCTTTGATTTTACTAGTTAGTCCTAATCAATTTTTCGGGGGAGGGGGCGGATTCAGAAGTAGTTGGAGGAGAACTTACCCTCTATCTCTTAAGTCCTCCCACTTCACTCAGATTCACCAGGAAACAAATTAAATAATACACATAAATCAGTATGCATCGGTTCGTCTTAGTTTCACTATTAGTTTTCCGCTACTTACGGAACACCATACTGGATAAAATAATTCAGCTATAGCTAAAAGCAAAACACGATTATTGCAATAATTATAGTCGATATATAAATACAAATACAATACTTATGGATTTCACAAATCTGATTCTAAAATAGTTCTGTCCTCGCACAACTTATTTTCATAGCACTCTCAGTCTTCCATACTAACAACAATAACAACACTACTACATTTGCTTACAGTTTCTTTGCTGTATAACCACACTGCATTAATATCTGAAATGAATATCGATGCTTATATGCCATACTTTTATCTTAGATTATTTCCACGTAATGTACGATTATTGTTGTTTGTTGTTCATTCATAACAGCTGTTTGAACAAGGAGAGTTTCTTGAATAATCTCTTTTTCCTACTGACCTATTTTAGCGATTTGCGAAATATCAACTCTCTCTAGACGATTTTGTATGCCCCAGACGCATAAACTAAGTGTGCAATTCCTTTCACGGATGAGGTTTTCTCATTTTCTAAATGAATAAATGCGAAATATTTTTCTATTTATCCTAACTATGTTTATATCAAAATACGTTACGTTTACTTAATTCAACTATACATTTAAATATTTTCAAATACATTAAATATAGCCAACAGAATGCTGCGTAAACACATTCATTCCGATGCTTCATTAGCATAATAATTTTATAATCACCTTCTAATAAATTAATATTCTAAACAATTCATTTCTATTTTCTCTTTACAGTGTTCTTATATATATTCAAAAGTTTTGTTAATATTAATGTTGTTATTATAAGTAGTAGTAATATTAATTGCAACGATTTTATGAAGAACGTTGACCGTTCAAAATGATTGTTTTGAAATTCGAATGACTTCCGGTCACATTTTAAGCATGCATGTGTTTACACGAACCAACAACTTAGATTTCCTGGAATAATTTAGTTTTAAAAATTACACTCCGCATTGAACGCAATAACTAGATATATATTTTATCTTTAAAACTAAATTTGTTTTAACGACAGCTATTGAATATGATTATTTTTGCTATAATAAAGAAAAAAGAAAACTACCCCACCCCCTCAGCTTTTTAAATAATAAAAAAAAATAGATTCATATTTTTTTTAAACTTAATTTTTTCTGTCTTCTAAATGAATAAATGCGAAAGTTTTTTTTTCACTTATCCAAACTATATTTACATCAAAACACCAATTAATTGGGGATGGGTATAGTTAAAACAATGTTTTTACTCAGAGACTTTCATACTTTTAATAACAAACTTTTATAAATTTGTAGATTAACACCCTCAGCTAAGTTTAAACAATGTGATTCTACTTTTTAGCGCTATTCTAACTTATTAGGACATTAACTAATATATTTTTAACACTAACCATAAGTCTGACTGACAAGATCGTAAAAGCATACATAATCGCCGAAAAGAGTGGACCCTGCACCCCCCCCCCCAAATAACGCACAGAATTTATCTCCAATAGCAAAAAAAAAAAAAAATGGTTAACTGCCATAAAACCCTAGAATGGCCTGGATATGGAGGATCATTTTAAGTTTAATTTGTATGTGACAGTGATGTCCATCTCTAAATTCTACAATATTTTTTGTTGTTTTCTACTGCCGCCAGGGTTTTCTGGGTATCCACACGTAATCGCCTAAAAAGTAAAATCGTATTTGAGGGGGGGTGAGGGGGGCTGAGGGTGTTTATCTAAAATAATACCAAAACTTTCAATATTTTTTTTATTTATATATAAAAAATAAGGTATTTAATTATTTAGATAATTTTAAAGAAGCTATTTATTTAATTCTCAAGCAAAAAAAAGTAACAACTAAACTCAATTGCTTAAAATGAAAATAAAAAAGGGACGTACAGTTAAAAAATAAAATATGGGTAAATTTGCTGATTAACACTCTCCGCCCCCCCCCTAAAATATTCTGCTTTTTTAGGCGATTACCTGTGAACACCGTGGAAAATGGAAAGATGGAAAACATATTTTAGAATTTAGAGTGATGGATCAGTTTCATATATATTTCACCTAAATTGTGCATTATTCTGTGTTATTTTTTTTTCGTGGGGAAGGGGTCCACTCATTTAGGCGATTACGTTCCAGTCGGACTTAGGGTTAGTGTTACAAATATATTAGTTAACTATACCCTCCCCCAATTAATTGCTGTCCGGATGGCAGGTAGGTTTTGCTCATATTATTATATATTTAAGCTTCCCCAAAACATAAGGGTTCGATTCCATTGAAGGCTGATTTTTTTCAGCTATCCCCCAAAATTCTTAGAGTTATCAGGAGGATAATATTTTTGTTGTTGTTGGGGGGGGGGGGTATTATTTATTCAATTTAAAAAAAGTTTTTCGTATCATTTATACACTAAGACAGGTGTTACATTAACGCTTACTGTGTTCACTTTCGGTTTTAAGTTGTTTACCATTAACGAAAACATAGCCGAATATGGTGTCCAGGGGTGGGAGCAGCATTTTCTTGGGTTCCTCAATTTCTCAGGGTATATTCCCCTATTATATATATATATATATATATTATTTGTCTCCCCCCCCCCCAAAAAAAAATCTAGACTGAGCACTGTAGTGAATAGTATTAACACAGCCGTCATCGTAGCTCTAATACACGTTCCATTAGCAGTCGAACACTTTCTTGACGGCTGCCTTTAATAGTTTAATTTCTCGCTGATTTGTTGGGTTGTTTATTGTGGCCGCATGGGTTAGAGCGTTGGATCGCAGGACTCGAACCCCGGAACATGAGTCATGTTCTGGGGTTCGAGTCCTGCAATCAGTATGAATAACCATCTCTACACTGACGATTCCCGTAAGATAAGAACAAATATTTATATATATATATATATATATATATATATTTGGATAAGGAGATGATCGATATTGTAGATAGAGCATTAATATAGGAAAATTTAATTTTCTCTCTCTCAAATATATATATATATATATATATATATATATATATATATATATACAGGGAGTTACCAAATTTAGTATTTCTTTTTAATTGGTAAATAGTTTTTATTTAATCCAAAAGTACTCAATAGTCTGAAGAGTAGAGTAATTATAGTGATAATAATATTATTACAGTTTCGATGGACATGTAAAGATTTCAACTTGTGGCCTCATCAAAGTCAACTCTTTTACTAAACAATTAAATCCAATTGTGGTATTAATTTTGTATAAATTTTTTACAATATCATGAGGTTCTGCACATTCATAACAACAACAGTGGTGTTTTACTTTATTTATAATTGGAAGAATAAAAATGGTAACATGAGTTTCGGAGAACGGAAAGACACAAGGGTCCACATTAGTTCCGCGGCAATGACATGTGTACCTGTAAGTTGTATATAAAACAAAACAAATATTTATCTGTTTCGAAATTTTTTAGATGAGGATTGATAATTTCTATTATTCAGACTGCTGTTCTCATCTTGGATGTTATTCTCACAACGTTTTCGCCGAGTTCAACAAGATGCACCTACATCGGCCAAACGTTGTGAGAATATCCAAATAATCCAAATATTTATCTACATCGTCTCTGTTTTTGTTCCTCCAAATTGGGCGGAGTGTTGAAGAGACGATGGATTTTTTGTAAATGGAACGTACTGTTGAAAGACGCTGGGTCTCCCACAGTAAAATGAACTTGTGTTATATCCTATCTGTAGCAAATACCTGATAGTACATAAACAATATCTATCAATGACAAAATCTGTTTTGAATGAAATATAACTCAGTCAGGGATACGTTCTCGACAATCAGTCTGGCAGAAACTGGGCCATTTCGGTGGCCTTTTATCTGCCGGGCTGAAGTTTTGGTTCACCCTCCCTTTTTGGGGTGGAGTTAGTTTATTTCTAACTGCCTTAGGCGCCCGACAGGGGAATGCTGACAGGGCTGCTAAGGCTATTTTAAGGAGGCCAGAGTGCCCCTTCTTTAGTGGTGCTGGCTTGTTCTCCCCATCTTCCGGCCTTATGCCACATCTTCCTGCGGTGGGAAAGAAAGTAAATACCTAGTCAGCAGTGATAGTTTTAAATGATGATAATGCTTCTCGATGTTTCAGAATTGGAAAAAAAAAATGTTTGCGAATATGAAATAATATTTTTGAGAAATGTATCTTCAGTTACAAATAGACAGATATTAAATCTCAGCGTCTGTCTATTTTAAGAAAATGTTGTTTTTTTTCTATAACATTGAAAATATTCCTTTATGACACCTGAAATAGAAATGAAGAAATGCTGAATGTCACAATTTTACAACACTAATAAAAAAAAAAACATTTTTCACATGCAATAAAAATAAAGTGAAATGTTCCTTTCTTTATGAATTTCAAATTCAGTTTTTTAAAATTTGTTTGCCATGTGGAAAATGGGAATAACATCAACTATTCGTGCGTTTTGGACATTTAACCTAAATGAAACACCATTTACAATGTTTATTTCTTTCATGTAGACATGTAAATAAATTGAGGATATTGGGTTTTGACGTGATAGAGTTTTAAGCAAAACAAATAATAATGATGTAACAGTTACATAATCACGATCTATTTTCTCATGTTCTCACTCGCGGAGTGATTAGTACATGGTTCGTTAAGAACACACTTGAATGTCCTCACTCGTAGAAGGATATATACGTTGGGCCACAAGAACACTGTTCGCATAGGAGGCAACTTTCATTTTCGCCCAAACATTTTGAAAATTCTATTTGCTACCTGGTTAAATGTTACCTACTTTTTTGCTCTTTTTGTATTTTTCTTTTGTCAGAAAAAGAGCAGACATTTTTCTCTTTTCAACAAAAATAGAGATATTTTAAATAAAATTGAATATTTATTTACCCTCTGATTGCAATTTGCTTGTTTGTCGAAATTTTTCCCCTTGTGCTGCTACTATCAATTAAAAATATTTGTTTTTTATTGGCTATAAGCCTAAGCAGGGTGTAATGTAGCAGTTACATAATTACGATCTATTTTCTTTGCACTTGTATGTTCTTACTCGCAGAGTGATTAGTATGTGGTTCGATAAGGAGACACTTGAATGTTCTCACTTGCAGAAGAATATATACATTTGGCGATAAAAACGCTGTTTGTGTAGGAGGCAACTTCCGTTTCGCCCAAACCTTTTTCCTCGCAAATTATAAACAGTCCCTTTTGGGATGTTAATGTAACAAGACATTATATCTATTTCCTCGTCTCTAGCAATGGCTTTGCTAGACAAGATAGAACTACTGGACTCAATTCCATTTCTATAGTACTTATATGTCGGTGGACTCAACCTATTTTGTATTCCTGTTTTCATAACTCTTTCCAGACCAGGTTTTGTGTTGATGAAACTGTTGAATAAAATTGATTTAAATTGTAGACAAGAAGTTTGTCCTTTTAGCTAAAACTTGGTGACTCTTTTATTCGTAGTAAACAAGGCCAGTAGGATGGATACTCGGGCAACAACCCCACTTCAAAAAAGGTGATATGACATCTTCATGGTGACTGCTAAAACCATGTGGTTGCTTAAAACGTAAATATTTGAATTTAAAATATTCATCTTGACTTTTTAAGTATATAATTTAAACTATTTTAAGATGTATTTCCAAATGTTTCAAAGAAAGTTAACTGCCTTTTTAAAGAATAGTTTCCATTTTTTTTTTTTCAAATAAATATTTTTACTATTTTAAGAGATAGGTCCAAATACTTCCTAAACAGTTAACTGACAAATATTCGTGCGTTTTAAACATAATTAAAACACCATTTACAATGTGTTTTCCTTCATTTACATATGTAAATAAATTGAGGCTATTATGCTTAAGTGGATCATCACAATCATAATCATTGTCGGTTTAATGTCTATTTTACATGCATGCATGTGCTGGACGGCATTAAGAAATTTACTTTCAAACTTATCTCTGCACAGGTCTTTATTTATCCCTCTTTCCTTCAAATGCATCCATATCACTTCTTTCTATGTTTTAAAATGGCCTTCCCCTATCAACTATCTCTTTTACATCAACTAACCCAAGAACTCTCATCCATTCTTTCAATGTTACAAAACCAATGAAGTCTCCTGTTCTGTACACACTTCCCTAAAACAAGTTTTAAAGATGGTGACTTATTGACAGATCCAGCAGTTAATGTATCAATTTTGTAATAATAAATACACAATAACTGAATGGATTATTTTTATTTTAAATTTTACTTAAGCTTATTTAATGATAAATTTTACTTGAGTATATTAAAAAGAAAAATATCTATTACTGTAAGTATAATAAATATTAAGTTTTCTAAGACCTGCGATCGAGCTTGTGATATATATATATATATATATATATATATATATATATATATATATATATATATTATACATAAATATATTAAAATCTACATAAATATGTTTGAATTCAAAACAGATTTGTTTTTTTCCATAAATTTGTAAATCTAACTAAAATTTAAAAATTCAGTTATTTTGTGTTTTTTTTTGTTTGAAATAGAGCAGCTTTATAATTTTAAAATGTTTTGAATAAAAAAAAAATTGTCTTTAATTTAAGATACAAAAACGTTTTACGTCAATGCAAACGATTACATATAATTTAATTTGAAAATTGGAGGTTATGAGAATTCATTTGATGTTGTCTATGTTGCGGTTTGGGAGAGTATAATAAATATTTTAAACTGTAACATTGCGATAGAAGCCAAGTATGTAAAGGTTGTTTTGTTTTATGGCATATCAACCTTTTGTGGTGCCGAATTCAGTTACTTTGATCAATGTTTTTTTTTTTTGCTCTAAGTTCTTAATATCTTCAAATGTTATTTATAGATTTTCTTTCGCAGACATATATTTTGTAACTAAACAGTTTGCAAATGATAGATTTATTTTAACCTATAGATGGTACCCTGGCAGGTATAAAAACTCAGAGGTCAGGTTGGTCCTGAGGGTAATTTACTATTTATTAAAAACATAAACACAGGTTCATCATTTGCCCATTTCCAGTCTTACTCATACATCACATGCAGTTATGCTTTAAATGTGACCTTTTTACAATATAGAATATTTCTGCGTATTTAAAAGTAATGTTTGATAGTTGGTGACATAATTATTAATTAACGAAAATATTTTCTGACTATTTGTTCTTTTAAAACTCTATGTATTTTTAATTGCCACTGTGTTATGTATAGTATGAAAAGTCTGTAGCTGTTTTGATGCACTATTTTCTCTTATCGCTGAGTAATCGGCCCATGGACCAATCGAATGTCTTGGCGTAGGAATTCGTTAGACTACTTGCAATGCTTATGTAGTTTGGCTTATTCCCACTTTCAAACCAGTTGGAGTCAGATCGAACCAGGAATAGGACAAGTTAAGGTTGATCTCGTTCAACTCACTAGCCTTGCATCGGATCTTCTCTTCTTTCAATTGTGAACAGAAGGGATATTCTATCTGACTGTTTCGAACATGGAGACAGAAGGACCATCGACCTCAAGTATAACTTTAATTGTAATGGTTATGGATACCCCAACAGCTCAATTTCATCTATTTAACCCATTATAAATCTCCAAGTTTCCATCTTGTGATTTTTCAATATGGCGTCAATAGTTTTGAAATTTATTTTAAGACTA
This sequence comes from Sepiola atlantica, assembly GCA_963556195.1. Classification (NCBI taxonomy): domain Eukaryota; kingdom Metazoa; phylum Mollusca; class Cephalopoda; order Sepiida; family Sepiolidae; genus Sepiola; species Sepiola atlantica. The sequence continues at coordinate 86,805,526 of OY744522.1, read as the reverse complement.
AAGACAAATTCATTCATGGAAACATGGAGACTTTTGATATTTTATTCTTCACCACGTAATGGAACTATTCTGAAAAAAGCCAGTAAACCTTTTTTGAAATAATATTTGGAACCATCTCTTAAAATAAATGAAGATATATATTTGAAAAGCTACGAATATGTTATGTTCTAGCTTTTACGTTTTTAACAACCATGTGTTCAGGTCTATCTTTTCTGCACGCCATGTTGTGTAATCATGGATAAAACACAAGTGTTGTAAGAAAGAGAAAAAACAACAGTGAAGAAACAGGTAGATTTACATGCATACACATTTATTCACAGATAAACAGTTTGTCGAAGACAACCGTAAAAGGCAAACATGTAATGAGGAAAATAATGATATGCAAAGGAAAGAACAACAAGCATACCCACTAAAGATGGAATACATAACGGTCTCAATTACAATAGGAAAAGAACACATGTTGTCGGGGTCGAAGATAAAGAAATATGCAGGAGCAATGAATAAGTAAATGTTACTTACTTTGTGTTGTGTATTTCTGAGAGTCTATGCGATTGCTATCAGAAGACATACGCTAGAGGAAAGGCCTGCTAGTATTTTGGAAGACATGATTTGATGATCTTACTTGCTTGTCACTGTGCACACTTTTCATCAGTACAGATGGTTGAAAGAAAAGCAAATGATAAGAAAAGTTGCGAGAGGAGGTGAATTATGTAAATGATTTAAAGAGAGAGGGAGGGGGTAAGAGTGGGAGGGGAAAGAGAAAGGAAAAGAGGGAAGAGTTGATAAAAACGAATGATTATTATCAAGAATGAAACATATTTATTTGAAGATTGATGACATCACAAAATTAGCTTTATATTTTTCAAAAGTTGCCAATAAATACCATTCATCCAATTTCAAGTAAATACTTTCTTGTAAAGCCATGAATATCAACAAAAATTATAGGTAAGAAATTGTATATTTAATAATATACTAGAACCTTCGGGTCTGGAGTTCCTCTATCTACATAAACGATCCATAACTCGAGACGACCTGTGACCCTTTGAGTCACGGGTCGTCTATGTTCTGTTTTAATGAACAACATCATCTTTTTTTTACTTCAGCATTTATGATATCATAAAAGATCTGTTTCTGGTATCTTGAACCTGTTTTAATGGATGACGTCATCCTTTTGTGACATTAAAAGAATTTGCCTGATGTCTTCCAACTCTGTTTAAGTGGGCGACTCATCCAGTGTGCACGGAGACAAACGAATAAGACATAACAAATACTATATGGGTCACGGGTAGTCTCACATTATTAAAAACTGTTATGAAACTGAAATAAATTTTGGAGTAACAAGCATTTTAATGGATTTGGTGGCCATCTTGAATGCAATGAAAAGTCACAAGGAGAATCTTCATATGTTATTCCATACAACATAACGGAGCTATTCTTAGAAAATCAGCTTGTAAGCATTTAGTTCCACGTTAAATGCTAATGCTCATGGACTATAAGGCAATTACAAACTGACCTCTCCTAATTTTATTAACTGCAGGCATTTCCCATCCGGGAAAATAATGTATTACAAGCACACACATATATATATAGAGAGAACGTGAATGCCTACTAGACACTTATCTCAAGTGTCTAAGGTCTCTTTGTACAGGCTTTGGCAGGACAACCTGACATGAAGATACTTCCTCCTACAAGTAAACCCTGACTAAATATTCAAAATAACAGTGTTCGAAGCCCAAATAAGATCCCCTCAGTATGGCTAACCAACACTGGCTTATACGAGGAATGGTGCACCTTCTCCAAATGATGTTGCCTCTAGTAACAGCACTAAGCTGGATACTCTACCAGACTAGATGAATTCTTGTTCTGGAATCCGGTAAGACTAAAAGACCACAAGAAAGATACACTATAACATAGTTTACTGGTCAATTGGGGAGAGGAAAATTAATGTTCCTAACTTCTTTATTAACTCAACATTTGAGAGGTAGAGGAGGACTTTGATGGAATATTCAAATATCTATGTATCTCATATAGAGATCAAGTGTTAGTCTCAAGAAGGGGCCCCTTGATTTCTGAAGTAAAATGAACAAATAAAAACGATATATCTCTCTCTTTCTCTCTCATATATATATATATATATATAAGTATTATTAAATTATTGTCCACATACACATGTGTTTCATCCTTTTCCGGGAATCATCAGTGTGGAGGATGATTGCTCTGCCGGTCACACGATCCGAAACCGTCAGACCCAGGTCAACATTTTAACTTTTGTTTGAACACTAAGGATGATGCGGCCAATAAACCAATCATGTTGAAGGAAGAGAATTAAGATCTATTTATGTCTATGCAAGCGGACACATCTAGAATGCTGTTATAAACAGTGTTCAACGACACATTAAGCAGGAAGCCTAATTATAATTCTCTTAAAGGGACCGTTTTAGCATTAAAGGGGCTATAAACAATATCATAAATATTATTAAATTCTTATCCACATACACATGTGTTTCATCCTTTCCAAAACAGTTTCAAACAAAAACAAAATCTCGTATCAATTAAATTGGCTTTAATTAAAAAAAATAACGGTCCTTTCTTTATAGTTACGAAGAAACGGCAGTTTTTTTTTTAATTAAAACAAATTTGCTTGATATGAGACCTTGTTTTTTTTGGAAACTATTTCAATTCATAATTGCTCTGGAATTACATGTTAGAACCCCAATATCGTCTAATAATATCTATTGAGCTTTAGCATTTGAGTTTGACAACACAATCAATATATATATATATTATATATATATATATATATATATATATTAGTATTTCATGTATCCACATAAAATTTTATAAGGTATATAAAAACACCCGGCAAAAATAACTCCATGCATTTTAGCCTGAAGATTCCCCTCGGGGATGAAACGCGGGAGCCTCTGTGTAGCTTAATTGCCATAAATATATTTTCATAGCTTACTACTATATATATATATATATATATATATATATGTTGTTTTTAAATTCCCGAAACAGTTTTTCATGGTAAACAACTGATGATCCCTTAAATAATGTTAGAAGCAAACTAATATAATAACTGTAAAAATTAAAATGACTTACATGAGTGATTTTCCACTGAACGACTTGGGACTTGAGTTTTTTTTTGTTTTTTTTAAATTTCTTTTATATAGTTTTAATGGTTGAGAAACTTCCGAGACTATATATATATATGTGTGTGTGTGTGTGTGTGTCTCTTCGAGGCATGTGGTATTCAGCAGTAGCAACAAGCTGACATGTGGTCAAAGGGTGATATTATGTTTACCCAGTAAACGAATCTTGTGAACTCTTCTGCAAAGCATTTCTACAATGGTGCATAAAAAGGGCGCATAACCGTAGACGATGTCATACGAGAGTATCATGAGAACGTGCACAAAGCCTCATAAATATGGGAATGCATGAAAATGAAATAAAATGTTTATGACTGCCCACAGCAACGGACAAATTGTTATGTTAGTGGCATGGAAAGAATTGGAAGCAATTCCTCCCGGCATTTTTATTGTTACGGATGGACCAAATAAGCAATCATACCTTCTCCATCTTTCCTGATTAATATTATTATTATTAAAAACTATTGGGAAGTAATAATAATAAACCTGTAGTGACGATGGCAGAAGTTATTTATGAGAATCAGATTTTAATAGTTACAAATGGCCGTAATAACTTGTAACTTGTCTCCATCTCTTCTGAACACTAATCCAGTCTAATAACACAACTAAAAAATCAATATATATATAAAACTCAATGTCTGTATGTGTGTGTGCCCTATAGAAAAAAATGTTAGCGAATCTAGATAAAATCTAAAAGTGTATTCTATTGTAAAATTCACTGAGAAAGTTAATGGGCGTATTCCCGAACCTCTAAATTCACTCCTCAGGGGGCTATGGGGCAGATTTCGTCGGGTCGGGGGGGGGGGGGTCGATTATTTCAGCTAAATTTCAATTTATCTATGTACTAATTTGAGAAATAATGCCAGTCATCATTCAACCGGAAATGACATCAGAAGAAGGGAGTGCCGGAAAGAAATTCACTCCCACTACACCCCTTTTGTCTTTCCTTCCTTCTTTCCCCTCTCACTACCATCCTTTCTGCCTTCCTTTCTTAATTAATAGACACTAATATTTCAGCTACGTCCTTCCGTCAACTCATCCATCTACGCTCGTTCTGTTGTCATGATACCATCCTCCCAGGCATTACCCCCTCTTCTTTTGAGAGGTGTGGAGGTAGTGTAGTATCTGTTCTGTTGTCATGATACCATCCTCCCAGGTATTACCTCCTCCTTTCTTGAGAGGTTTGGAGGTAGTGTAGTATCTGTTCTGTTGTCATGATACGATCCTCCCAGGTATTACCTCCTCTTTTTTGAGAGGTGTGGAGGTAGTGTAGTATCTGTTCTGTTGTCATGATACCATCCTCCCAGGCATTACCTTCTCCTTTTTTTAGAGGTGTGGAAGTAGTGTAGTATCTGTTCTGCTTCCAACTAGCAAAAATATTTATTTGGGTGGAGGCAAGTAAAAAATTTTTTTTGTGGTGGTGGTGGTGGTGGATGAGTTCTTATGTATGCGCACCTGGGTGGAGATAGGTACGTATATAGTATGCACACCAGGGCGGAAATAGATACGTATATAGTATGCGCACGGGGGCAGCAATAGGCATGTATATAGTATGCGCACCGGGGCGGGTTAGGTATGTTTATAGAATGCGCACTGGGGCAGAAATAGGTACGCATATAGTATGCGCATCGGGGCAGAAGTAGTATGCATATAGTATTCACACCGGGGCGTAGATAGGTACCTATATAGTATTCGCACAAGTGCGGCAATAAGTACGTATATAGTATGCGCACCAAGGTGGCAATAGGTACGTATATAGTATTTGCACCAGGGCAGAGATAGGTACATATTTAGTATACACATCGGGGCAGCGATAGGTACGTATATAGTATGCGCACTGGGGCAGCGATAGGTACGTATATAGTATGCGCACCAGGGCGGCGATAGGTACGTATATAGTATTTGCACCAGGGCGGCGACAAGTACGTATATAGTATGTTCACTAGGGCAGAGATAGGTATGTATATAGTATGTTCACTAGGGCAGAGATAGGTATGTATATAGTATGCACACTAGGTCAGAGATATGTACATATATAGTATGTACACCGGGGCGGCGATAGGTACGTATATAGTATGTGCACTAGGGCAGAGATAGGTACGTATATAGTATGCACACTAGATCAGAGATAGTTACGTATATAGTATGCACACTAGATCAGAGATAGGTACATATATAGTATGTGCACCGCGGTGGAGATAAGTACGAAGTTCTACCAACTGACCTATATGGTCTTTCTGATAAATAGAGCTTAAAATATTACCATGACAAAATAATTATAGCTTTGGCGTGACGTGATAGATTTATGTGTTTCATAACATGAATTTAACCATAAGCAATAATACAAATAAATAAATGAATGAGTAAACATTATCAATAGCGTTGGAAATTATTTTAATATTCTAAAACAATTTATTTTGCTTTACCTACGTATTGTATGTAGTTCTTTCACAATTATATAAATCCTTCCGGCCTAGAAAAAATATGCGACCAGAGGGAGCATATTTTTGCGAATAATACAATTAATAAAACCTACACATGAAAGAATTTCGATTTTAGTATAATTTTTACGGATAGGTTTTTAAGGCTCAACCAGAAATTGTTTTACGTTTTATTATGAAGTAGTTAGTTCACCAGAAAACACAAGTTCAAACGCAAAGGCAAGTAAGAAATGATAATAACTTGTCCATCATTCTGTTGAGTTCCTATTATTGAGTTTTGTAGGTTGTTAATGCCAAGTGTCACCCACCCACCCACCCACCTTCACCGGTGATTATAACCGGTGTACAAATAAAAAGAAATCGTGCTATTCACTTTGTACAAAGAACTTTTTCATTATCTCTTTTTGTTGGATCCAGCCTCAAGTGTTTATACTTTTGATCAATTCTGGTAAGTCACATCGTGGGAAACTCAGTCGATGGTGAACCAACACGTGGTGCGACATTTTCTTCTTTTTCCTTTCCCTCTCATTTCCAGTTTTCTTTTTTTTTTCATCCAACATTTTCTTCCCTGTCATTAACTCACTCATTAATATTCTACACTCTTCCACATTTTACAATCTCAAATTGGTTTTAAATTGCCCTTAAATCTCATAAGCTTCTCCACATCAAACTCCTTTATGCTTTCTCATTGGATTTTAAATATATATATATATATATATATATATATATATATATATATATAATGTATTGGGGAAATGTATTTATGATTTACATACTTATATCCGTCTTCAAACGTGACAGTTAAATTTTAAATCTTAGCCTTACAAAAATCTTGAAAAATAATGACAGTATTAAAAAAAAAAGCAAACAATCCTCTTTCATCTTTGATCCCGATTGTAGTTTTGACAACAAAATACAATCAGAACAAAAATACCTGTCGTTTCCACCTTCCTGTCAACTAAAACAGTACAATTTTCAATAAACACATTTTAAAGAGTGACATTCGTTTTATTGATTTGAAGAATATTTCTCTAACAACTATTTTTCCGGTAAGAAAACAGAATATTTATTGCTTTAAAAAGAATTAAATTGCTACAATTTTGAATAAATAAATAAAGAAAGAAGAAACATTCGTTTTATTTATTCAAAGAATATTTAGCTGACAATAACAATAATTTTTACTTGATAGTATCGACCCTAAAAAACATTTATCATAAGGAATATTATTATCAACAATAATGTATACAGATTGATGTAGAAAGCACCATGGAATTTCTATGGGGTTCTGCTAGTATATATATATATATTTTCTTTAGTCATTGCATATTCAATATTCTCTGAGGGAATTTTCTGTGGATGTAGTCCATTTTATTGCTAAGCTTGGTGGTTAGAGCCCACAGTTCATTATTTGCAGAGAGAAATACTCCCTACAAAAATATTAAATATTCCTCCGGTGAGTACTGGGTGCAATGACCAAAGAAAATTAGCACCACTCGACTATATGAGAAGATCCAACAAAAACCGTGGAGTACCAAAATCAAACGTAGATCGTTAGGATGGCTTAGACACCAGCTATGTCTAAACACGGAGACACTAGCCAGAAGAGCATTGAAGGAATTCTTAAGACCATACAAGAAACCATCAGGAAGATTCAGGGAAACTTGGTTTGGCAAGCAGTGATACAAACATGAATTAAAAAACAATGAATCTATGATACAAGACTTGGAAAGACCTTTTGTAATGATAGAAGTAGATGGCACAAGAAAGTGAGAAACATGACGTTATAGTACACAATGAACATGTAAAGAAGTATATATATATATATATATATATATATATATATATATATATATTGTAAAGTTCCCTTCCCTTCCCTTAGTTGAGCACTCTACAGAAGGTGGTTGTGTTCATTTAATGAATATAGGTATATTTCCTTTTCTTTGTCATATAGCTGTCTCGGTGGCTGTGTAGGCAAAGATATCGGATAGAAGTCAAAGGTAACTTCAGTTTGGGCTTTGAATCCTGCGACCGGTTGTACAGTTTTATCTAGCCACACTGATGATTCTTGGTTGAGAGGAAACATATATGTGGATATTGAAATATATATATATATATATATATGCTTTTGTAAAATATTAAATGGCCTTGTGCCAGATTTGGCTGATCCGATTGTTGTATGTTTTAGAGTAAATCAAGTGAGTTGAGAAACAACTGATTCTAAAGATGAGTAATACAACGGACATGATGAATTGTTTCATTTTTTAAATACATTTTATAAACTGATGTATAAGACTCCCTGTTTCCAGATCAAAGGTGTGTAAAAGTTGTCTGGATCTCATAAGATGACCCTAAAAAACTTCCCCTCATGAAATCGTTATTAAAATTCACAATCCTTTCTGCAATCCAACCTTTTTTATCCAGTTGGTTCCACAGAAACACTTTCATCAAAATCCACACCTGACCTTGTGTCTAACCTGAAGAGGAGGTAAATAAAATACCTGATTTGTAAACCAAGTTTCAGTCACAAATGTCCAACAGTTTTTTTTATTATCATTCAATATGTGGGGGCACTTTAGTGATCGCCTCTTCGGTAGGAGTCCATCATTCAAACGCCTCGGCCTAACATTCACAGGCAACATAGATTGGAACAAATACATAGAGAACATTGCCAAGGCTGCTGCAAGGAAGGTGGACTCCCTCTACCATGCTAGAAAACTTCTTACACTTACCAGTATCCTAAATCTCTACAAAGTACCCATTCGTCCATGCATGGAGTATATTGTTGTCATATCTGGGCTGATACACCAACTGCTTGTTTCTCTCTCTTAGACAGGGTAAAAAAAATAGCCTTTAATCTTACAGGTCCCACACTATCTACGAAGCTCCAACCCCTGTCCCATTGCTGCAATGTTGCATCCCTGTGCTTGTTTTACAAGTACTTTAATGGAATGTGCTCTGACAAACTTGCTACACTGGTGCCCCCTCAACATAAATACCCTCGACCAACCTGACAATCAGTAAAATCTCACCCCTTTACTGCAGAGGGCCCGACACCCTGGAAAGATTTCTGCTCTAATAGCTACTTTCCTTGTATTGTTAGCCTTTGGAATTCCCTCCCTGCTTCCTGACTGTGTTAGATAATGGCTTGTGAGAGTTGGATGCATCTATTCGAGACGGGTTTGACTTACGCGATTTGTAGCGGAGTCATCCCGTGCAGGTTCAGTTCGATGTGTTTCCCACGAACGTGGGACGTTGATTGACCTTAAGTCAAGAGAAGGCCAGGGGTTCAGATTGCACCTGTGCGATCATGAGGTTTGATGACGTCAGAGTCCCCACCGTGGGAGAATTAAATCGAGATTGAATCAGTTACTGACTTGGGAGCGAAGAGTCAACAACCCAATTATGTAGCGGGTATGAGAAAGATTCCGAATGACGGAAAAATATAAGAGGCTTAGTGAAATCTAGTAGAATCTTTCATATTCCTTCCTCTGCAAGTAATTAAGTGATTACAGACTAACATAAGAATATTAACTAGTGAATTTAGTTAGCGTAAACTCTCTCTCGATCACAGCGTACTCGTTCAAGTCGGCTAATTAAAATAGTCAAATAAAAGCGGCTCTTTAAAACAGAAAGGGACTTTGTTGTACTGTTGAGAAATTGATTTCGGAGCGAAGACAACAGCCCGAAAGGAATGATGACAAGACAATCATAGCAGTCGTGAAAAATGGTTGCAGGCGAAAAAAACGGTGGTACGAATAATATCACATGACAAGCGTACACACAGCAACGACACGATGAGGCAACGACAAGCAGTAGTGCGAATAGTCGCAACGCACGGTGTAAGCAGAGGCGCGAGCTATTGGCGCTAATAGTTCCCCGCAATCGACACACGGAGAAACGAAGCACAGCAAAAGGCAGTACGAACAGTGGCGACAACAGCGACAGAGAACGCGATTAGTGGTAAACAACAAATCTGCCCCTTTGAATCAACAGCGAGAGTTCTTCTAATTCTACGATTCCCCAATTCCACGAAGGGGTCGAGAACGTGTAAATGTAACAACTGTACCAATATGTAGAAATTTAAATGTAATGTAAACAAACATCTCACTGCTTAACTTCCCACTTATAATACCCATGTAGGCATCGCTCCTAATTCACAGTAGCCCCTTACGTCTCAGTAGCAATGTGCCTTATTTGGAGTGAATTAATGTTTAAAAAATAAAATTTTTAAAAAGGTGTGATCCTGAATGGGCTTTACACTTACCGAACCATAAACTCCCAGAATTTTATCTGAGATTATTTGAAAGATTATGCCTATTAATACAACCCCCAGACCATTCCTGAACTGAAAAGGTTCATAACAGCGAAAATGAGTCGTATCCAAGTGTGCTTGCAATGTAGAGATGCACATTTATTGCATGTCATTGAACAGCAATAAAAGAAAGACTGTTGGATATTCATGGCTGAAACTTGGTAGACAAGTCGGGCATAGACTAAAGTTTATTTGTGTCAAATATAGTTAGATTGCAGAAAGGATTGCGAATTTTATTAACGATTCCATGAGTGGGTTGTACTTTCTTTAGTCACTTTATATTAATGAATTTAAGCTATAATTTATCGGGTTCTCAATATTTTGAATCTGTATAATATATACATGTACAGTCTTTTATTTTTTTTTATATGTATATATTATACAGTTTGTGTGCGAGTGCGGCTAAGCAGTTTGAATGCTTGCATTCTAATCAATCGATTAAGGGTTCTATCCGGCCTCATGACACTTTTGACAAGTGCCTGAACAACCATATGCCACAGGTCAACCCAAGCCCTGTGAGTGGAATTGGGTACTAGAAAACTGTTCAGAAGCTGTCAAAGGCTTGGTGAGGGATGGGTGCTGCCAGTCCAAGACATGTTGCATGATGGATATCCCCCATGCAGGCCCCTGCCCAACAACATGGAAAAGGGGTTATGACACCGTTTACATAGTCTTATGTATAAAAGCCAATATAAAAATGTAAAGACTTGGTGAGATGAAAGTGTACACTAGTTCTAATGAAATGCAAACTCCATAATAAAAAGAGATTAAGAATAGTATAAGAGAGAGAGAGAGACAGAGAGAAAGAGAGAGAATTGTTAAGAGAAAAAAAAAAGGAGAGAAAAAGCGAAGAGAAAAAAAGATATGGAGAAATAGTGTAAAAAAGACACAAAGAGAGAGATAGAGAGAGAATTGTGAGGTTTTTAATGTGTGACAGACTAATCTCTACAAATACAATTCTCGGAAGAAACCATTCAATTGATACATTGGGGGTTTGTGGGCTCTTAGACAGCATCTGCTTCCTATATATTTTATCGTACAAGCAACATATAAAATAAGGAACGAAACGAGATGTTTAAGATACCATATTTACTAATGTGAGCCCAGGTAGGTTCGCTCCCAGTTGAATTGTGTGGATGAACACATACATACGTCTAAGAACATCTGAAAAGAATGTGTGCATGTGTTTGTGTATGATTCATTGTGCAGTGTGTTGGGCAAAAAGAGAGGGAATCTTTTTGTGCTTCTGCTTTTATAGTTCCTGAACTTAGCATCAACTAGCGTGGCAATAAGGGAGATCATTAACGGTCTGTGTATGTGTGGAAAGGGAGATAATGGTACAGTACCAAATAAGTCATTGAATATTTCAAAAAGAGAGTTCTGAATAGAAATCCTAAGCACAAGTTTATTTACCACCTCTTCAGGAGGTTAGACACAAGGTCAGGTGTGGTTTTGAAAAGCCATCACACTAGGATAACCGTAGCTCTAGCCTACAAAAAATGCCTTTGCAGTTCTGTCGGCATTCCTCGGTAGGGGTACCTTAGGCGATAAGCAATAAACTAGTCTCTTTTCAAAGAGAAGATAAAGCCTGAGAAGATGGACCTCAGAGGACTTAACAGAACCATACCTCAATCCGACTGCAACAAAGTTACTGTCAGACTGATTGTCAATGACGTATCCCAAAAATCCAAAGTACGAGAAAGATGATAAAAAGTCTAGATATTTTGGATTGGTTGCAAAGAGGAGTGTGAAGAAATACAGAGACAATGGATTAAGAAGAAGACGAAAAGGCATGATAGACAGAAAGAAAGAGAAGTAGAAAAAAGGTAGTTAGGGGGGAAGATAATCGAAAGAAAGGGAAAGTGAGGTAGAAAGGATGTGATAAATGGAGAGAAAAAATAAAGATACAAATATGAGAAAGAGAGAGAGAGAAAAAAAGAGAGGTGTTAAAAAGAGAAAAGGAAAAAAATGCATGAAGCAGAAGAGGTATGATCAAGAAAAAAAATAGCGAAAGATATAATTATAGAAGAGAGAGAAATAGAGTAAAAATGAATGAATGCGAGAAAGAGAGTATGAGAAAAAGTAAAGCGGTAAAGAGAGAGAAAGCTTAATAATAGAAAGAGACAAAAGATAGGGAGTATGAGGAAGATTAGAGAGAAAAAGAATGCATGAAGCAGAAAAGACATGAAGAAGAGAGAAGGATATGATTAAAAGAAACAGTAAAAAAACTATGAATTGAATGATACTGTTAAGAGAGAGAGAGAGAGGAAGAGATCAGTTTAAAGTGGAGCATTAAAAAGAAAGAAAAAAATAACAAAAAGAGACATATCCAAACCAACCAATGAAAACGGAGAAAACATGCAGAGCAGATTTATCTCCCTTTGGCATCGATATTATTTTTCCCATTAAGTCTTAAACATTTTCAATTAAAAGTTGTTTTTCTTTCCTGTTCGCTGACGAATGTTTTTCTTTGAGTTTGTTTCCGTTAAGAGGAACATTGACAAAACGGAGATAGTACAAGGTCTGTCCTGTTAAGTGTTTGCTTGTGTCTTTGGTTTCAATGACTATTTACACAGAGAGTTGGAACAAGTGAACCTTCATCGCTGTACAAAGAGTTGTGCCAAATCAAAAGAAAAACAATTTTAAAAATCTCATGATTTCTGCTGAGAACCAACACTGTAGTAGAATAAAAAGTGTGCTATATTAGGAGACCAAACAAAACATCTAAATTTCACTTGTGGATCTACTAAGTATTATTATAGAGAACTCAATTAGAAGACAAAAATATCAACGTTTTAGTAGATAATATAAATTAGGAGTTACACTAAATTAACAGGAACATAGTTTACAGGGTGTTCGAGATAAATTTGATACTTTCTGGTAAGAAAGGTAAAAGCGTCATATCTTGGCCAATAATTGATTCAAAGTGCGTCTTTTAGAAGATCTTTCGCAGAATACAGCTCAATAAAAGAAGTCGCCCTGATGTTGGGACTGGTGAAGTCGCAAAAGTTCTCAGGCTATAACTTCTGGGTTTTTCCACAGGTGTGATATGGAGATGAGTCCTGCTGCCATATGTACGACCTTCCTGCTGTCACCCTCTCCACCCAGAGCTTGACAACAGTGAACAGCAGCTAGTATAACCATCTGAATTGAATCCAAGTCCCTTTTCGAAGATATGACGTGGCCTTCACTGGAATCACACCCAAAGACCATCACAGTTATAATAGAACTTGGTCTTCATGATGCATGGGACTTCCTGTGGATTAGCCACCTGCTGTTATACAACTTGTCCTGAGAAGAAACAGAGCATTCCTGACTCGATTGGGTGTTTGATCTTGTTGAGGAGTTTCTTGGCTTTCATAAGGCGGTTCACTTGTGCTTTGTTAGTGAGTAGTTAGCCCTTGCGACGCTTGTATAGTGAGTAGTGAAGATCTTCATTCAAGGAGTTTTCATAGTTTCCACTCCGATGCCCATCCCTCTCGTCAAGGTTACATTGTATTATTTTGATTGATTTATTTATCATTAACATTGAATATGGACACATTTCGCGACTGGATAACTTTGCCGGCCCCTACAATTTCACATATTTGGACTGCTGTTTGTATCTTGGAGTAATGTCCTTCCTGATTATGCTTCTCAACTTGTATGACCTGGATGGACTGTATGGATTCAACAAAAGTATGTTTTTGGATTGATATGTTTGATGTTATGTATTTTTATATATTTGTGTATATAATTTTTTATATATTTTCAAAGCGTAATTTTATTGCCTGTAGTAGTATAACTGCGGTAATGGTCCTCTGAAGAGAAGAATTATCTTTGAAAACTCATGAGCTAAGGACTTAAGGATGCTTTGCATGAACTTTGAATTCTAATAAAATTTGATTGACACCTTATTTTATTACTTCATTTTATATTATAATATTAATGCTCTATCCAGTATATTGAGCTTCAGTTTTTTTATCCGGATGTTTCACTAATTATAAGATATTAGTTGACGCTTATATCTTTTGTTGGATTGCTTCATATATATATATATATATATATATATATATATATATATATATATAAGAGAGAGAGAAACAGCTCTTCAGTATGGCTAGATAAGCAAGTAACTCAAGCCGGGATTGAAATTCAACCGTCTAGATGATAGTCGGTGCTCCTAAAATGTGTACAAAGTTTTGTTGGGAATATGGTGTAAAATAGCTAGCTTGCATCTAAATGCAAGTTCTGTTCGGTTAGTATAAATTGGCTGATTAAAGGAGATAAATTGTAGAAGCCATTACATTGTTTTTTTTTTAGGTTAGAGTTTATAATAAGTGCTGATTCAAGAAGTCTTTGCCGAGATTTATTTAAAATTAATTTAATGAGTCGAGCTTTCCCAATAACACTTTGTACATAACATCGATATTAAAAAACAAAAACAAAACAAAACAAAAAAAACAACAAAATTAAAAAAAATGTTAAAAATAACACTCATTCCATTTCATAAACCCATCACTCATTTTGAATTCTAACGGCTATGGTTCGTTCGAAAAAAGAACTAAAACATGCTTTTCACGTCATAATCGCACCACATTTTTTAAAATTCTAACGGCTATGGTTTGCTTGACACCCCCCTAAAAAACAAACTTTCTATTAAGGACATAAACGTACCAAATATTTTAAAATATTGTACTTGTACGTTATTTCTTCAAATCAATCATCTTGAGAAATTCTTGAAATAAAGACAAAACGTTGATGAATATATGAATAATTTGGTTTCTCCGTTTTCATCACGTTAGAATATTACTTCATCATATATTATATATATATATATATATATATATATATATATCCATACACATTGTATGTAGGCAAAACAGTGCTTCCTTTAAATAGGCGTATGAATTTACATAGGACTAGTACTAAAGACTGTATTCATGTTATTAAACATTTTCAAGACACCTGTAGTAAATCGTCTTTTTCAATACAAATTATTGAAAAACCTTAAGATAATAGATATAATAGTTTTGTTGAGGTTGATAATAATATACTTAAAATTCGTCAAAATAAGGAAGATGTAATAATTAAGACCATGCGAGTAATTTATCCATGTGGTCTAAATATTAAAGCAAAGAAAAATAACTTGCTAGACGAATTAGAAAATGTAGGGTTATTATATCCAGCATTGCCTCGCTACGGTACTAGCGATAGAAACAGACAATCTGCCGTTTCATGCGAGGAATTCTTTAAAAAAAACTAAAGATATTATCATGACTAATATTTCCGAGTATTTCAATTATATTAGAAGACTTCTTAATCAAACGATGTGATGTATATGAAAGAAGAACTTACTCAATGGTATGATATAATCCATACAAAATTATACAAGCCACCTGTTGAGGGTATAAAAAATAAACCTCAAAATGTTTGTGTAGTCTTGTATGAAAATAAAGTATTTGATGATATAAATCTACCTAACATATTTAATAATCCAGAAATCATCCAATCACTACCCAATAAACTTAAAATAGAGGAACAGAATCCAATAGTAACATATAAGCTAGGGCAAACTATACGGAATAAGATGTTTAACTATAAAGAAACTTATCTATAATTTAAATATAAATGATTATGATAAAATGAATATACCAGAATGTGAATGTAAATCGTCCCCTTTATGTAATACTAACATAGGGCATATAATTACCGGTAATCTAGCGATAGTTGAAAATTCTAAATTAAAAAAACTCCTCAGTAAGGCTCAAACTATAGAGAACCCAAATGTTTAAATTATACGAAATGTGTTTAAGAAAAGAGTAAAGCGTTAGATAATTTAATTGCATCCATGGCAAAAATGCATAAATTATTGCATTCTACATTTGATGCATGGAAAAATAGATTCGTAAATAAAAAGGTTGAACGTTTAAAAAAAATTAAACACCCTAAAAAAACGAATCCTCTCCTTAGAAATTCACAAATAATTATGGATCTTAAAATGCTTCAAAATAGGTTTGTAATAAGTCCTATTGATAAGGCGGCAAATAATATAACTTTTATCTGTAAAAGATATTATATACAGCGCTTATTATTAGAAGTAGGAATAATAGGTGAGGTTTCAGTTATTTATAAATTAAGTAATAGTGAAATCGATAGTATTATTCTAAACAACACTGTTATTTGTGAAAAATTAGAACTGAAATTCTAAGAAAAATACAAAAAAACTTCCATGTATGTATTGGATACCTAAAATGCACACAAAAAACAGTTGGCGCCCGTTTTATTATTGTGCATCACACAACTTTTAAGTAAAGCTATATCTAAAGTTTTTAAATTATCTATTAATCAAATAAATAATTTCCATAAAAAGGAAATTCTATAGTAATATAAATCCATTTTGTGTGGTAAATAATTCAGATCTAGTAAAACACAAATGAGATCGTATAAATTCTTGTTTAGCCAATCAATCTAAACATATGATTTTAGTACTTTATACACAAAAAATACCACATGAGAAACCTATTAAAGAATTAGATAATACTATAGATTCAGCTTCTGCAGGAGGAAAAGGTAAATACATAGACTTTCCAAAATCTTTTGGCGTAAAACTAAAAATGGTAAGACTAGTGTTTGCAAAACTTGTCTGACAATACTTATAAGTCACCTTATTAAAGAGAGTTACTTTAAAATAGGAAATAAAATACTACTCCAAACTATAGGCATTCCAACGAGTTTGGACCCTGCACCTTTTGGGATTAATATTATCTACATAGACTTGAATATATATATATGTCATCATTAATAAAAAAAAAATGATATATCTAGAGCGTATAGTTATCATGACTGCAGGCGATTTATTGACGACCTTGTATGTATTAATGATAATGAAGAGTTTGAAAATACAAAACATTTAATATATCTAAAGTTGTTAGAATTAAACTGTGAACACACGGGAACACAAGCTACTTTTCTTGATTTGGATATTAAAATTGAGAATGAAATATTTATCTATAAAATGTTTAATAAAAGAAATTCCTTCCCCTTTCACATTGTTTGTATGACACATAAAAATAGTACCTGCCCTGTGTATATTTTTATGGGAGCATTGTGTTCGAATTTCTGAGAATAGTTTGCGTTAGTTTAAAATCAATAGATTGTATACCCCCAGTTTCTGTTTTAGTAAAAATAATGTGTAAACAAGGTGGCGATCAAAATAAAATATTTAGACAATTAAATAAGCAATTTCCCACCATCCTGACAGTTTTAAGTCATATCAAATTAATCAAAGTAGATTGATTGAGCAAATGCAAAACTATCTAAAAAGTTCAGTAGAAAATGTATAAACGTATATATATAACACATATAGTGTTAAAAAAATACATGTGTATACATTATATATATATCAATTTTTAAATATTTTTAAATGAAACTAAATATAGATAATAATATAAATACATGAAAATATAAATAACCAAATAAGTAGTATAATGGATTCGTCCGAGCTCTATAAAATACAGCAATTTTTGTAAATAACGAATATATTTTTCTTGGACATAGGCGTACAACACAAGTAAAGAGAACATTTTTTTTATAACAAAATGGGTTAGCAAAAAACATATTTGGAGCAAAAATCTAGATCTGATATCTGGAACATTTTTGTTCTTGTTTTTTAAGGAAAGTGGTCTGATCAACACTGCTGGGAAGCCATGAGATAAAATACTGTTTTGTTTTTAAATTCCCGAAACAGTTTTTCATGGTGATGATCCCTTAAATAATATTAAGACTAGCATAAATTCTTGGAAGCAAACTAAAGTGACTGTAAAAGATTAATTTACTTACAAGCAAAGTAGTTTTCCAACAAAGACTTGAGAGTAAAAGTGTTTTTTTTTGTTTTGTTCGTTTCCATTATAGTTTTAATGGTTGAAAAACTTCCAAGACTACATATATAATCTTGAAAAGAAATAACTCAAACCAACAATCCAGTCATTTCACGTTATAATTTTATAATTTATAGCTGGATTGTTGGTTTGAGTTATATCTTTCTAACTCGCATTATTGCTCGGTTTTTACATAAGACTCAAGATTTCCAACAGAAATTCCCTTTTCTCTCCCATTATATATGTATAAAATTAATATATATATATAAATATATTTATTAATGTTATGCATACATAAAAGTACTACATGGACACGTGTTTCTGACTCATAGCCATCATCAGCATGACTAACTTGGACAAGGATCGAACCTTCGATATTGATGTCAGTAGTCTAGCGTTTAACCCCTGGACTATGACGCCTTGCCTGGAAATATGCACGATTTTTATCACCTAAATATTTACTGTATTTTTTATGTAATTGTTTTTTTATTGGTGATTGTAGCGTTTGTTGCTCTTAGTAATATACTACTGCATAAATTGTTTCACACACACACACACATATATATATATATATATATATATATACTGGGTACAGATTTATATTTATTTAATTTTATTTGGACTCACCATATCTTGGATATTTCATTTTCATGGTTGGAATCCGCATAGGGATAAATTGATGACTACGAATGACCTAATATATTTTTAAATATTAATTTACTAGCTGGACGTGTGTAAATTATGCAGTATTTGAAATTAGTGCATTAACATCCATTTAGTGTATCACTTAAATCTACACAGAGAGAAACATCTTCGCAATTGAATGAAATTCACAATTGAAATAGCTGAAATTTACTTTAATATATTTTTGTTAATGTTAAATTATTTATTTGTTATAACTAAATTTTTAAAATAGTTTACTGTTAATCTTTCTTTCATAAAATAAATTTCAGTTTACAAGATTGTTGATAAGATGAAATAACAGTTTTTTAAAATTTCAAAAAGATAATTACTTTTTTGTGACAATGGTAATATTATTATGAGATTAACTCAATTTTACAAACAATTATCCCCCGGTTGATTACTTTATACATTCTTAGGACCTTTATTGATTCTATTATCTGGTGACCATGGAAGAACAAATAAACTAGACAGCCACCTGTAGGCTAGCTTAGTATCTCACCAACTCATTAAATTAACTGACTCACTGGCCTTTTGGCTAAGATCAAAGTGTAGTATCTGTTCCGATGGATACTGCACCCCATAGACTGGTATTGTCTTGGCCTTCGGGGCTTGATTTACGCCGGTCTATGGGTCTGTCCTGTGCAGTTCTAGGAGGTCTACCCTCCCAGGCTTCGCCCCCCCCTCTTTGTGGAGGAGTAAGTTTATTGCTTACTGCCTGAGGCGCCCCTACCGGGGAATGCCGACGGGCTGCCCAGGCAATTTTTAAACCCCACTTTCCCGACCCGACCTTGGGTCACATCTTACTTGTGGGAGTAAGATAAAAACTGGTCTTGTGCCTAACTCCTGGAGAGGAGTAAATCAATACTCATTCAATCAGGGCTAAGTATTTATCAGCCCCCCCCCACACCTTCATTATTGAACTGTATCTATATGTATATAGTAGTATGAAAATATATGTTTGGCATGTAAGCTGCAGACAAACGTTTGTTTTATTCCGGAGGTGGGGAAATCATCAGGCTAATTGCGATGATATATATTTAATGGTTGCTTTTATAACTCCTGTTTACTCTAGCTACTAACCAATAAGATTCGTTGGTGTTATTAACCCCCCCCCCCTCTTTCCTATTTGTTTCCATCAGCCAATGGGTGTCACTCTTTTTGTTTGAGAGGCTTTTTGGTGCTCGCCACTCTTAAATGGGTCAAATGGACAAAAGTAACGTTATTAACATGTCAGAGCTAAAAATATTTATCTGTCACATTTTTTCTGTTACCTATCGCCATCTTAGATTTATTTTTGAGTTATAATGCTTTTTTTATTCATTTATTTTAATAAGTATATAGATGGACTGGAATATTTGCTAGAAAGAAAATGAAATGTAAATACAGACCACCAGTGTATTAACCATTGCTACTACTATAAGTATGGGCATCCCTTTCTGCGCTCCCCCAATATCTATCTAATATAAATGTACTTATTAATTTTTACGTACATAAAAGTAATCCATGGACACATGTTTCTTGCTATCAGCCGTCATCAGCATGGCTAACCTGGACAAGGATTGAACCCTTAAATATTAAGTTACATAGTTTTGTTATTGTTTTTATTGGCGATAGAAACAGCGTTGCTTTTAATATAAATGTACTGTATTCCTGGTAGACTTCAATTGGAAGTCATATATCTAACACAAACAGTTAATAAATTGAAGTAGACTTGCGAACGAAACTCAATTAACAAATTACTACATGAAAGTGCATTTCGCTCAAAGGAGAGGAAAGATCATCCCACGGTGCTAAAACAAACAAAACGTCGACACAAATAACATGAACCAGATGACTCCTGTAGTCGGGGTCGCATGAAAGCCTTATACCTGATCAAATTGAAGATTTAATACAATCTACTTCACTGGAAGTGTGTTATACAACGTAACGCGTATCAAATGAAAACATCAAGACTAAATAAAACTATCATGATTGATTAATGCTTGGATTAATCAGGGGGAATTACTTATTCTTTCCGGGGGGGATATGGGGGGGGGGATATGGGGGGGGGATAGTAATCATTGCTACTATTAATAATACTACTATCACTTCCAATCTGATGGTAATCCTTCCTCCCTCAATATCTAAAGTAAATGTATCATATTCCTGATTAACATATGACTTTGAACTGAAGTCTAACTAACGCTCAATATAGTTTTATTTTCAATTCTACTTGTGTTGCATGGTCATCTAAATCTCTTTGGAGATGATGAAGACTTCTTTTCTGATCATGACACTATCTGACGGATATTCTTCTTCCTTCGTAAGAGCTAGATCGCTCTTATTGCCAAAGACATTCGTACCAAAAATATATTCTTTATTAATTTCATCTTGAAATACATACTTCAGGCAGACAGAGAGAGATAAAGTGCAACCTAACTAATAATGGCTTTTAAGACCTCATATTTTGTTATGTCTATTTTTGCCTGCTTACTAACAAATCTCTCACCTAATTCGCTTATTCGAAACTCCAGTTAAAAAACAAAAACAATAAAAACTCCTAGCCTGCGAAGTGATCAGGTGGTTTCTTTTTCTTCCAAACACATGTATCCTCAAGCATATTACTTTTGTAATCTGATCCCTATGACAACAAAATGTGGTCTCTGCCGTTTTTTGTGTCAGCTGTCTGGGGTGGGTCTGGGTCAAAGAGCATTTATACAACCAGTATAAAATATTAATGCAGAAATGTTTCTAGAAGTTTCTATTTTTCATGGAAATTTTTTTTTTTTTTAATGGAAATCACTCAAGACAAGGCATGAAGTCATTTGATGTAAGGATCTAAAATAAAATACTACTTCAAGGTCAAAAACTAGTCAACGATAAGTGTTAGATGGATAGATTCCAACCCAGAAAACAGCAATTCTTCCCCCTTTGTCAGAAACATTGCTCATAGAATGTGAGGACTAAAGGACAAAATAAGGGAAGCGAGAGTTATGAGGCTGCTGAAAGTAAATCGGAAGTTCACTTTCTACTCTATTTATTAATTATAGGTTCCAGTTTTTAATGAATCAGAATCACTCTAGATATGGGAGATGGTGGTGGGGAAGTGAATACCAGTGCAGACTAAATATATGGACTGATCAAATCGATTCGATGTGTCGAGTCTTGTTAAGGGTGTTGGAAACCTTTACTTAGCCACTCCTGTGAGAATCTGATTCTTAAAAGAAAAAAAGAATCAGGGGAAATCAATTACCAAGAAAAACAGAAAAGTAATTCAATAAAGCATACAAATTATGTCGTTTACTACAGATATTTCCTGATACCATTTTTATGCCAATTTTTTGAGTTGAAAATAATAGTAAAATGCTGACCTCACTTATAAGCCTACTACCCCCCCATCCACCCCGAATTTTACACTTCACGATTTATTATCTATATAACACTAACACTCTGAAGACCTTGTATGATGGTTTACAGATGGTACAGGAGATAATTTAGTCAAGAGTTACCTCCCTTGATAATGTGTAATTTCACAAATCAAAGAAGGAACTATGGGAGTTAGCTAATTCAAGAGTTACCTCTCTCTGTTGATCATAGAAGAAACTGGTGATGCAAACATTTCATTGTTTGAATGATGAATTCGGACAAAAAAATTAACAAAACAAGAATCACACAATTCAATAAACCGTAACTTTCTGATTCATATGAATTGTGTTATTTACTGCAGATATTTTCTGATACCATTTTCATGCTAATTTTAGATTTGCAAATAATGGTAAAATGTTGACCTCAATTATAAGCCCCCCCCCCTCCCCGATTTTTACCGTTCGCATTTTTGTTATATATTATTTTGATATAATGATAAGATCTATGGCTGCATATATGTAACATAGCTAGACACCAATAAGAAAGTTATAGCCTAATCTTCTTGAAGGGAGTTATGGCTTCAAGAAGTCGTCTATAACACAACAGACGAATTTTCACCACATAAACAAATATGGCCGGTGCAAGTAGTCTAGTAGCAAGTAAATACCCCCGACCGACTCGACAATTAGCAAAATCCTATCTCTTCACTATAGAGGCCCCCAGATGCTGGAAGGCTTTCTATTCTATAGCTTCTTTTCTTGAACTGCTCGCCTTTTAGAATTCCCTACCTGCTCCCTTTTTCCCTGACTGGACCAACATGCAGAAGTTTAAATGTAATGTAAAGAAACATTACGCTGCACAAATTTCCACTTAGGATGCCCCTATAAATCTGGCCCCTAACCACAGTAGCTATTTACATCTCAGTGGCAGTGTACCTTGTTTCGGGTGAATATAAGTTTAAAAAAACATTTTTTTTTAAAGTCGGCAGTGTGGAGCAGTCTACATCAAATAAACAATAATTTTTGTAATTTTAACGTCTCCTTCAGCTCAGATGACAGCTTTTATGTGAGGTATGAATCGCCTACATGCTAGGATCATGTATTTCTTTATATTGGATATTACTTTAACTATGGAATCTTTTAGGGATTATTTAACCATTGATAATTCTGAAATATAGAAAATATAAAGTTAAATAATATACTGCTATAGTAAAAATAATGTACATCCGTAAATACGATTTTCTTTGACTTTTTCTGACATAAAATGACCTTTACTCATCACATAAGACTTATATCTGATGTCTTTGCGGCCAACATTTTAGGTTGTTCCAACTGACATAAAGTGTACTTTTGCAATCAACCTCATGGATCTTCTAGGATTACCACCAACGGTGTGCTGTACTTGCCGAATATATTCAGGTGTTCTAATGCTATCAGTGTGTCTAGAATGTCGTTTACATTTTGATAATGGTGATACATTTCCATCTTAAGCGTTAAATCTTTGCAAACTTTGTAACTGAAAGATCAAGTAAGTTTTAAAATGGTTTTATTTCTAAATTTCTGTATTCAGTCTTTATAATCACAATCATGCTTTTTCATTGTGTAATTATAGCGGCTGTCATTGATGATTATTAAATATAGGAAATACCAAGTCAAATAATTTGCTGCAATAGTAAAACATAACATATGTCTGTAGATACATTATACACGCTATATATCTTTATTTATATAAAGTTAAGTCTGTGTATATTTTTATACATTTCTATGTATAGGATTCACTCCTAAATTAATAAACCGATCAGTATAAATTTGGGACCACAGCTGCTACGCGTAAGGGTGGGTTATGTGGGCTATATTTAGTTTGATTTGGCTTTATGCAAAGAGGACAAAACGAGGGCAGAAGTCCTTTGTGAAAATTCAAATAAATCCGATTTTTGTGAAATTTTACCAATAGGTATTAGACATCAATTAATAAATATTCCCCAAATTTCAGTTTCTTTTGAGTATTTTAAAGGGGTTTAGTGGGCATAATATTGGCATAACCTATCATTTGAAAATTCAAATATTTCAGATTTTCATTTAATTTGATCCATAATCATTAGACATCAATTAAGCAAGATTCCCTGAATTTCAGTTTCTTCTTAAGACCCTTTAAGCTTTAAATTTCAGACATTTTCTAGAAGCAAAATCATGTAATGGATTCTGAGCAAAATTGGAATAAGTGTTAATGTTTAGTATCATTATATCTTTATTTCAACCTTCATAGGGGGCCATAAAAGTGTACAAACTTTATTGTTCGAGGAATTCATTTTACCCGTCTTGGGACGAGTATTCTACTAGTACAGTATAAAACTGTGATGAACATTATTTATATTCCACCTGTTCGAATTTCTGATTTAATTTCTTTTTTCCTCTTGCAGGAACATGAAATAATAGAATGTAATATTCTCATGTCTTGCAGATCTCAAAATATCTGAAGCCTCTGATATCTGGCTTTGACATAAATCTTGTTTAGCCCTAGCGCTCCCCATCCCCATCTTATCTGGCAATCTCATTTTAACAGTCATTACTTTCGGCATTATCTTTCCACTCTCATATTAAGACTTACATTTCAACTGCTTTCCGCATAATAGAGTGACAGATTCATGTGCACATGCATTCTCCAAATTCCAGTGTGGGGATTTGCTCTCTGAGGTCATCAGTATGCATCAGACAAAATCCTCGCCATGTTGCTTGAAAATTCTGCCACTTGGCTGCATATGTGACATATCAAGGAGATATTTCCAGAGATCAGAAGGAATGTAGATCAGTTTCCAAGTTCCTTACCCATACCCACCTGTTTCGCTTCTTCCCACAACGCGCCAGCTTCTCTGATAGATTTTTCAGACTTTCTAATCTCTTCAGGATAACTCAGTGATCTGACATTAGAATCTACGTTTCCGCTGATGCTGTTTCACGTTAACCCCCCTCCCATGCCCAATTGACTGAACAGTTTTATTGTTGACGGCCAGGATGACAAATGATGCGCACTGATACAAATTATTCCATGCCTTCAAAGACATGAATAGTATCGAATGACACAAAAATGTGCCACTTTTTCAATACACAAAAATGATTCGACATTTCTTTGAAGCATCAACTTTTTATCTCTCTCTTTCTATATATATATATATATATATATATATATATATATATATATATATATATAAAAAGTAAATAAATGATGAAAATAAAAATTGGAGTAAATACAATATTTATATTTTCATCAAATATTCAAACAAGGAATAAAAAAAGTAAAAAGTTTTTATATTCCTTGTTTGAATATTATATTTCATCCAATTTTTATTTTTATCATTCATTTTCTTATATTATTGCTCTATCTAGTATATGGAACATTGACTTATCATGATAGGTATAATATAAAGATATATTCTCTTTATTGTTTGTACATATATATATATATATATATATATATATAAAATGCTAAAAAACACACACCGGTCTTCTATCACCAGTAAAAACAATAACAAGATGCTGTGTAACATCATAGGCGATAAAAAATCGTACATATGTCGGGCAGGGCGTCCTGTTAAGCACCAGACTATGGACATTTATACCGAGGGTTCCATCCCTTCCCAAGGTAGCCATCCTGATGATGGCTCATAGCCAGAAACACGTGTCCATGGATTTATTTTCTGTACGTAAAAATAAATTTATAAAAATTATTAATATATATATATATATATATTATTTCATGTATCCACATATAATATTACAAGGAGATATAATATATTATTGATCGATTTTCAGTATTAACTTCAACAGTGCTCAATACGTGAGTAGAGTTATCTAGTAAGTTATGAAAATACTTCATGGCGATTATGCTACACGGAGACGTTTCATTCCCGAGGAGAATCGTCAGGCTAAAGTTCATAGTATTCGTGTTATTGAGTGGTTTTATATAGCCACGTGATGTTTAGCCTAGCTAGCTAATAAATCAGATTCATTGTTATTCCCTCCCACGGGTTAATGTTTCATGGCAATGGTATATATATATATATATATATATATATATATATTTAAAGTTAGGCATGTGTATGAGTTTATATATTTTTATGTATATGATTCACTCCTAAACTATATAACTGATCATTATGAATTTTAGAACACAGCTGCTTGGCGTAAGCAGTCGTAATGTAAGCAATATTTTGTTTATTTAATTTTATGCAAAATAAAGAATTCAGGTACCTCTGATTCTTGTGAAATTTTAACAATATGTATTAGACATTAATAAATATTCTCCAAATTTCAGTTTCTTTGGGACATTTGAAAGGGTTTTAGGAGCCATAATATGGGTACAACCTCGAATTTGAAAATTCAAACATTTCAATTTTGCATTAAATTTCATCCGTAGTCATTTAAGCAAGATTTTCTGAATTTCAATTTTTTCTTAAGACTCTTTCAGCTTACGTCTTAAATTTTAGATATTTTCTAGAATCAAAATTATGTAATGGATTTTGATCAAAATTGGAATAAGGATTCTAACATAAGCTTTAGTAGCATTATATCTTGATTTTATTCTTTGGAAGGGGACATAAAAGAGGTGCAAAACGGTTCTGTTCAGGGAATTAATTCTACTCATTCTGCAACGGGTATTTTTCTCGTATATATATATATATATATATATATATATATATATATATATATATATATATATATACACACACACATATATATATATACTCATAGAGAGATATAGCGCTATTTGAATGTGTTTACATTTTTCAAATAACTTAGAATTGCAGTGTTATTCTATAAGTGCCTCAACACTAGTGAATGCATTCGTGCAGGACTGGAATCATTGACATCAGTGAATTAAATGTTTCTCATACATTTTGGACATTATCTTGCCAGTCATGGGCTTTTGTGAATCTTTGCTATTGTAAAGATGTTGATTGGTCTTCCTTTCTTCAGTGCTACTCACATGAGATCAAAGTGTAGTATCTGTTCCGATGGATACTGCACCCCCATAGACTGGTATTGTCTTGGCCTTCGGGGCTTGATTTACACCGGTTTATGGGTCTGTCCTGTGCATTTCTAGGAGGTCCACCCTCCCAGGCTTCGCCTCCCCTCTTTGGGGAGGAGTAAGTTTATTGCTTACTGCCCGAGGCGCCCCTACCGGGGAATGCCGACGGGGCTGCCCAGGCAATTTTTAAACCCCACTTTCCCGACCCGACCTTGGGTCACATCTTACTTGTGGGAGTAAGATAAAAACTGGCCTTGTACCTAACTCCTGGAGAGGAGTAAATCAATAATCACATAATAGCCCAGGTTATTTATATTTGGATATTTTATATATATATATACATATACACACACACACACATACATATGCTAAATCCCCTTTTCTCTAACTTAGTATGTGACCTGCTTGGCTAATCACGGCTTTCTATTTCTAAGCCTCCTTTACTCTATAACAATGGGAACTTCAAAAAATGAACATTTCTAAGCTCCTGTAAGTCGTATATGTTGCACAGTTTTTGATTGCTTTGAAACATTCTATGGTTTGATTTCTTCCAGCTGTTAAAAGGCCAATGGCTCAGAGAAATAACGACCACGCATAACAACAACTCTAGATACCGAGATGTATGTGTAAGAGAAAATAAAAACGAATACATGAGATGTATTAACCAAAAGATCAGAACTCGTATCTAAATGCAGACACAAAAATAAATTCCTACTAAAAACTAACGATTCAACAGAGTAAAATAAACAAATTAGCAATAGAAATAAATACAACAGAATGAGAATAAATATTTTAAAAATAAATAAAAAATAAAATAAATAAACACATGAAAAATAAGTTATTATTAACTTATTTTTTATGTGTTTATTTAACACATAAAAAATAAGTTAATAAATAACAAATCCCGGGTACAACCAATATACTACGAAACTAAAATACGAATTAACCACTTAAATTTTTAAAAACACAAAAATATATATTAACTGCCTAAATGAACACAATCCAGCAGTAAAAATATCTTATCAAAACAAAATAAGAATGAACCGACTAAATTTAAACAATTGAGTTAAAAAAAAAAGCCCCATCACAATTCCTGCAATTCTCATTATCGATCAACACACCACACCACAGGTAAAGCCAGAATCATATCACTATTCTCCCATGGATCAAGCTGAACAGTCTGGGCCCATGAAAACCCACCATACAGCCACTTCACCAGCAGAATCCCTTTCATCAAGTGGCTTCCTGCCAAATCTCCCACCACAATCAGCTGTCTATTTACAATCAGAAGATATCCTTTATTGAACCTTAGTTCTTCCTAACCACTATCACCGAGGTCACTGCCAACACCCGAACCATTACCTAAAGAATTACTGGAGCCAGATGATGAACAATTGGCCTTGGAGTAAGAACTTGGTAATACCATTGAGGAAGTCCAGATGATGAGGCTGGAGTAAAGACCTAAATTGCCAAAAATCCAAGCCTCAAACGCTACCAAAGCAGTAATAAAAACTACAAACATCGCTCTCAAAAGACTTGTTCCATCCAACATATTCTTCACAGAGCTGAATCAAATAACATATGCTGCATTGTCAGGAAAAGACTCCCTCAATTCCAAAAATAGTTCAGAGCACAAAACACTACATCACTTTGGAAACTGAAGCATCTAAAAACAACTAAACCTTTGCAGAAAAAAATGACCCCAGATCAAACAATTCCTTGCCGCCCTTACAGTGCAAGGGCGGCTGAAGAACACGATCTGCAGGCTCAGTTTTAAATATAGAAACATTTAGAGGAAATTAAAAACATTGCGAAAAATTTGAAGGCAAGATTCCAGCATTTGCCAAAAGAATCCAAACAAAGGACAACAAGAACAGGGCAAAAGTGGAAAACCAACAGTTTA
Organism: Sepiola atlantica; assembly: GCA_963556195.1. Taxonomy (NCBI): domain Eukaryota; kingdom Metazoa; phylum Mollusca; class Cephalopoda; order Sepiida; family Sepiolidae; genus Sepiola; species Sepiola atlantica. Next base: position 86,776,805 of record OY744522.1, on the reverse strand, counting down.
AAAAGAATACAAGACTGTTTTACAGAAACCTCATAAGAGAGACAATCACGGTGGAAAAGCCGCCACAAAAGCAAGAGCGAGAAAACTACTGGAGGCCTCTGTTTGAGAATGAGGGACCATGCAATCAAAGAGCCAAGTGGATCTTAGATATAGCTCGAAGTAATGAAAGCAAGCCAGAAATGCCAGAGCCGGAGATAACGTCTGGAATGATAAAACGAAAGTTGAATCAATTTCAGAATCACAAAAAAACTGACATAAACAACATACCCAATTTCTGGCTTAAGCAACTAACAGCACTTACTAAAAGTTATATGATAGTGTGCCCCACACATGGCTTATGCAGTGTCTTGAATTATATAAGATCCATCCGGTCATCAAGAAAATCATGGCTGTACATATAAAGATGTGGTAAAACAACCATGGCATTAAGTCACACTAATAAAACAATAACAATCACTGACGAAGTAATCTTCCAAAGAGATAGCTTATCTCCTCTACTCTTTTGCCTGGTGATAGATCCACTACATAAATTACTGAACAAAGGCCGAAGTGCCTACAACCCAAGTCAGGCTTGCAAACAAGACCCAAATAAAAGAGTCAACCAGCTGCTCTTCATAGATGACCTCAAGCTGTTCAGACGCTGGCTTAAGCCGATTCCTGCAGGTACCCATACCTTCTCCAAAGATGTTGGAATGTAGTTTGGCCTGTACAAATGTGCCGTGTTCCCTCAGAGCTGGCAAGAAGATCCAAATGGAAAAAATACAGCTTGATGAAGATTCTGACATCAAAGACTTTGAAGAGCAGAAACAATACAAATACCTAGGCATAGAAGAAAACGATTTAATTCAACATACCAAGATGACAGAAAAAATTGGTAAAGAATATGTATGCCGTGTTAGAAAAAATTGCCAAAACATAGCTGACAAACAAAAACAAAGTAACTGCCATTAACCAACTAGCCATTCTAGTGATAACATACAGCTTTGGCATTATTGATTGGCCACAAAAGGACATTAACACTAAAACTAAGAAAATGTTGATACTGTACAGAGTAATGTACAGAAACCAGTGCCTACCCAGACTGTATCTGCCGAGAGGAACAGGAGGTATGGATCTTTCAGAAAATAAACTTCAAGCAACTATTGTGAGCACCGGCCAATATCTGATGAACTCCCAGAACCCAAACCTTAAAATGGTATGCCAACATCAAGAAACCAGAGCCAATTGAACAACCTCTATAACTAGCCAAACATTTTGGACAAGATTGTCTTACAAATGAGGTAGAAACAGAAAAGAAGCCTGCCACAGAAATAGCTCACAAGAGCCGCCAGAAATACACCAAGACCTTCCATTGCAGAAAACTGGAAGAATGGGCCAACCAACGACGTGCTAAATATTTTCTGGATGAACTATTCCAGGAATATGAGTCACCTGACATTCAGTTGTAAGGTTCTGCTAGGGGATGGCTACTATACAATACGACAACGGAGTGTGCAAATATCTTCACTGGACAATCTGTAAAAAGTTGAATATCCAGTGTAGCAGCAAGTCCTGAGAACATATACCAGAAAGAACAGTTGGAAATAAGTCATACACCATCCGCTATGACTATGCAATCCCTACAGCTACATATCTAGAACACGAAGCTGTTAAACCTTACATAGTGATATGGGACAAAAGGGAGAAAGTAGCAACCATAGTTGAAGTCAGTGTCCCTAATGATGATGGCTTAAACAGAGCTGAAAGGGAAAAGGTAACGAAATACCAAGGTCTTATATACGACATGAAAAGAAACTGGAATCTTAGAAAGATCTCCATCATTCCAATAATTATAGGAGCAACTGGACTCATGAAAAAGAATTTCAAAAACTACCTGGCGTATATACACTGTGAACCAAGTGCAAGAGAGTACAAACAATTGCACTTAAAGGGACGGTTAGAATCTTAAAAAGATCTCTCGGTTTGAGTGTCTGAAACAGCGAGTGAATGTCTGACATCCGGTAGGATGCCCCATCTCCAGCAAAAACGTAAAGATAAGAAAATCAAAAACAATATATATATATATATATATATTAATAAAAAACAAAAAGAAAACAAAAAGAACTCGCCAAAAAGCACTTAGGGCAATAATGCTGTTCATATGCAATTGAAGTCTCCTGACAATTGAACTCTTTAAGTGTTTCTTAAAAGTTTAATGAATCCTTGAGACAACAGGAGATGCTGTTTGCGGACACACATGAGAGGACAGATGCATAATTTCATGCCCCAGTCACACATACGCACCACAAGGGAAAACAGTGCATATTTTATTCATAAGATAATAGAAGTGTATACACCCACACCAATATGTGCATATATATGGGATACAGTCTGAATTATGGTTTGTTAACCAGTCTAATTGGCCTCGTGTCAACAGTTTAAGCCTTACCACATGATTTGTAATGCCCCCCTCTCTCTATCTATCTTTTGATCATTCTCATTATATATATATATATATATATATATATATATATATATATATAACGTTAGGTATGTGTATATGTTTATATATTGGTAAACAGCAGATTCACTCCTAAACTAATTAACCGATCAATATGAATTTTTGAATACAGCTACGAGGCATAAGGGTGGGTAATGCGGGCTATATTTAGTTTAATTTAGTTTCATGCAAAGGAGACAAAGTGAGGGGGGGGTCTTTCATGAATATTCAGATATCTCCGATTTTTGTGAAATTTTAGCATCAATTAATAAATATTCTCTAAATTTCAGTTTCCTTAACTATTTTAAAGGGTTTTTTTTTTCAACCTCCTATTTGTAAATTCAAATATTTCAGATTTGTATTGAACTTCATCCATAGTCAGACACCAATTAAGCAAGATTTCCTGAATTTATTCTTAAGACCTCTTAAGCTTAAACCTTAAATTTTAGACATTACCTGGAATCAAAATCATGTCAAGAAAACCATCCCAGTCAAAGGTAGAGGGACATTCTCGTCTTTATTTTATATATAAGGCTAGCTGTTCCGATCCAGTGTTGCCCGGGAGTATTTTTGCATGCTTATTTTTAGTTGGACATCATGTTTAAGTACGTTCTATTTTGTTTTTGTTAACTTTGAAATATATAAATAATTGCAGGTTAATGGCTAGCTTTTTATTGCTAAAGAATCTGTGTATAAATATTAATGCAGTCCTTTTAAAATAATAGCCGGAATTGCAGTGGTTAGCTAAAAATAAGTATGAAGTAAATGCTTATTACTAATTTACCTGACTGGCTTGTCAGAATCAAATATCGGTTTGTCAGATGTAATACTATTTAGGTCTAAATCGAAAAATCCGACCCAGTTAATATATATATATATATATATTATTAAGCTCCGATAAAGTTGAGCCCTTTCGAGAGATAATAAATTGATGATTCATAAATTAGCCACATTGCATAGTTCTCTTCCTTGGGAGATTGAACTCTTTAAAATTACAGTACTTGTGTTTACATTAAAAAGATACAAGGCGTATTTCTCATACATTTCAAAACGTGATCATCGCATTGGTCGAATGGTTACAAGACCAGGATTCATAATACGTGGATCCGGGGTTCGAATTGTTTGACCGGTTATGTAATTGCATACAGACGAGCGTAAAATAAAAACGCGAAACATGTATAAAAATATTTATTCATTAATAATAATTATATATATATATATATATATATATACAAGGTCGGGCAGATAAATTGGAACTAATTTAAAATGTTAATATCTTTTTTATTTTTGTTTTACGTTTTTTTTACTAAGGATCCTTAAACACTTTATTGCAAGATAGCATAATTATATTTACTCAAATTTGTTTTAATATGGCGGAATTAGCACGAAGAATAACTATATGCGAAATGAGACGCGCCGGGAGTTCTCCTTCGGACATTGTTAAGAGCACTGGCTATGCAAAAACGACTGTCTATCAGGTTGTGGCTAATTTCGATGCCGAGTGTAAGGTTGAGAGAAGTCGGCACAGTACTCGTAGTGATCGAAAGCGCACAAAAACTTTCCTGGTGGGACTAAAAAGGTCGATAAAGGCAGACCCAAGTCAGTCGATGTCGAAACTGGCAAAAAAGCGCAATGTGAGTCGCAGAACTATCAGCAGAGCAATCAACGAAGACCTTGGGATGAAGTCCTACGTTAGGAGACGCCGTAATCTCCTCACTGCTCGTTCAAAAGCTATCAGAGTTGAAAGATGCCCCAAGCTTATCAACCATCTGAAACACAAAGGAGGACATGTGTGCATTTTTGTTAATGAGAAAAAGTTCGTCGATGAGGTTCCAAATCGCCAGAACACTTGAGTTATTGCCTGTGACCCTTCGGAAGTTCTTCCTGTGATGCAGAGCAAAAATCCTGCTTCTGTGATGGTTTTTGCAGCCGTGGCAAGTGATGGAAAGGTGATGCCTCCTTATTTCATCGAAACGGGTCTTAAAATCAACACAGCTAAGTATTTGAACATTCTTAATAATGTTTTATTGCCTTGGATCCGTAGAAACTATGACCCTACGAAAGTCATGCTCATCCAAGACTCGGCACCAGTGCATGGATCAAAGAAAGTCCAAGATTTCATTGTTTGTTCCAAAAGATATTTGGCCCAGTAGCTCTCCAGATCTAAATGTGTGCGACTATTATCTATTCGGCGTCATCGAGGGACAGACTAATGTCAATCCACACCCAAATACAAACTCATTGAAGACAGCCATTCAACGAGCATTTCGCAATCTCGATCCCAATAAAATAAAGAGGAGCCGTTCACGGTTTCGTCAAAGAATCTCCAAAATGATTAATGCAAAGGGTGCTCATATTGAATAATTTTGTTCAATAGACTGTAATAATTAAATAAATAAATGTTAAAATGATATCTTTCCATATTTAATCCTTTAAATTATGAATTTTGTAAAAATAAAAAAGTACCAATTTAACTGACCAACCCTGTGTGTATATATATATATATATATATATATATTGATCAGACTATATGCATGTTTAAAATTCCCCCATAAGATGACTAAGAGTTAGTCAAAAGTTCGAGAAATAAAGAAAATCCCAGACAACATGAACTTGCAAAAGTTTGTTAGAATTCTGGAATGAATGATCAACAGATCTAAGAGACACTGTTCTGTCTAGCATAAAATAGATCTAGCATTTATCTCCCTTTGCCGGCTCTTTTTTTCTTTGGAGATTCTATCAGACTTGTCACCGGCGAGATCCTCCGATGCCTGTCCTCAATCTATTTAGTTGCCTACTTTGCGACCCTCATGGTCCAGTTTTCTATCTCTTTAAATATCTTAACTTTTTGAGCATCGCCGGTAAGAAATATTGCCTTCTTTTCTCTCAGAATAGAATTAAATAGTCCTAGTATTATTTTTTGTATTAGTTCTTATATTTAGCATACTTTGTTTACATATTCCCCACGTATTAGCTCATATTTCTCCTCGCTTCTAACTCGGCTACCACCTCGCATAATTTGTATTATTTCCTTTCTAACATTATTCTTATGCTCAAAATAGTTTCTATTCTGTAATTTTTTGAAGTCTACGGCGCTCTTTAGATTTTAGTAAACTTCTCGTCTCTGCTACGTCTTTATTTTATATTTATGTGTTTCCGAAACTGTTTTCGTTCTTTTTTCAGTTTTACCTTATTCGACATTCAATGAACCTCTGTCTAAAATATACCATGCCTCAAAGTTTTGATTGTCGATATGAGTTTATCTGACTGTCGAGATTTGCGCACGTTTCCATGAAACATATGCATCCCGGAGACAGCAGAGATACATTTATCAAAATCTGTTTAAAAAAGTTAATATTGCTTAACTACACAATATCTATTACTAATTGAGATTCAATATCTGTCTGAAACCTCAATTATACTATTACAGTTATTTATGTACTATTGTAATATCTTTCAATGCTTAATTCAGGAATGGTAGCGGAATACTTGTTGTGTAGTTATACCATTCCCCTAGGTGTTATCCTCTCCTTTGGGGGTAGTGTAGTATATATTCCTTCTGTTATGATACCATCTTTCCAGGCTAGCAATACTATCCGATAAGAGGGAGCATATATTTGCTAGTATATATAAATTTCCGTCCACGTATGCATGCAAACAAAAAATCAATGAGACTAAATTAAACTAAATATAGCCCACGTTTGAATTCCTTCGCCTGGTAGCTGTCTTCCAAAATTCATAATGACCGGTTAAATAGTTTAGGAGCGAATCCTGTACATACAAATATATCAATATATATATATATATATATATATGATTATTTTTATTTATACATACAGATAAATAAAAATAATCATATATATATATATATATTGAGCACTCTTTATAAGCCCGATTGAAATTATTTGGATTTTATCCTGTGGATGTTTACCTTATCTGAATTACTAATATATATATATATATATATATATATATATATATATAAAGAAAAGTCAATCAGCAGTTAGAACTAAATAGCATTGCATCTAATAAATAGATATTTGATTCTGCCTAGATAGGGAAATACGGAAACTTTCAGTCTGTGCTGTTCAAATGAAAAATTCCAATTGATTTAACTGATCACATATTCTATCCGACCTGATAATTATTTCAGTAAGAGAACTTACAGAGATTCACCATTAATTTTCATCATATAATCAACAGATATGACTATAAAATTAAATCGCTTCATTTGGTACAATTAGAAAATTTAAAATGGTGTCTACAATCTCTAGGTAGGTATTGATTCAGATCTTTTACTTTTATTACAATGTTTTAAGAATTAAATCTTTACACTTAACTGACTTATTCACAATTTTCCTATTATTCGAAATAGTAATAATGTACACACTTCACTAAGTGAAAAACTATTTAAAGCAGAAATTAGTCATATACGTTATAACTGCCGTTTGGATATCAATATACCTGTCTTCCACATACATATGAAAAAGCATAAACAAAAAATTAAAAATTTCAGAATTTAATAAGGGCAATTTCTTTGTCACTGAACGAAATTAAAAAATGCTTTAGACTATCGATTTACATTTTCATACACCATATTTTCATATACATAGATTGCAACTACATTACCGTTATATAATCTATTACACGATAGCATTAATTTATATATGTATTTATTAAAGTTTTATTATACTTCGAGGTTAATTTATACATTACTGACCAGGCTATACCGTATTTATTATATTTACCTTTAAAAATAATAGTAATTGCTGTAAAAGTTAAATTTCATAAACTTTTAAAATTTACATGGTCCTTCGACAGTATAGTGTATTTGTTTGTGAAACAAATATTTGGAGGGAAAGCGATAAAATTGAAAACTATTCTAATAAAAAAGGCGCCATCTGTTTCCTGTTCACACACGATCTTTCTGTCTCTCCACCTTTCTATTAGAGAGCCATATAGTAATAGATCAATTTTAATCACTATATTTCTCTTTGTGTGATTATTTTAATCTTTTCTTCTTCCGGAAGTTCATTTCAAAAAAAAATAAAATAAATAAAAATAAAAAATTATAAAAATTATAAAAATAAATTAAATAATAATAATAATAATAATAATAATAATAATAATAATAATAATAAAAATAATAATAAAAATAATAAAATAAGAGAGAGAGAGAGAGAGAGAGAGAGGGGAGGGCGACCGTACTTTATTTAACGTCTCCTTAATTTCAGTTCTTATATTAGTTTTTACTTCTTAGTCATTAGCAAACTACCAATCGTTTCCTGGTAATCTTTTTGAGTTCATGTTTGTTTCGCTTCCTCTTTTTACAATTCATCGTGCCGTTTCTTTTTTTCAGAATAATGAATGCTGTTTTCTTTCTTTTATTAAATTTCGGTTCAATGGGTGTCTATTTTAGCCAAAATATTTTCTGGCTAAAAATCACAAACTTATTTTTACTTAAACCATGTTTTAGAAAACAAAATTGACATTAAAACACTAACTGAATGCAAGTTTCATCGTACACGTGTTACACCAAAATTTAAATAACTACAAAACTAGATTAATGAAAGGTGCTGGGACAGGTTTACAGTGACTGCAAACATTTATTTACATACAAAATACAGCAAATAAACTCTGCCTGTAGTGAGGATTGAACCTTCAACCTTTAGAAGACTGTCACTTAGAACTCATTGTACTCAATGCTTTATCCATTGTGCCACATGTTCATGACGATACTAACTTTAAAAAATTAAAATTCACTTAACACAACTGACGGAACAAGAACAATCTACCCCGTGGATTAAATAAAGGGTTTCGTTTGAAATTCTGTATAAGATTCCAGCGTTCGAAAAGATGCATTTGAAGAAGAGGTTATATCGGTCAAAATATTATGAGAAATGTTATTCTCAAGATGAAAATAGTAGTCTGAATCAATATATATATATATATATATATATATGAAAAATATTTGTTGTTGTTTATTATCTACGGACGTATACGTTTCGTCTCTTTTTAATCAAGACTCTTCAGCGTAGAAGTATGACTATTCACTACCGGTCACTCGGTTCGAAACCCTGGATTATAAGTATTTTTCAACTTCAATCCAACGTCTTAAACCTCGCGGCCAATATCCGAACAGCTGATAAACTGTGGTAGTTTAAATACATTTATAAGCGGCGATGAGCGACACAGGTATTCTACTTATATTAAGGAATGATGCATTATAAAGCAAATGACGTCACGCTGTATTTGCACTACTACTAAAGTGCTCTACTAATTATTAAGGAGCGACAAATATGAAAAATATTTGTTGTTGTTTATTATCTACGGACGTATACGTTTCGTCTCTTTTCAATCAAGACTCTTCAGCGTAGAAGTATGACTATTCACTACCGGTCACTCGGTTCGAAACCCTGGATTATAAGTATTTTTCAACTTCAATCCAACGTCTTAAACCTCGCGGCCAATATCCGAACAGCTGATAAACTGTGGTAGTTTAAATACATTTATAAGCGGCGATGAGCGACACAGGCATTCTACTTATATTAAGGAATGATGCATTATAAAGCAAATGACGTCACGCTGTAGTTTCACTACTACTAAAGTGCTCTACTATATATATATATATATATATATATATATATATATATATATAAATAAATGAATGAATGCAAAAGTTTATCTTTCTATCCTAACAATATTAACATTAAAACAGGTTGTGCTTATTTAATTCTATGAGACGACATAAAATTTTGAAATACTATATTTAGTAGACTTAAAATGTCCACCAACAGTTTTAGGTCTTCTCTATTTGCATATTTATTTTATAAACGTCACCTAATAAATTAATATTCTGTAATGTACATTTGTAATTTTGCATTGTCATAGTTTTTTATGTATACACATTATTTTTGCTGATAGTAAAACGTCTGATGTTGCTCAAATGCTGATAACAGATACGTTTGATGTTGTCAGGATGGTGAGAACATATATTACACTTTGATCTTAGCCAAAAAACCAAGGAACCATAAAAATAATGGTTTCATGACTAGGCATTTTTAAATGAATGAAAAAAAAATGATTTAATCTATTATTGTATTATCTTTTAATGGGGGTGGGTAGTGTAGTATCGGTTCTGTTGTCATAAGACCGTCCTTTTTAAGGGTGTGGGAGTAATCCTTCCAGACATTGCAATCTTCTTTGAGGGAGGGGGTAATGTAGTATCTGTTATGTTATGAGACCATTTTCCCAGGGACTACCTCCTTTTTGTTTGGGAGGGGGGAGTGCAATTGTGGCAAGGATAGGTACCCCCTTTGTGTGAGCTGGAGATCTCCATAGTTAAAAGCCCTTTTACCTAACTTGAACTTCCCTTGCGGGGAGAGACGTAAAAATTGACAACTGTGTTTTTACACCCAGAATGTCACTACAGGAAAAATTTTGCCATCAATCAGACTTGAACAACTCTAAGTCAACAAGTTATGAAGTCGAGAGCCCCTCAGTGCATTTTAAAGGTAAAAGAGCTGACCCAAATGAACCTGTCACCTGCGACAGTCGAAATTAAGAGCACCAGTGACATTATCTGTATCTCCCTTTCTTTTCATGCATCTCTGTCTCTTTCCTCCTCTCTCTACCTCCCGCTCGCTTTATTGCAGCGAGATATTTTACAGTTGTTTTTAGCATTGTGTACAAGACAGGCGCATGTCTTGACCAGCTCGCCAACTCAAATTCTATTTTTTTTTAAATGTTTTTTCGGAAATTAATAAATTATAATTTTGATATATAAAGTTATGTGTTATTCTCTCATTACAAAACCTTCATTTCCACAGCGGTGCCAGCAGAGGATTAATTCTCAAGAGAGAATTAATGAAACCGCCGTGCAACCGCTGAAATACACGACCAGGTATAATTAACCCTTCATTAAAGGGATGTACCTATCATTGACACTCGAGGAGCTGGGTACTGTGCCAGGACGTTAACAGTCCGTCCAGAAAAAAGTCCCCACAGCGCAGATAACCGAGTTAACACTCCCCCAGCCAGCAGTAGTACTACACAGTATATGTTCTGTTGTCTTAATACCATACTCACGGCAATTAGCATCTTTTTTCATGGGGAGACCTTCCCAGGTATTACCTCCTCTTTTTGGGTGGGGCCAGTATAGTATATGTGCGTCCATCATGATACCACCATTCCATGATTATCTTTTCCGTTTGGGAGGGTTTAGTGTATTTTCTGTTGTCATGATATCATCCTCCCAGGTATTAACTTCTTTTTACGGTGGGAGCGTTTGTCATGATACTATCCTCTTGGTCGTTACCTCCTTTGGGGGTCTATGTAGTATATATTCGTTCATCATGATATCATCATCTCAGGCTAGCAAAAAAATGCGACAGGAGGGAGCATATAGATATATTAAGTTCGATTTGGACCTGACCAAGAACAGTGTCACGTAATCATTTTATTTTACAGCTGTTTCATCTTGAGAAACTATACAAGCTGATCAGGTCTGAATTTTATAGTAAAAAAATGATCTTCAGAGATAAAACGCATTTACATATACACAGTTAAAAGGGCACAAACTAATATATTGAACAATTTCAATGCCTTACTAGTATTCTTGAATCTGAAAAGTGGAAAATCTATTGAGCTAATCGTGTGAAAGTTTACCCTGGTGGAATTTCGATTACACGACCGAACACTAATAAGCATAGATATACAGGGTGTCTCAAAAAAATGTACTCACTCGTAGAATGACGAGAAAACTTTTATTTATGAACATAGAGTGAAATGAAATAGCATCGAATACATGAGACAGATGTAATTGAAGAATCATGTTCGCAAATGTTCAAACTGATGATCATTATTGTTCAAACAAAGCTGATAACGCGCACCAAGGGATTCGCAAACGTCGCGAAACATTAAGAGTGAGTACATTTTTTTGAGACACCCTGTATATATATATATATATATATATATGTTTTTAAAGCAAATTGATGTTATTGATCTATTCATATATATATATATATATAATTTGTCTACGCCTGAATCAACGCATATAGAGACACACTGAATTGATAGAAAAACATTGAATATCTAAGCTTCCAAAACAAACGATTCCTTTTTTCTTCGTTTTTGTTCTTTCATTCACCCCATTAAAATGGATCCACCCATATTTAACATCCAAATACTCAAGCATATTTTGCGCTAAATTAAACTAACTTCAGCAGACCCCACCCTCAGATTTGCTTCTCTGTTGGCTTCCCTCGTGAAACAAAAGATGAAAATGAATTAAAAGAAAAAAAAACGATTCTACTTATTAGCAGACATTACCAGAAATTGCTTAGATGATTCCATTATGGTCTCAAATTTCTGAGATTTCCACGCCCTCGGAGGAATTCCTTGTTTGTTACAAAGGGAAATTTGCAAACGAAACGCAGAATACATAAAGAATTTATCCATTGAACAAAACATGATTGATCTAATGATTCATCTGCTATTACAGACCATTGAAGAAAAGAAAGATCTTTAAATAAACTAGCAAATATATGCTCCCACTGGTCACATATTTTTTCTAGTATACATGACAAACAAAAATATACTACACTGTCCCCCCCCCCCCCAAAGAAGGCGGTAATGCCATGGGAGGATGATCTCAAGGCAATAGAACAGATACTACACAAGCCACTTCGCCCCCCCCTCTTAAAAAAAAGAAGGCGGTAATGCTTGGGAGGATGGCATCATGATAACAGAACAGATACTACATTACCCCCATCCTTCAAAAAGGTGGAGGTAATGCCTGTGAGGATGATATCATGACAAACGAACATATACTACACTGCACCCCAAAAGGATGGGGTAATGCCTCGAAAAATGATCTCATGACAACAGTACAGATATTATACTCCCCCCCCCCAAAAAAAAAAGTGTAAGAGGATGTAATACTTAGGAGGATGGTATTATAACAGAACAAACAATGAGCATTTAAAATAGTACATGAGTCTGAAGCAGTATAGTAAACTGAATTCAGCATTTAAATATAGTAATAGTAGAGTTTCCGCTTCAGACAGACAGATACCAAATCTCCATTTGTAATAGATATGCCTTTCTATACAAGGTACTACATATTGGATTAAGTAATATTGAAGTCGAACATATATTAAGCAGAGAAAAGTAAATAAAGAATATGATTTGTAGTTCGTTTTGATGATACCTTTAACGCTTTACAATCTTAGTTTGTCTATTGTATCAAGTGTAAACATATAGTTAAAGTATTATTTCAAAGGAACTAAACGTGATTTTAAAGATATATAAAGCTCTAATAATGCCTCATATAGTATATTGGGAATCAAGGTAGAAGTGTTCTTGTTGCGATCCCTGTCAAGTAATACTTACTATAACCTGCAAATTATACCTAACACTTTGAAGCATATTCACACACACATACATGTATAACAACTTAGAAAGATACAAAATTATGACATATTCATCATTAAGTATACAAGTTTAAAAAATTCGACACCAATAAAGTTTTAGTGTACGTATGTTTCTGAGACAAATTTGATTAGATCTCTTTATCAGCACAAATAAGGAAAGTCATCAACATTTCGCCAATATTCCAGTTCGAGAGTAGAATCCCTATTGAATCACAGATGTCTCAAAGACAGAACCCACATGAATATTAAAACAAACATAATATTTTTCATTATTTTTTGTATGAATGGCTGAAAAAAAAAAAATGTCAACTTTTATATTTTTTCTATAAATATATATATATATCATCATCATCATCATCAGGTTTTGGTATTTAAGATGCTGTGAATGTCCCAGACTCCAGGGTAGGCAACACCAGGCAACGTCTCATGTCTGCTCTCTATGTGGTCTGATCCATAGGGTTGATACCAGTGATGCTGCAAGCAGTCGTCATTTCATACACACTCAGACCAGGTTTTCCTTAGTCTTCCACGCACTCTCGTGCCTAGGGTATCCATGTTTGTATTCGAGTTGATGCAGGAGGTAACACGCTGTACATGGCCAAATCACCTGAGATGCAGAACGCATAAGGAATCCAAAATCCCACCAATACCAAGCTTCTGATAGAGCACAGCTGAGGGGATTCTTTCCTCTAGTTTGCTGATCATCGCACAGTCATTACGCTGAAGCCGTTGCAAATCAGAAGCGTTTGAAGTTCATGTCTCACTGCTGTGCAAGATGGTGAAGCGAACACAGGCCGAAAAGACCTTGCCCCGAGTACTGAAAAAAATGTGCCTAGATGTAACTTTTCCCAAGCAACACAATAGTTAGCAGTGATAGCACGTTCGCAACCACCACCAGCATTTAACATGTCGTCCAGATAGCAGAGGGTAGTTTTAACATCAAGTGGGGTGCCATCCACAACCATAAGTGACACTGTTCGACCATCTATTGGGTGGGCAACACCCAGACATCTGTGACAAACATAATCCGGGTTGAACAACCAACCTCTAAGCAAGACCACTACACTTCTTGTGTATCCATAGTTTGCACTGGGAGCATTTAATAGAGTTTACACCTACAGCTCTGCGACAGACAGCACAGGGAAACATGCCAGCCTCTTGCATGAAATCGAAACCAACACCAGAGATAAGAAATTTTGTCATCTTAATGTTGACTCTCAGTCCTTTGCTCTTCATGCCTGTCTTCCATATTAGCAACCTGGAGTTGCACTTTTTTAGGAAATCGACAATAACCACAAGATAAATAGAATTATATATATATATATATATATATATAGTTCTCTAAAATGTTATTATGACTATAAACAGACAATATTTATTTTTAAACATGATGTATTAAAAAAAAATAAAAAGAGTGAAAAGGCTCACTAACTGGTTTCGGACCTCGTTCAATAGAGCTAAATCGAGATTAAAATTATGAGAAAAAATAATGCTATGAAAATTATAGCGAGGGAAATGGAGAAAAAATTAATTAAATAGAAACTACATTAAGTTCGATAAGATTTTCTCTTTGCTTACAAAGAGAAAGTCGCAAGGACCTAATATAAATGGTTTCTAAAATCTTGAGATGAAAGGGAGAGTGTGACTTACTTAGAATGGAGAATAAAACATAAAAATTGGAGTAACAAGAACGGTTATTTATAAGATGCTCGGCGATGGATGACTCGTACGTATTATTCAGAACATAAAATGGTAAATAATTTGCCTGGCAAAGTTTTGTGGGCACGTGTTGTTTGATCCAGATGTCTAATCTTTGTGATGTCCTCCCAACGTAGAGCAAACAGCAACTATATTTCAATAAATAAATAATAAAATTATTATGGTGAGGAGGAAGAACATCTTTTCGAACAGACGTCAAGATCGCTCTGATGAATAAAAACAACTCGTGTATTCGAGGCAAAGTAATATTGTTGTACAGACAAAGAGATTTGTTTGGCGAATCTATCACTTGTATTACCTGTCAACAGTAGCCGTTTTAATTTTATAGAAATTCGAAATTTTATTTTTGATAGTACGATCGCCATTGTTGCAGAGGGACTTAGTGATAAATTTGATTTCATCATCCAGTTTGGTCTTAGAACAAATCATTCAGTCCTTATGGGTAAGGGTCTTAATCAAATTGAATTTTTGTTTTGTGGGACAAAATGAGTCCCAACGAGTATAGAGACCAGTAAAAGTTATACAAAGAAAACCGGAATCTTTGCAAACTAGATCATCAAGAAATGAAAGTGAAGAATTGGCTTCCTTATCTATAGTAAACTTCAGAGCTTGATGAATATCGTTGAGGGCTGTAAAAAAACGCCTGCTTCCGTCTTATTGTTGAACAAACAAAAGGTGTCATCAACAGAACGAAAGTAAACATCTGTTTTTTTTAGAACCAGATCACAGATCTTCATGAAAAACTAAAAAGATGTTGGGCAATGTCGGCTCCAAAGGAGAACACATAGAGATCCCATCAATCTGTCTGTACATAATGTCGTCAAAACTGAATTTAACCGACATTGTGGCGAATTTTATTAATTCCACAAAAATACTTTCAAGAATAAGAGGAGAGGGTGGTTGATTACAATATAAGACATTCACAAATATATTAATAGTTACTAGAAGAAGAACACAGGTTAAAAGACTTGATATGCCAAAGGAATACATAAATTTGTCAGTATGAGAATAACTTTGTATAAAATTGGAAAATGAAAACGAATCTTTAATGCAAATTGAACTGTAGCATTCCAAAACTGGTTAAAAAAATAGTGACAATCTATTTAGCAAACTTCTGTGAAGATCCTATCATAGATAATATTGGTCTTAACGGTACCCCAGCTTTATGTTTTTTGGGTAAACCACAGAGGTGGGGAAGGATAGAACCAGAAGATCTGATCAAATTAGAAATTCTAGTGGGAAGAACTCAACTCTTAACCCATTTAACCAGACGTTTTGGGAACTAGTATAATGGAATCATGTGTATCTACCGGACCAAACTGAACAGATTTAGAGGTATCCTCCAGTATAGTCCAATCCCTGGAGCAATCAAATTATGTGATTTAAATTCTCTGACAAACATAATTTAAACAAAGGAGATAATCCATCTGTCTTAATTTTACATACACAATTTTCCACATTTGTGAACTTCCCTCTTAAAAACAAAAAATTAACAATGTCTTTCTTACATAATGCAATGAAGCAAGAGACAATGTGTTTAATTATTTAAAAAAAGGAGAAGAATGTAAATAAGAACAGAAAACTTTATAGAAAATCAAAATATAAACGGATTTATCTTGGTAGCAAAACTGTTTTCATTTTAAACATTTTTAGAGTCAAAATCAGAAGTCTTCACTTCATTCATTTTTGCAATCAATTTTGGTGAATTCCATCTTTGAGATAGAAGGCATATGCTGATTGTAAAATTGCTGACATATCAAATACCTTTTGTAGACAATCGTTATCAACATCGGTCTACTTCGTTTTTGTTTTATTTTTTTATTTTGTTTTATTGTTATCTACTGTGCTAACCGAGTGTATATGTAATTTTGTCATTTCAAATAAGAATTTTTTCAAGTTGGGTAAACATGTATGAAAACATACTTTTATATACTATGGCCAGCTCCAGGGGCTCATCTCACCAAAATATGATACAAACATCCCACTGAGAAACTATGATTTGTAAATAAACCAACAAGTTTTTTTAATCATCAAAAATCATAGAATCATTTAATTTTAAGTAAATTTTGAGCATTTATTTATATGAATGAATTATATATTTTATAAGGGATACACATTTTTAAATAGTGATTAAAAAAAGAACTTTTGGACAGATTAATGCACATGTGAAATACCGTTTTTTATTATATATAAAATATATGGCACTAAAAGAATACCTGTCACAGGTAAAATTGCTCGAACAGAACAGTTTTGCACCACTTTTATGTCATTTTACGAAGATTAGAATCAACATATAATTATATGTCTAAAATCTTTATTTTAATTTTGATCAAAATCCATTACATAATTTTGATTCTATGAAATGTCTAAAATTCGAGGCTTAAGCTTAAGGGGTATTATTAAGAAACTGAAGTTCAGGGAAGCTTGCTTAATTAATGTCTAATGATTATAGATCAAATTTTATGCAAATATAAAATATCTGAATTTTCAAATTTGAGGTTGCTCTCTGAAAAAATTAAAATATGCTAAAGAAGCCGAAATTTGGGAATATTTATTAATTCAAGTCTAATACCTATTATTAGAATTTCACAAAAATTGGAGACATATGAAATTTTACAAAGGGCTTCTATCCCCTGATTAAAACATTTGCCTAGCACTAAATATAGACATATTACGCACCCTTATGTCCAGCAGCTGTGCCCCAAAATGCATAGTGATCAGCTAAGTAGTTTAGGAGTGAATCATATAATAGAAATATATAAACATATACACACACCTAACTTTATATAGATAGAGAGTATTGTTAAAAGCGACTCTACATCATTTTCCAATAGTATTTTAAATAAGGGAGAAAAATATAAATAAGGTGGTCTTCAGAGCGTTACTGAAACCATCTCTTCCAGGCACTCCAGCAAGGTTCGGCGAGAGACTCTGCTTGCATATAATACAAACCCTTTTTTGCTTTTAATTTTACATTCAAATGTTCTTGTATTGCACACAAGAAAATGCGATATGTGTGGCAAAGTCACACAAATATCTGCGTATTGCACGGGAAAACAATAAAAGAAAATTCATTGGACTGTGAAGATGATTAACGGGGAATAACAGAAAGAAAACGCATTCGAAAAGACAGAGTTAGAAGATTTAGTTGTGGTTGGAATCATAAAAAAATAGTAAATGACAAAAAATTTGTAAAAATAGATAAATAAAGAAGAACTGAAAAACAATAATGTATTTTTATAAAAGACTTGAAGAAAAAAAAGCTCAGAGGTAAAACGCATGCAAATGCTCAGATTGACAGCAGGAAGTAGAAAGAGGAAGTGAGGCATGATGGGAAATGAAAGTAGTTGAGAATAGAAGAGTGAGCTGAATGGAGGTAAAGGGCATGGATTTGGGGAATGAACAAAAAGGGGAATAAAGAAATCAAAATCGAGGCAAATAAACTGAAAAAGAGGTAAATTTTTGAAGGAATAATTTATCAGAATAAAAATAAAAAGAGAGACGAAAGAAAAATAAATAATAAAACAAGGGACGTAAAGAATTTAAGAAAAAAAGAAAAATGAATATGTAAAAATCTAAGAATAAAAATGGGGAGAATAACTGAGAATTTGAAGAATAAAGAAAAATTAGAAAAAAATTTGATAAAGAAAGAAAAATGAAAAATGAATGAATTAGAAAACAGATGAACTTTGTATAAAAACAACATAAAATAAAAAGGATGATTAAAATAATATATTAAAAGTAATCAACTAATCGACGGTAAATAATGAAGAAAATAATAATTTAATAATGTGAAGTGAATTAAAAAATGCAATACATAGAAAGACATTAAAATAATAGAATACAACAAATGAATAAAAATAAAAAGAAAGAAAAATAGGAAAAATAAGAAAAATAAGAAAACAGACAAAAAATAATGTATTAAAAGAAGAAAAATATGAAAAAGAAAAAATGGATGAAAAATAATCAAGTAAAATCAAATTTAAAAAACGGTATAGAAAGAAATAACAATGAGAAAAGATTTTAAAAAATAAAAAGAATAGAAAGTAATGAATAAAAGAGACGAGGATTAAAAAAGTAAATTATGAAATAGAAAAAAACGAAACAAGTAGCATAAAATAAAAAAAATTTTTTAAAGAAAAAAGGAATAAAAAAAAGAAAAAGTGCCATAATATATAAGGTGAAAAAGAGAATGAAAATTTAAAATTATAGATTAAATAAAAACGACTAAAATCCATGGGAAAAAATAAACACAGAAGAGAAAGAAAGATTAAAAACAAATAAGAATTGACAGAAAGAAATGAGAGAAAAAAAACCGAAGACAACAAATGTAAGAGACGAAACATAAGAAAAATAGGAAAATAAATACCGAAAATAGAAAGAAAGAGAAGGAATGAAAAAAGAGGAAAATATGAACGAAGAAAAGAATAAAAAGTAAAGATTGAAAGTAAATAAGAGTAAAACGGATTGAAAGAAGGAGGAAAGAAATAAAAATAAAAGAGCGAAAGAGAAATGATGAAAGAAATACAACCAAAGGAATATAAATAAGAAAAACAGAAAAAAAGATAGGAAGAGAGAATAGATAAAGTGAAATGAAGAAAGAGAAAAAGAAATACTAAAGAAAGAAATACTAAGAATTATAAGACAAAAAAATGAACGAAAGATAAAAAGAGAGAAAAGATAAGCATGAAGAAAAAGAAAGAAAATTAGTAATAAAAAGAGAGAAAAGAAAAACATTAAAAATAAGTTTAAATTGATGTCTTTGATTGAGAGAGAGATAGAGAGAAAGGAGGGATAAAATGTACAAGAAATGGAATTTACATATAAAACACCGAAGATGACGGAATGTATTTATGGAGCACTTATTCCTGTCATGGCTGGCATCGGCCATATTTTATAATCAAAAAGAAATGGCTGAAAATAAAGAACAGAAAATAAAAGTAACAAAATCTTCTACAAAACGAACAGAAAGCAAAGAATACATCAAGAGACATGAGAAAATATTTCTTTAAGTTAAAAAGACATAACTGATCTGAAGACACCGAGTCGCAGATGTATGGGTCGAAAATTCTCTCTTTAGAGGAATCGGTGCAGAGTGTTGACTCTCCACTGACAAAATGCATTTGGGAATTAGAAAAAAAAAGATTATGCAAGAACCGAGGTATTCTTAAGATGCGTTCATTCAATCTGTGCAAGAGATCAATAAAAATGCTATTTCATTCAAAATTAAGCATGACCAACCATCGAAAATGCGACTTCAAATTTAAGTGTGACAGAATGGCCAAAATGATGTTTCAAAATTAAGCGTGACCGAATATGGAAAATGCTATTTCAAATTCAAACATGACAGATTGACCAAAATGCTATTTCAAAATTAAGTATGAACGAATATGGAAAATGTAATTTCAGAATTAAGCCTAATAGACTGACTAAAAAGCTATTTCAAAATTAAGTATGACCGAATATGGAAAATGTAATTTCAAAATTAAGCCTAATAGACTGACTAAAATGCTATTTCAAAATTAAGTGTGTGACCGAATATGGAAAATGTAATTTCAAAATGAAGCCTAATAGACTGACCAAAATGCTATTTCAAAATTAAGTGTGTGACCGAATATGGAAAATGTAATTGCAAAATGAAGCCTAATAGACTGACCAAAATGCTATTTCAAAATTAAGTGTGTGACCGAATATGGAAAATGTAATTGCAAAATGAAGCCTAATAGACTGACCAAAATGCTATTTCAAAATTAAGTGTGTGACCGAATATGGAAAATGTAATTGCAAAATGAAGCCTAATAGACTGACCAAAATGCTATTTCAAAATTAAGTGTGTGACCGAATATGGAAAATGTAATTGCAAAATGAAGCCTAATAGACTGACCAAAATGCTATTTCAAAATTAAGTGTGTGACCGAATATGGAAAATGTAATTGCAAAATGAAGCCTAATAGACTGACCAA
Organism: Sepiola atlantica; assembly: GCA_963556195.1. Classification (NCBI taxonomy): domain Eukaryota; kingdom Metazoa; phylum Mollusca; class Cephalopoda; order Sepiida; family Sepiolidae; genus Sepiola; species Sepiola atlantica. The sequence continues at coordinate 86,756,211 of OY744522.1, read as the reverse complement.
AATGCTATTTCAAAATTAAGTGTGTGACCGAATATGGAAAATGTAATTGCAAAATGAAGCCTAATAGACTGACCAAAATGCTATTTCAAAATTAAGTGTGTGACCGAATATGGAAAATGTAATTGCAAAATGAAGCCTAATAGACTGACCAAAATGCTATTTCAAAATTAAGTGTGTGACCGAATATGGAAAATGTAATTGCAAAATGAAGCCTAATAGACTGACCAAAATGCTATTTCAAAATTAAGTGTGTGACCGAATATGGAAAATGTAATTTCAAAATTAAGCCTAATAGACTGACCAAAATGCTATTTCAAAATTAACTGTGGCAAACGAACGGACAAAGCCTCTTATAGAGATGCATAGACATCTATTAAAATGCTATTTTAAACTTTAAAATGACTGATAGACGAAAATGCTATTTTATATTTCAGCATGACAGACAGACTAAGGGACAGAGCATGTTATAGAGAGGCTTGTCTGCATTTAAAATAAGATGTGTCCATTGAGTGTTTAGCGATTAAAACTATAGTGTGGCAGATTGACACACACACCGACTGACATAATATAATATAAATATATATATATATATGTTCATTGTATTAATAAAAAAAGGTGAAACTACATAACTCGTTCCACCATTATATGTCTTAATTTGCTTCAGTTTGTGTATATCCATTAAACCTCTGCATGTATTGTCTTTTATTGAATCGCCTTTATATATAAACAAATTATAAGAAAATAAAAACAAATTCGAAATCGTCTCAAAAACGATCGTACACCTAATCATTGTTTATCTTGAATTCTTATAACTGAAATAAATAATGTTATAAATTCATTTTTCTCAACTTACTCTCTCTATATATATATATGTGTGTGTGTGTGTGTAATTATTTATAATAAATATTTTTAAATATACACATATATATGTTTCATCTTAATCAAAAATTATTAGTGTGGTTAAGTATAACTGTATCACCATATATATATATATATATATGTTTTTTCTGCGGGATTGACATTCAACTCGTCGTGTGTTTGTTTCGAAGGGTAATAAATCAACCATTGAAATAAGACTCTTTGAACTCAGACGAACATTTGTGTTGACTTTTCTTTGTGAGAAGTTGGATTTAGAATTCCCATACTATCATTGGATTGGAATGGTAACTTGTGAGCGGTATCTTGAATGATTTAGTTCTTTTGTTTTTTTGTGGGGGGGGGGGATTTATTCATCATTGTGCCGGCCGACGTGAAAGTGTATTATCGCACATTGTTCCGGTTTTATGGTTTTATTGAATGTATTTGGGACCGATTATTTGCTTGTTGGAAGAAATAATGCACGAGCTACTTTTCTAAGACTTTCTTTTTTTATCGTTGTTCTTCCTTGCTTTTTAATTTTGACTTTTATTTTTATTTTTTTCCTCTTCTCTTCTTAAGTGACCTCAACTATTGCAAAGCCACATTGTGTATTGTCGGCAGTTGAAACCAGTATTCCAGACATTTAATTTCCCTGATGATCTGCCAAGCAAGTAACTGCTTGGTAGTGAAACACGTGTAGGAAAAAACATTTAATTTGAATAAATAGTATTTGTAAGAAAAAATATCTTTAATGGTGATCATTGGTGTCCTGAAAGGAATGCTTTGGTAAGCCTTCATAAAATCACATATATATATATATATATATATGTATGTTTGGTTGGTTGGAGCTACTGCATCATATTCACAAATACCCTTGAGAAAGATATCAATCCATTTACCGCACTCCAGCTATGCAATAATTAGTAGGGTAGACTAAATTCTCCATATTTGGTTGTGCAACTAGTCTAGGAAAAGGAAAACTACAAAATAACACCGTGCTTTGTCTGCATATCCCAGCATTGTTTCCAGTAATCCTGGTCTCAAGCAATGCTGATTCAAGAGAGAGTTGGTTGCACAACCTTTGCTTCATTATAGACTCCCTGTGCATTTACACTCACAGGACATGTCCATTGTCTCTCGAGACTGAAAGAAGAGTTAGATGTGTGTGTGTAAACCGATAATATTGAAAGATTAAATTAAATATAAACCTACAACAAAGCTGTAGGCACTCAAGAAACGTTTAAATTTGAAATTTCAATGAAAAACATGGCCGACATTAGAACAGGAAGGCATACATCATAATTCTTTCATTATTTGACGGATATGGAAGGAAAATGGTATTAATGTTGACAACACTATTAAATTAATGATTCTCTACATATGAAAAATAAACGTGTGTTTTTTAGTTTCAATTTAAACATTTTCGAGCGTTTACATCTTTTGGATAGAGTTTTTAAGTCTTTAAAATAAATTTCTGCTGAGGCTGATATGTCTTGACTTACTCAGCAATGGGGGTGGGTGAAATTAGTTTCTAATCAATTTGGCTACCAGAAATAACGTTGTTAGAAAGTAAACGGTAGGGCGGGTGGGGGCTGAGAGATATAAGGCTGTGATTGGTCAAATAAGATCATGTGACATTCAAATGAGTGTATTTTTGAAAGGGTTGTTATACCGTTGCCGTATGGGTTTCTGTTTCTCAGTCCACTGAATAAGGAAATTATTGTCAATGCTGTGTGATATTGAATTAATAGTCTTTTTTTGTTACTATATTATTCTGTTTGTCTTCTGATTTTCTCAAAATTGGTTCATTAGTTCATGATCATCATTGGGTTAACGTCTGTTTTACATGCTGGTATGTGTTGGATGGTTTTTAGAAATTGACTTCCAAACTAACCTATCTCTGGCCAGGTCTTTATTTATCCCAAGTTCGTCCTTATCACTTCCTCCCATGTTTTCCTTGGTCTACCTCTGCCAACTGACCCTGCTACCTCAACTGTTCTACATCTACTAATCTCAAAACTTTTATCCATTTTTTTTAATGTAGTCATATTATCAAAGTATTCATTGTTCTTAACAAAATTTTGCAAAAATAATATGACTATGAACACAGACAACTGACTGAAGCAGATTTTGCGGGAAATTCTTTGTCCTCCAGGGAGATAAATTACCCTCAAATAGGCAAAAATGACAATTTCTTTTTGATAATACCAAGAATTTCATACATTAGTTCTTGCTCAAAATCCACTAAAAATTAGGGTGAATGTACCAAACACTAGTGACCCCTAAAAACATTCTAGTTTGCTCTCTAAGAGGACTGAATAATAATCCTCAAATCAACAAAATTGCATTTTTTTCACCAATATTTTAAAATACACCGATTATTCCCCCCCTTCCCAATCCAATAAAAGTTGTGACTTATGGTTGTTTACATTATTGAAGTAGCAGTGATTGCAGGCTAATCTGCTTTGCTGCCATCCTCCCAGCTTACTTAAAATGCCTTCACCCACACCCAACTTGCAAAATTTGTAATTATATGAAATTCTCTTGATTACTTTGTTCACAAAAAAAAATATGCTTTAGCTTTTATGGGAGTATATCCCCAAAATTGGGAAAAATGAAAATATTCACAAATTAAATATTACATTATCAGTTTTTATTTAAAATCCACCAAAAACTTGTGATTAATGGTTGTTTACATTATTCAAGTAGTAGTAATCACAGGGGAGGGCAACTCATGCTTTACTTGTTTTTTTTCTTTTTTTTAATATAAAAATTTCACTATTTCACAGGTACACTTACTGGTTTCCATCTCAACAAAAGTTGAGGTTGATGATTGTTTCAACTCATGCTTTACTTGATATATAGAAATAGCGATTGTTAAAAACAAATCTGTGATATTTTTTTTTCAAGTACGAAAGATCTATTAAATCTGTAAGTAAAAAAGATGTATGTAAATCTCCTGTAGCCATAATGAAGTCACAATGTTGGTCCAAACCTCAGAAGGAACTCCTCTTCAAACACTGACAAATTTCCAACACCAACACTTTCTCTCAGCTGGCTAAAATTCTTTTCACACTCTGCTTTTAATTAGTCGTTTTTTAAAAAATCACTTGGCCTCTGCACATGCAAATTAGTTGCTACTATAAATATTTACTATTATTAGTACAACTTCTGTTTTTCCCTGGAAAACATTTGTCCTACACGTTGAAGCTGTAAAGTGTTCGCTTTGGTCTCTATTGCTACAAACTCACAACTGCTAAGATGTGTTTCTTACTTCCTGAAATAACAATAAAATGGATCTAAATATTTATCAGCACCCGATTCGCATGCTTTAGGTTATTCCACACCACTGCTTGAAGGCTGGAAAAAAAAATGTCTTATCCCGAAGAAAGTAATAATACTGAACTGATCTGTAAATAATCCAGCCTTTAACCCCATAGAGAACATAAAATATGTGCTCAGCATACCATACTCTAATCATGTGCTGATCAAGAACAAAGGAATGCGTACGCAATATTGACATCTTGACGTTACTCCTTATTGCTAAATACTCCTTTTTGAAAATCTACGGCTTAATCTGAACTCATGTGCAACTGTGTAGCCATCTTGTATTTGTTCCTTGTAGTTGGACAAATGACCTGAGCTGAATAAAAGACCATGAATATGCCACAAATTCCCAATGTCAATTTATTTATCCTCTTACCAATTTCCGCAGCTGGTTTATTCATCGTCATTTCTTATCTACGTTGATCAAAGAGTTCTTGTGCAGAACAACCAGTCTTCAATAGCAACTGATAATTAACTGTAACTATTTCAAACATGCCATCTCTCCAACACATCATCTAGCACAATCAATCAGAGCTCATTTGGGTTATCTAATTTATGGCATATCAACATTTTTTAAAAATTATTTAATGTTGCTATACTATACAGGATATATGGATTGGTTTGTACATTTTATAGCAAATCAACCCTTTTTAATATTTAATGCCAAAATACAATACCTGTTTTAAATATTTTATGGTATATGATTAAATGAAGACATTGTAATTTTAATCATATCTAGGAGAACTTGTTGGTTCTTGAACAGCATTATCTGTTACGTGGTACCTAGTACAGCATTCACCCTGGGTGGGTTGAGCCGGTATCAACCGAAGGAGGAAGTCTCAAGAGAATATTAAATTCATAGGCAATCGCCAGTCGCATGTATATCCTGGTCAGGGGAGATGATGACACAATATTTTCAGGGATGTGTCACCGTCCTCCCACATACAGCGCCTGGTATTCCCAAATAGTCACTTATCTGGTACTTGCCAGGCTCCAAGTTAACTTTGGTTAGCTAATAAAAACCGATATGTCAACATGATTATACCGTGTGTAGACATTAGTGTATAATTGAATACTATTATAAGGTATTTATCAGTCTCTTAATCGTCCATACACATAAACGAAAAACAACTAAATATCCTACTTATAAAAATATAAGTGGATTTATTTATGCTTACAATTAAAATATGCAAACACATGTCAAAAATTGCTAATGCGTGAAGATATGAAAAAAAGCAGACTTACGGAAGATGTGTAAGAAGGACCACATTTTACAGAATTTGTCTGGATGTCTGGTAACGACTGATTGCACGGGTGTCTCAAAAACACCTCGACAGAACTACTCTGGTGGCAAGGAGACGACTGCATGTCCAGGAGCTAGTCTGAACTAAAACAGAAACAGCAGACAAACGCACGTTGCCGCTTCAATGACTAAACCCGAAAAGAGAAAAAGGAGAGGAAGATTATAGCAAACCCGTTGCCGTCTCAGTGATCAGCCATAAAAAGGCAGAGAAGAGAATGGTGAGTCATGTCTTTCATATCGATGACCACCTAACCGAATCAACCAATGCTTTACCACCCTGTGATCATATGATCTGAGACCTCATGTATTAAAAAAAGAGACCCCCAACATTATAGATCTGCTAGAATTTTAACTCATCATAGCTGATAGCATTGTCTGCAACAGAATCCATTACATTAAACGCATACCTCGTTAACTCAAAACAATTTCGAGTAAAACAAACTGATTTTAGTCATCTAAAATAGGAGCAATGCAAAGTGGTCTTAAACTATCCTTAATGACTGTAAATATGTGTTTAATAACAAAAAGACATTAATCTTGTTTTTCCTCTTTAACCATTGATGTGTAAGATCTTGATAAAAAGGCTCACAGTGAAAACGTCTGCAAACCCTTTGAAATCCACTCCGATACATTAATGGCTGACCTACAGTCACTGATATGAAGACCGGAAGAAGTTTGGAGTCAAGATTGAAAACACATTGCTAACTTGTATTATTCAAGAACACTTTAGAAGGAGAGAGACGGGGAGGGGAGAAAGGCAGGAGAGAGAGAATGTATAAACAAAGATTATTTAAAAAGTTCTAAGCCTACCCAGAAAGGAGAGCCATAAAAAAACACTAGTAACAACACTGAACTGGTCTGTAAATAATCCAGCTTTTAACTCTGTTTTGGGAGGTGACGGTGGTTAAGTGGTTAACGACACTGACTGACGACCTGAGTGTGCCAAGTTCGAACCCAGATCATTCCACAGAAACACTTTCACTTGGGATGTTGACAACCTTCACGTGGTCCCTCCTGTAATTATCAGATTTCTTTCTAGAAATAATTCTTTCTAGAAAGAAATCTGATACTTACAGAAGGGACCACATAATCTTTGTTTATACATTCTTTCTCTCCTGCCTTTCTCCCCTCCCCCATCTCTCTCCTTCTAAAGTGTCTCCACGTATTAGGAATTTGTGACATGTGTTAAATATTTTCTGCATTACTTGTGAACGTTAATAAATCAACTTATGTTTTTATAGTATAGTTTTTAGTTCTTTTTTGTTTGTTTACCTCTTTTGTTCATATGTACGGATGATTAAGATACCTTATAATAGTATTCAATTATACACTAATACCGTTGGAGACCCAACAGTTAGTCTCAGATAAAAGTTAAAATCACAATGTGTTCAATTAATCGTATTTTTCTCATGGCCACGCGCAACTACTTCTTATGAAACTAAAAAAAATAATTTCTTTGTTAATTTCTGTTCAAGTGAGGCGAATACAAAAATGGGAAGATTGGAGAAGAAAATTGATGGTGTGTACACCAGAATGCTCTTAACATCTCCTGGGGACAACACCTCATCTGAGAGCAACTCCGTGAACAACTTCCTTAGATCTCAGTCTTGATCAGAGAGAGAAGAATCAGATTTGCTGCACACCGCTGGAGGGATAAGGATGAAATCATCAGTGATGTTCGTTTGTGGATGACAAAACAGGGATGTGGTTCAGTGGGGAGAGCGTACAGAACCTACATCAAGCAACTTGTAAAAGACTCATAATGCATCTATGAAGACCTACCAGGCGAGATGGCGTGAGAGAGTCAGGAGGATCCGTACCACTACCATGACTAGATGATGATGAATCATGAAGTATCTGCAAAAGAAAAATATGACACGGAACGAAATCCATGACGTCATGGTTCAGATACTTGCCGAGAATTCTCTTTCCTATGCAACGGTGAAGAATTGGGTAGTGAAATTCAAGTAGGACAGGGAGAGCACAGAAGGTCAGCCAAAAACCTCAGCCACTGGTGAACAAATTGATGTCATTCACCGTATGGTTTTGAATGACATATCTTAGTCTACATACATTAGTTTTGGATTGGTTCAAACTGCATCAACTGATGTATTGGGATGAGCAGGCTGTCTTTAAGATAGGATTCCATATCTTTAAATCCTATAATTATGAACCAACGGTGTGAGCACAAGTTTGTTGTTTGATCTTTGTTTATCTATATATTACAATATAGATTTTCTACAATTTTTCATTATGTTTATATCCTGTTCAGGAATATTTATATATTTGTTTGGAAATTCTAATGCTTTATTTAGAATGTGATTTTTGTAATGGAAAAATAAAAGTATCTTATATCAAACTGCATGAAACTACAATTGTTTTGTGATTAATATTGTTAAACAACAGAAGAATACTAATGCAACAATAAATGGTTCAACATTATTAATAGCCGAAAAAGGTGACAATGGACAGTTACAATAAACCAGAAATATGCGAATTAGCAGGTGAATATATCTTATACAAAGTAAAGTCAGTCTATTAACTATTTCTTTTACGCTAATAGCTTTTTTATATATAATGTAAATATTATGGCAAATATTGGTCCGTGTTCTTAAAACAGAAAAATAGTATTTCCAATCGATTTCTTTGATTACACTTTATCCCAATCAATTTATTAATTTTATTTAGTGATTTTCAGAGATGGTGGGAGAAATTTTCACCTATCCATATGGATAATATAGAGGTAAAGAAACTTATTATTTTGAGTTATGCAAGGAGAATATCTGAACAGATATGTCATAGTTTATGGAGTTCATGGAAATCAGTGGAATAAACATTGATAGTGGTTGTGATTTAATGGGTCACGGTTAGTCTAGAATATATATTTATATATTATCGATGTGAGTATATATATATTTATTTGTATATGCAAATATATGTATAGTTTTAATAGTGACTGTAGCAGTTCTATAAGGACTATTTGTATGACATGCTATTGTTATGTATGCATATAAATTTACCCAATTAGTTTGTGCATGGAGTTGAAAATGATATGCGTGTGTGTGTGCGCATATATATATATATATATATATATATATATATATATATATATATATATATATACTAGTAGAATACCTGTCCCAAGACGGATATAAGCAATAAATATAACACTAGTTTTAAATTTTAATGTTTTGTTTCTTTCTTTGGAGAGTATAGTATGATTTCAGTAGCACAGTCTTTGGCATAGTTTTAAAAAATAATGTGTCCACGTTACATACCCTATTGCCTAGAATACACATTCCATAATTCATAATGATAAGTTCAATAGTTTGGGATTTTACAAAGCACATACATATTATTGACGCTCATGCACTGAACCATTTAAAAAATGTATTACTTAATAGAACTCAAAATTTTATGTAGAGCAGTTATTTTCTCTATTAAAGTTTTTGTATCTAACCTATTTTAAAAATTTTTGTGAGGGTGGTTGCAAGTTTGGGTAGGCGCACTCTATAAATTTTAAAGTTTACAAAAAAATGTGCCCATATTATTCACCGGGTTGCCGAGAATATATATTCCAAAATTCATAATGATCGGTTCATAAAAATAAAATGATTAAATAAAAAGAACTTTATATATGAACCTCCTAAATATTAAAATCTACAAAAAATAATGTTCCCATATTACTCATCCTATTTTTTTAGAATATATATTTTAAAGTTCATAATGATCCATTCATTAGTTTAAGAGATTACCGGTATATATATATATATATATATATATATATTATAGTTGCATTCCAATGACCAAAGGAAAAATCAGTCCATACCCAAACCTTTGATCTTATCTTTCAATTTCTTAATCCTCATGCAACAACAGACAACGACAACCATACTTTTCTTCTGTTCTTTTAATTTCTTTGCTTTCATATATCAGCGAATATCTATAATTTCTTCTTGTCTCACGGACAAACAAACAAGATTTTTTTAATGTTTATATTGTATTTTTAAAAAGTTTTTATGTTTATTTTTTCTATCTTTTTCACATCTTACGTGCGTTTCGCAGCAGAAATGTAGAGAAATACAGTTTTCATTCCAACTCTGTTGCTCATCAAAGATATTGTTCATTCAGTACCAATAGGAAAAAGAGGATTAAGAAATTGAAAGATCAGAGAAAAGGTTTAGGCATGGACTGATTTTTACTTTGGTCATTGGAATGCAACTATAATATATATATATATATATATATATATATATATATATGCTCTGAAGTTTGTAATGCAACTTCATTGAACTTGCAATTTGGAACATTTTCAGATGTTATAAAGAGTATACACTTAAATATATATATATATATAATAAATGCTAATAAAATGTATTTAGTTTAACACTTCACTGCAGTTTCACTGCAGTTTCACTGCATCAAAACAAACAGTAATGTGATAAGCTAAGTACAATTCATTATTTATCATTAATAGCTCTATCTGATAGGATATTGAGCCATTTGTTCAAGATTTGCTGTCTTAATTCGGCTCTGTTCCGATTGAGAGGTTGGCTTTTGCGTTTATATAT